>JARQOC010000007.1:220811716-221314216 GCA_033576535.1 Allobates femoralis | reverse complement strand
ATCTATTATATCTCTATCTATCTATATCTATCTATTTACCTATATCTATCTATCTATCTATATCTATCTATGTATATCTATCTGTTTATCTATCTATCTAATCTATCTATCTATGTTATCTATCTATCTATCTATCTATATCTATCTATTTATCTATTTATCTATCTATTTATCTATCTATCTATTTATCTATCTATCTATCTTTATCTATCTATCTATCTATCTATTTATCCAGCTATCTATCTATCTATCTATCTATTTCTATCTATCTATCTATTTCTATCTATCTATCACATTCTAGAATCCCGATGCAATCGCATCGGGCTCACAGTTAGTATATATATATATATATATATATATATCAGTATACATACATTTAAAATACACACACACACACATACAGTCATGGCCAAAAGTATTGACACCCCTGCAATTCTGTCAGATAATACTCAGTTTCTTCCTGAAAATGATTGCAATCACAAATTCTTTGGTATTATTATCTTCATTTAATTTGTCTTCAATGAAAAAACACAAAAGAGAATGAAGCAAAAAGCAAAACATTGATAATTTCACACAAAACTCCAAAAATGGTCCGGACAAAAGTATTGGCACCCTCAGCCTAATACTTGGTTGCACAACCTTTAGCCAAAATAACTGCGATCAACCGCTTATGGTAACCATCAATGAGTTTCTTACAATGCTCTCCTGGAATTTTAGACCATTCTTCGTTGGCAAACTGCTCCAGGTCCCTGATATTTGAAGGGTGCCTTCTCCAAACTGCCATTTTTAGATTTCTCCACAGGTGTTCTATGGGATTCAGGTCTGGACTCATTTTTGGCCACCTTAGAATTTCTCCAGTGCTTTCTCTCAAACCATTTTCTAGTGCTTTTTGAAGTGTGATTTGAGTCATTGTCCTGCTGGAAGACCCATGACCTCTGAGGGAGACCCAGCTTTCTCACACTGGGCCCTACATTATGCTGCAAAATTTGTTGGTAGTCTTCAGACTTCATAATGCCATGCACACGGTCAAGCAGTCCAGTGCCAGAGGCAGCAAAGCATCCCCAAAACATCAGGGAACCTCCACCATGTTTGACTGTAGGGACCGTGTTCTTTTCTTTGAATGCCTCTTTTTTTCTCCTGTAAACTCTATGTTGATGCCTTTGCCCAAAAAGCTCTACTTTTGTCTCATTTGACCAGAGAACATTCTTCCAAAACATTGTAGGCTTTCTCAGGTAAGTTTCGGCAAACTTCAGGCTGGCTTTTTTATGTCTTGGGGTAAGAAGTGGGGTCTTCCTGGGTCTCCCACCATACAATCCCTTTTCATTCAGACGCCGACGGATAGTACGGGTTGACACTGTTGTACCCTCGGACTGCAGGGCAGCTTGAACTTGTTTGAATGTTAGTCGAGGTTCTTTATCCACCATCTGCACAATCTTGCGTTGAAATCTCTTGTCAATTTTTCTTTTCCGTCCACATCTAGGGAGGTTAGCCACAGTGCCATGGGCTTTAAACTTCTTGATGACACTGCACACGGTAGACACAGGAACATTCAGGTCTTTGGAGATGGATTTGTAGGCTTGAGATTACTCATGCTTCCTCACAATTTGGTTTCTCAAGTCCTCAGGCAGTTGTTTGGTCTTCTTTCTTTTCTCCATGCTCAATGTGGTACACACAAGGACACAGGACAGAGGTTGAGTCAACTTTAATCCATGTCAACTGGCTGCAAGTGTGATTTAGTTATTGCCAACACCTGTTAGGTGCCACAGGTAAGTTACAGGTGCTGGTAATTACACAAATTAGAGAAGCATCACATGATGAAGAGTGCCAATATTTTAGTCCACCCCCTTTTTTATGTTTGGTGTGGAATTATATCCAATTTAGCTTTAGGACAATTCTTTTAGTGTTTTTTTATTGAAGACAAATTAAATGAAGATGGTAATACCAAAGAATTTGTGATTGCAATCATTTTCAGGAAGAAACTGAGTATTATCTGACAGAATTGCAGGGGTGTCAATTCTTTTGGCCATGACTGTATCCACTATATAATTGTCTAGCGGCCACTTCCATCTGAGGTCGAAATCGTGTGCCAGCGCTCATGGGCCGCTGGCAGATGCAGCGGGCAATGAGCGCAGCGTATGCAGATGAGCCACGTGTGTTCAAAAGGGGATTTTCGCAATGCACTTGCATCGCGGAAATCCCGCAACGCTTTTGCGCCACGAACTTTCCGCGACACATTGGCGATGCAGGATTCCATGATAGACACAACAGCACTACACTCACATAGCGGACAGGAAAGCCGACTTCACTGTCGGCTTTCCTGTCCCGCTATTTGAAATGAACAGCGATGTGAAAACGACGCACTAGCGATACTGATAACGATACGTCCAGGCCGGGATCGCTGATGCGTCGTTATGTGTGACGGGGCTTTACCAGCGATGTGAAAATGACGCACCAGCGATCCCGATAAGGTCGTAACGGTATCGCTGGTGCGTCATTATGTGTAACGGGGGCTCTATACTTACAGGACCTCTGATGATGTCACAATCATGGCCGGAGCAAGGTCACATGACTGTGACATCACCAGAGGTCCTTAAGCTAAATGCACACAGCACCAGGAGCCAGGAACTGCAGACCACTTACACCCACACACCCTACACTCACCCTGCACTCAGGTCACACTCAGCCCTGCACTCATGTCACACTCACCCTGCACTCACGTCACACTCAGCCCTGCACTCACGTCACACTCAGCCCTGCACTCACGTCACACTCAGCCCTGCACTCACGTCACACTCAGCCCTGCACTCACGTCACACTCAGCCCTGCACTCAGGTCACACTCACCCTGCACTCACGTTACTCTCGCCCTGTACTCAGGTCACACTCACACTGCACCTAGTCACACTCACCCTGCACTCACATCACACTCACTCTGCACTAACGCCACACTCACCCTGGACTTCTGTCACACTCACCCTGCAATCCCCTCACACTCACCCTGCACTCCTGTCACACTCACCCTGCATTCCCGTCACACTCACCCTGCATTCCCGTCACACTTACCCTGGACTTCCGTCACACTCACCCTGCACTCCCTTCACACTCACCCTGCACTCCCCTCACATTCACCCTGCACTCACCTCACACTCACCCTTCACTCATCTCACACTTAGCACCAAACTCACCCTGCACTCATGTCACACTCTGTCCTGCACTCATGTCACACTCTGTCCTGCACTCATGTCACACTCTGTCCTGCACTCATGTCACACTCTGTCCTGCACTCATGTCACACTCTGTCCTGCAGTCACGTCACACTTCGCCCTGCACTCACGTCACACTCGCCCTGCACTCACGTCACACTTAGCCCTGCACTCACATCACACTCACCTTGCACTCAGCTCACACTTAGCCCTACACTCACCCTGCACTCACCTCACACTTAGCCCTACACTCACCTTGCACTCACGTCACACTGTCTCTCTAACGCAAAACCCACGTTGCTGATTGTTCGCGGTTGGCTGGGCGGGATTTCCGTTACATCGAAACAGGCACAGTCCGCCCGGTCTCCCGGCCCCCCGGCCCCCCTCCGCTCGGTCTTCTGCCAGCTGCTCACCCACTCCATGCTCTCTCCCGGCCGCTGCTCCATGCTCCATCTCCCCGCCGCTCCATCTCCCCGCTGCTCACCCCGCCATTCTTCTTCTTCTTTTCAAGGCATAGACTCCAGAAATTCAAAGGCTGTGGGGTGGGGGTGGAGCTACCAAAGGGGGCGTCGTAATGGCCGTGAACAAGGGCACGACTACCACATCAGGGCTATGTGCTTAGACATGCTTATTATGACACCCCCTGTTAACACCGCCCCCTAAGGCCTTGGAATTGCTGACGTCTATGCTGGAGGAAGAAAAAGACATGCTAGGGTGAGAGGCGGCTGGACAGAAGCCTGGAGCGGGTGAGAACTGAGAGGGGCCACCGCTGCACACCCGCACCTCCGCACAACTGCACCGGCGCACAAGCGCACCGCCGTACACCCGCACCGCCGCACACCAACATATTCTAGAATACCTGATGCGTTAGAATCGGGCCACCATCTAGTTATTAATATTAATCTTATGATTATGGCATTTTTGCTGCATTTTTTTCTTTTTCCAATTCATTTGATGGGCTTTAGTGCGTTTTAGTACTGAAAGCACAGACTATGGTATGCCCCATCATACAAAACAGCAGGACGGCTGAGACTAGTATCAGCCCTGCAGCATTGTTCACTCTATAGCCAGGGATGTGCAGTCAGTAAGAGCCCTTTCACAACTATGCGCCCATGTGTTTGCCTGCCCTGCTTTAGCGCAAGTGCAAGCGCAGGTGCTATCAGAGACAAGCGCAGGCAAGCGCATATGTGGCGCCCTGCTCACGCAGGTAGCCACAGCCTTCCCTACTGCACAGCTGGGTTTCCACAGCATGTACCTACTACATGCAATACCTTCCACCCCAGCACAGTAGGGGGAGCTAGACTCACTTGCTTTAGGTGAGATCCCATATAAATACTGCTGCTGGGGGAGGAGTTAGTTAGAGTGTGCAGGCGCTAGGATTGCTACAAAGACGTCCTGGTGATCGGTGGCGCGCTTAGGCCCGAACCAGTGACCCTGAGTGGCCCTTCTGACATTAAGCCAAGGCTAGGAGTGGGGACAGAAGGCATGGAGCTTAGCCAAGGGAGTAGAGGAACTAGTGGAAGTTTACCCAAGATGTATCGGACTTCGGGGATCCGCACCTGCAGGAACACTTTAGTACTGCAGAAAACCCTGGCACACCGTGGAGGCTTCAGTCACCCGGTCCCCCTGTGTTATCAGCATGAGGGAGCCAGACACTGTAGTGTGGAACCACACAGCAGTGATCAGAGAGGGTGACCCGTGGACCGTGCAGGAGGAGAGAGAGAGAGGACCAGAGAAAGTGAGGAGGCCAGTCGTGTTGCATACAGACAGGGCTTCAGCGACAGCAGTGAACCTGAGGAGGCCTTATACCCACTTGCTGTGGAGACTCACTGTGCACCTGGTCACCCGACAGTGCTCTGGACATCTTCACCTGTGAATACCATCAGTAAAAGGTAAAAGAGACTTTCTTCAGAGTGTGTGCGTTATTCCTCTCCGTTCCCAGCCTCCCTATAGACTGCCTTACTGTTTCCTACCCTGGCCTCAAGTCCCACTCTAAGCTGCCCCTTTTCTCTACGCTGCCCCGGAGGTCCAGCTCCACCTGTAGGGAGCTTTGCCATTCCTGTCGCAATACCATCACCCTCCGGAGGACTGTGGCGGCGCTGGTGACCCATCACCAGGTACTACAGGTGGCATCACGTAACAATAACTCTTTTCCTTGTACATAACCCCTCTATTGAAGTGTCACCCAGGCCATGGGCTCAGGCACCGCCACCTGTGACATCCCCGCAAACCCCTCCGAGCCAGATACCCGAGTACCCCAGGGCCTGGGGCTCGACACATAGATGCACTGCTCTTTCACTCGTGTCGACATTACCTCCTATGGATGAGCGCAGCCGACCTCAGGAGCCCGGAACCCGGAAATGCAAGTGTGACAGGGCCGGTGCCACAGCGCATGCGCTAGTCCAGCAGCACACGGAAACACGTAATGTGACGTTTCTGGGTGCGTCTGGACAAGCGCATGAAATTCAGCTGTCAAAACCTGGTCTACAAGGCATCACTTATTTTTCTTTAACTGTTTAAAAGGGTTATTTACGAACTTTGAGATTTTCTTCTAATGGAGCTAAGAACGTACAGGCAGGTCGATGCTAAGTATCTGCTCAGCGCCAGCTCAGGGTGATCTGAGATCTCTCCTGCCACAATTCAGCAGCTTCACGTCACCAAGCATCTCTTCCTCTTCCGTTCTGCTCCGTTGACAGGGAGTCACTGGCAACGTTGTGCTGCCTGACAGTCGACTCTCCACAACACCCTGTCAACAGAGCAGAAGAGAAACTCTGTGTGACTGTAGACTTGAGAATTCTGACATCGCACACACTGTACGCTGTAAGGATTCTCCATTGTTAGAACTGGGAATTGCAGCACATTGCCACGAGTGTGGCCCATTTTAAAGACTCAGGCCTGGCTACCCTGTGGTCCTGGTGCCGTGGGGAAAAATAGCTCAGTAATATACAAAAACTCTGGCACTCAAAGATTCGATAGAAAAAAAGGAAAACACGCCAAACGGTGTAGACTGGTTAGGCTACTTTCACACTACGATTTTTGTAAAATCCGATGCTGTCCGATATAAATCGGACAGCATCGGATTCTTCTAATGCCTGGAATCGGGTGCCAAATAGGCATCCGATTCCGACAGAAAATAGGATGCCCGCCCTCCTGTCAGATCGCTCCCTGAGAGCTGTCAGTCTCTCCCCCGGTCCTCTTCTTTATCCCCTGTGTCTCCCCTCTTGGCCCCCGGTCCTTTCCTCTTATCCCCTGTGTCTCCCCTCTTGGCCCCCTGTCCTCTCCTCTTATCGCCCCGGTCCTCCCCTCTTGGCCCCCGGTCCTTTCCTCTTATCCCCTGTGTCTCCCCTCTTGGCCCCCGGTCCTGTGTCTCCCCTCTTGGCCCCCGGTCCTCTCATCCCCTGTGTCTCCCCTCTTGGCCCCCGGTCCTCTCATCCCCTGTGTCTCCCCTCTTGGCCCCCGGTCCTCTCATCCCCTGTGTCTCCCCTCTTGGCCCCCGGTCCTCCTATGCGTCCTCCTCCTCTCCTCTTGTCCTCCTCCTCTTGTCCTCCTCCTCTTGTCCTCCCCTCTCCTCCTCTCCTTTCTCACCTGTCCACGACTCCTGCACGGTCCCGCGCGTCTCCGGTGCCTTGCTGTTCTGTCTCAATGCTGCCAGGACCTCTCGTGATGTCACAATCACATGACTGCCGGCTATTGGTTCCTGGCAGTCATGTGATTGTGACATCACGGCAGGTCTTATCAGCACAGACGGCAAGATACCTGGAGACACCGGAGATGCCGGGAGACGTCGGGGGCCTCGTGGACAGGTGAGCATAGATTTTTTTATTTTTAATTAACCCATTCATTCACTTTTGGAGCGATTTTAGTGTACTGAGCATGCTCAGTACACTAAAATCGGTCCGAGGAGACATGAGATGTTTCCTCGGACCCTTCTCCATAGGGCCCCATGTTAAGTTGATCGGGTCGGATCGGATGTGCACTAAATGCCATCCGATCTGGTCCAATCCGAATCTGTCAGATTTTATTTTCAGTGCAAAAATCGGAGCAAGCTCCGATTTTTGCACCGATAAAAAAATCGGACAGATTCAGATCGGACCAGATCGGATGGCATTTAGTGCACATCCGATTCGGTCCGATGCCCATAGGCATACATGGGGTCCGAAAATCGGTCCGATGCTGTCCGATTTTCATCGGACAGCATCGGAAATGCTAAAATCGTTATGTGAAAGCAGCCTTAACTGTGTTTTATTCCCTTGCAGTTAAGCACAATGTTTTTTATCAGTGTTGGTTACATTTCGGCTTGACCAGCCTTCCTCAGACTCACTGATTTTTTAACTAGATATAAATGAACAAATGACAGAAAACACAATTGTCCCAAAAGGATGTAAATAACATGCTTCGTTACATAGTTTAACACAAGAGAAAATAATCAAACACAGACCCATCAAAAGAGCAAAAGAAATTATATACATCCATATACAGAACATAAGGTACAGCAGAACTTCCAGTACCTAAATGCAATTGTGCTTAAGAAGAAAACTGCAACATAGACACATGGAACCAATGTCAAAATTCTGTGTATAGAAGCAAACAATTATTACAGCATAACTGTGTGTATGATCACGTTATCATGTCTCGGGTGTATATAATGTAGGGAGTTCTCAGTCATGATTGATGTATAGGAAAATGTTCACGGTAATCATTGTGATAGGAGAAAGTTTGGTGTGGTATCTGAAAATTTTTGGAATGGACCAGGCTTACCATGTAGAGTTTGGTAAGAGCAAGGTCACCAATATCAGTCATCAGGGGGTCCCAACGTGGCAATATTGTACTTAAGCGATGTGTTTGATTATTTTCTCTTGTGTTAAACTATGTAACGAAGCATGTTATTTATATCTTTTTGTGACAATTGTCTTTCTGTTATTTGTTCATTCATATATAGTTAAAAAATCACTTAGTCTGAGGAAGGCTGGTCAAGCCGAAACAAACCAATACTGATAAAAAAAAACATTGTGCTTAACTGCAAGAGAATAAAACACAGTTAGCCAGTCTACACCGTTTGGCGTGTTTTCCTTTTTTTCTATCAAATCTTTGAGTGTCGGGGTTTTTGTATATTACAAATGTGGCACTGTCCTGGATAGAGTACAAACACAGGTGCATCTACACACATACACCCTCGTACACCATCACACATACATCACACACACCCAGGAATACCATTACAAAAACATCATACACAGGCATATCATCATACATACATCAAACACCCAGGTGCACAATCACACATAAACACACACATACAAACACATCCAGGCTTAATATCATCACACATACCTTCACACTTACACACATCTCTCTTGCACACACCACATGCAACATTCACACACACACCCCATGCATCACTAACTGACGCATCACTCACACACACCACACGAATCACTCACACACACCACACGCATCACTCACACACCCCACGCATCACACAAATCACATGGATCATTCTCACACACGGCATGCATCACTCTCACACCACATGCATGACTCACACAGCCCCATGCATCACACACATTACACACATCTCTAACTGACACATCACTCACACACGCATCACTCACACACACACACATCACTCTCACACACCACACACATTATTCATACACACGTATCACTCACACACCCCACGCATCACTCACACACACCATTCACATACACCCAATGCATCACTCACACACACATCACTCACACACCACACATCACACACATCACATATGTATCACTCACACACACATCATTAACACCCCCCATGCATTACGCACACACACATCACTCACACACACACACATCACATATGCATTACTCACACACCACACACATTACATGCACTCAAACTGACGCCTCACTCACACACCGCATGCATCGCTCTAACACATGCATCACTCACACACATTACATGTATCACTCGCACACATCACACGCAGCAACACTCACAAACATGCATCACTCACACACCACACACATGACTCACACATACCACACACATCACTGTAAGTTACTCCCGAATCTCACACACACACACACACATCACACATACCATCATACACACATCACACATACCATTATACTGTACATACATGATATAAGTTTGAATACATATATACTCACTCTCTTCATCTTTCCAGGGCTTCAAGTGGTAGTACAGTAGTGTTGAGAATTTAGAATCATCAGCAGAGGATTGTACACACAGGTGGCCTCCTTTTCCTTTCTCCCCTCCTCCTGCTCCCGACAGCTGAACTGGACACTGGTAGTGATATTACATAAAGAAGGGGGCTCCAATGGCTCCACTCCTCTCCCCTCTCCTAAGGGCACATTACCTTGTGTTTCTCTTCCCCTCCTCCCACACAGACTTGGCCCTGCCCACCTTCTGCTACTGAACCACGTCCCGCTCCCCTCACTGATGCTGGCACTGCAGTGCAGTCTGAGTCTCAGTGCTGAAAGATGGGAGAATCCCCTTGGTCACAGCTGGGGTGAGGGAGAGCAGAGTGCGAGAGGAACACAGAGCCAACTGCGCAGGGCAGTGCCAGCAATCCCCGCGTGTGCACGAGTGTCACAAAACTTTAATAAAAAAAAAAAAGACACATTAAAGTGATCCTAAACCTAGAAACTGACCCCCCCCCCGTATCTTTAGACCTGTCCCTGCACCCCCTCTTATCATTTCTAGCCATCCCTTTTGCAGAAAAAATCGCTTTTGTAAAGTAAGAGAAAAAGTTATAACACTTTGACCTGTGTGAGTTCTCTCTTTCTGTGGAAGCCGAGATAAGCCGGGCCTGTCTGCTGCTGCCTGGTAATTATGCACGCCCCTCTCTGCTTCTAAGAGCCTGGTGCGTCATGAAAGGGGCGGGGCTAAATTGCGTCATGCCGGAGCCCCGTCCCCTTTCATGACGCGGCCAGGCTCTTAGAAGCAGAGAGGGGCGTGCATAATTACCAGGCAGCAGCAGACAGGCCCCGCCCATCTCGGCTTCCACAGAGAGAACTCACAAAGGACAAAGTATTAAAATCTTTTCTCTTACTTTACAAAAGTGATTTTTTTCTGCAAAAGGGATGGCTAGAAATGATAAGAGGGGTGCAGGGACAGGTCTAAAGATAAGGGGGGGTCAGTTTCTGGGTTTAGGATCACTTTAACTACACAGCGGGCAGAGCACTGAGGGGCCGGACCCCGGATCTTAGTGCCTAGCGATGGCCCTGCATTGTGACACACGGAGTGAAAATGTATAGGGGCGTGGCCGGCAGCTACTCACTGCTGTGCGGGAAATGTAATGTCCCAGGTGGGACAGCGGGACAGCGACTGAAAATTGAGAGTGTCCCGCTGGACCCGGGACAGTTGGGAGGTATGGTTATGGTATGACATATTCCTCCATCCAATATTTCTCCATCTGCTCTCTAACTCACAAATATCCATATTCTTTTATCCTGCTTGTGTCTCTCCCTCCTGCGGATTTGCTCACAAATGTTTATATTACCATCAATCTGCTAATTCTCCCCTGGTGTGTTGTGACCTTTCTACCTCCTCTGACCCTTCCCTCCTACTTACCTGGTTTATTCTCTGCACACCATAAGCGCTATAAATTACTTGAGACAGGCCTGTGGTTTTGGCCTGTGTGTGATTTCACAAAGTGGGATTTCAATAAGTGGTCTGCAGAAATATTCCATAAATAGACCAGAAGAAACCAGAAGGTACCAGCTATACCCATCTGCTGACTGTCTCTAATACTTTACTTTCTCACTAACACTTTAACCATGCTTGCTTATGCCCTAACAGTAATTGTTCCACTAATCTTTACCCTCTTTCACTGCCCTAAAACCCCAATCCCATCATTACCAACACAAATGTTTATCTCACCATCCCTCTAACTGCCCCACCTGAGCTCCTCTGCTGGTCTGCTCCTCAATCTAACATCTCTCCTGCAGAAACACAAAACAAGCCAGCCACTCACATTCTCCTATTTGCTTACTCTCTCTTTGCTTCTCCTGGTGACATATCTCCCTGGACCTCCACAGCTAACATTCCCCACTATTTCTCCCTTCTACCACCCCACACCTGCAAGAAATAGCCACAATCTTTTAGATATAAAACCCATTCCACTGCCCCCCTCTCCACCTCCCACTTTCTCTGGAGCACTCTGGAATGCCCGTTCCATGTGTAATAAACTCCATTTTATTTACAACCTCTTTACCTCTCACAGACTATGCTTCCTAGGCCTCACAGAGACATGGCTGACACTCTCCGACATAGCCTTCCCTGCTGCTTTGTGTTCATTTCACCCATACACCTCGCACTGGTAACAAACATGGTGGAGGTGTGGGTCCTCTCCTTTCTAGCAACTGCACCTTCAATTCAATTCCTCCACCTCCCTCCCTTATCCTCTCATCTTTTGAAGTGCACTCTGTTCGTATCTACTCTGCCTCCAACCTCCAAGTGGCTATCATTTATCGACCACCGGGCCCAGCTACTGCCTTCATTTACCAATTCTCCCTCTGGCTTCTATGCTTTCTCTCTGCTGACATTTCCACCATCATCATGGGCGACTTCAATATCCCCATTGATACCAACCAGTCAACAGCTTCCAAACTCCTGTTACTTGCTTCATCCTTTGGCCTCACTCAATGGTCCTCCATAACTGCCCACACAGACGGACATACACTAGACCTCATCTTCACCCACCTCTGCTCCCTAACTAAACCAACAACCTCCCCTCTCCTGCTTTCTAACTACCATCTACTTACTTTCTCATCCTTGTCCCCCTCACCTGCCACCCATGTCCACCAACTCGCACATCCTCGCAGAAGTGTAAGAGAGTAAACTAATAAGCTGCTAAAACCAAGCAGACTGCCATTTTGGAGTGGCCCAGGAAAGTGAAAAGCACAGTCTCTGGTTGCCATGGTGACTGCTCTGTGTCTAGGAAAGTGAAAGCACGGTCTCTGGTTGCCTTGGTGATGGCTCTGTCAGTTGCTCCTGTTGTTGTTGATCTCTGTCTGCGGTGGCCATTACTAGTGTAAGGATTACAGCAGAGCCAGTGCAAGCTATATGGGCCTTTAAAGTTGTTTGCAAGCCCTGTTGTGTGGACTAAAGACTTTATCTTGAACTGAGCAAGTGTCCAGCATCCGAGGAGAGGCTGAGGAGATGTTCCCCCTGATGGAGCGAGTGATTGGCGTCCAGGAAGGCCGTGAGTGACTGCGAAAGGAGAGCCGGCGTCCGGTGCCATCCACATTGGGAGGATCCTGACAAGGTCCTGACAAGCCCTGGAAAAGAGTGCTCCACAGATTGCACCCCAAGCTTACAGAACTAAAGTACTGGACATGTGAATCTGGCATTGGCTGGTAAGCTGCCAAATTTTGCTGTTTTTTTTACAATACGTTTTTTTTTGGCGCCAAAGGTTTTTCTTTTCTTTTTCTTTTTCTGGACTTGCTGCAGCCCACGTGGAATATACACCGGTGTAAAGCTATATTTGAGGTTGATGGTACCATAGTTTTGAGATACCCGGGTATCCCTGTGCTAAGTGTATAGCCAGCATTGATATAGTGTATTGTATTGTTATTAGCTGTGATAAGTTATACTCAGTGTGCCATCTCAGAGGTCCTATCAGACCGCCCACAGTTGATGTACATAGCCTTTAGTTAAGTTAAATCCTTGATAAGTCTAACGTGTAAGTAAATTTGCTCCTGGTTCTGAGTGTGATTTACATACCCTGGGAACTCTGAGATCGATGCATTGATGTCGGCTAACGCTGTGTGTGTGTGAAACTGTCATTGGTAATATTTTAAGGGGATTTTGAGATTTTTACATTCCTTACTGAACCATACTTTGATCCCCATATCAGTAAAAATACTGTTGTTTATTTCTGCCTCTGTCTCAGTCTGTGACTCACTGGATCTTAATAGGACCTCTGGTCATTACAGAAGCATCACACATCTTGACGCTCACACACTCTCCAATGCCATTTTACCTCTATCATCCCTATCCTCACTCCATGGCACAGATAATGGCACAGCTTTCTACAATTCTACACTCGCATCAGCTATTGATGCAGTTGACCCTCTCGTTCGTGGCAGAACGCGACATATCATCAGACAACCCTGGCATACAGACATCACTAAAAAGCTTTGGCGAGAGTCTAGGGTTGCTGAGAGGCGCTGGAAGAAAACACACAAGCAGACTTCACAGCATTCGAACAAGTAACTCTCACATTCAAGTCAGCACTCACCTCCACTAAACAGGCTTACTTCACTATCCTCTTTGTCCCACAATCCCAGGCAGCTATTCAACACTTTCAGCTCCTTCCTTCGCCCACCATTGCCCCCTGCAACCTCCCATATCTCTGCCGAAGACTTTGCAGTACACCTCAACAAGAAGATCAATCAAATCAGATAAGTCTTTACTGCATAACCATCACAACCCCTATGTATACCACTCCCCTCACTCACTAACCATCCTCCCCTCCATTACTCAAGGAGAACTTGCACACTTCCTCTCCAAATTGCACCTCACCACTTGTGCACTTGACCTCATCCCATCCCACCTCCGACCCAATTTCACCACCACATTCATCCCATCCCTAACCTATCTCTTCAACTTATCATTAACTTCCAGAACCTTTCACTCTGCTTTCAAACATGACACAATTACACCTACCCAGAAGTCTCAGCAGCTGATTGGGGCCCTCTATCCCTTGGGGGCCCTGGTGCAACTGCACCGCTTGAACCAGTGATATGTCACTGGGTCTCAGGACAATTACATTCCCCACTCTATAGAGGAGCCTAAATGACTGAAATTATAGATAACAATGTTGGAGTCTATAATACTATATTATTGGAACAAAGTAAATAGATGCAACGAAGGTAAGAGACGGCACTCACCGCTTGTATGGTTGTATTTGCAGCTTCTTTATTTCATCCGTGCAGGTTACAGGTTACAGACAGAGAAGGAGGGAGGGGGTGCGGAGGTCCACACCCTGTGTCCACCTCTGTCTGTAACCTGTAACCTGCATGGATGAAATAAAGAAGCTGCAAATACAACCATACAAGCGGTGAGTGCCATCTCTTACCTTCTTATCTATTATATGGACTTGCTCACTGAGACCAGTGCAACACCGCTGAGCACAGTGTTGAGAAGGGGTCAGATGGTGGGCTAACACTGGTGCCCGGGAATCTAAGTTTCTAAATAAATGCAGATATAAAAGATGGAAGGTGTATACTGTAGGCCAATCATTTATTATATTGTTTTATACATCCATTATTCACTAATGTAAGATTATGTGGTGTTGGTATGTATTATGATACATAAAAAGAGTGCTTAATCTAATTTTTACTCTATGCATTAAAGGTGGTGAAATTTTAAAATTTTAGCATAGTTACATTAAGAAGAGTGGAATGTGACTTCCCCAGGAACATAATAATCCCTTAATCCCTTAGGGTACCTTTACACGCGGCTACATTTCTAGGGTGGCTACAGGTAACTTACTGGTTGCAGTGAAATCATGGAGACAAGGTTCTATCTTGTTGCTGTGTACAAATGGAATAATCTCTCCATGATTTCACTGCAACCGGTAAGTTACCTGTAGCCACCCACGAAATGTAGCCGCGTGTAAAGGGGCCCTTACTGTGCGCCTGATGGGAATGATGGTTGCGTACTGTCTGCATGGTAAATAGGTTACATGACCATGAATAGCAATATATCATGGAATGCATAGTGCAGAATTGAACGCAGGTTATCTGATCATGATTACCATAATTAAGTAGGTGGAACACAAAGCACAATAATGTGCAACTGTGGATGTGAGCGCACACAACATATGGGGACTTCCGCGTAATGCATAGTGGTATTGCAATGTTGGAATGTACACCTCTATAATGCACATGCACCCTGTACCTCTATGGAACGCAGATCTGGGTGATGGCCGACATTTTTCTTTAACTTACAGTGAACATGGTGAGCAAGCCGACATGCATTTTCTTACAGAGCAGATCATCTATAACTCTTATGTGTGCCCCGGGAATATGTATCCAAACTTCGGTTTGGACATTGGCCATGCCTGATGAACCCAAGTGGGGGAAATGCGTCAAGTGGCTGGGAGTGATGACTACGTTTCAGTTCCCTTAAGACAGTGTTACTATGACTGTGCCTAATATTGTTGATAACCACTTATATAGTATTGTAACTGATATAGTGTGCTCTAATGACTATATAGAAAAACATGTGTGATGCTAGTGACTCACCGCGGCCGGGACTCCGGTTTAGACAGGCGATGCTTCCTTCCTCCTTGTCACGGGTGGATCGCGCCTGCCGGTAGTGGGGCCCGGTGTAGTGCAGATCAAAAGTGAAGACGTCTTGGTGGAACAGATTATAGGGGTTTTAATTTATTCGTGACGCCACCTATGAGTAGTTCAGTAAGGACTACCGATGCTGCGGAACCTCCGGGGGATGGACAGCAGCAAGATGTTACGCTCCCCACAGGCTGAGCGGTGATCCCCGGAGGCTGGAGCTGCTCAAGATGTTGTGTGGCAGCTGCGGTTACCTTTTAGTGCGGACAGACAGTTCATAAGGAAGCACGGACACAGAAAGTCTCTGCAACGGGTCTTTACTGTAACCAGCAGGCAGTACATGGCATACAGTGGTTGAGTAGTAGACCAGGTGGACTCAGCAGTGATGGTGTCCCTTAGAGATCCGCAGTGTTCCTCCTTTCTACCTATTTAGTTTGCCAGTGTCGCCCAGGAATACCAGGTCGGGTATGGGGAGGCTGCTTCAATTAGAGATGGGCGAGTCCTAAAAGACTCGGAATCGCAAGACCCCAACGAGTCCGAGTCCAGGACTCGGGACTCGTTGCGAGTCCAGCGAGTCCAATGTTAATGAATAGGGAACCGAGTAATAGCGAATAATGACATTTACAACTCGCTGATGTGTCTCTGAAAGTGTGCGAGTCCAAACTCGCTGGTTTTTCTCTTCTTTGGAGGCTTGGAGCCGATGATGCGAGGGAATCGATTTTCCAGCACACACCATGCTTTAAGGAAACAGGAAACGAGTCGCGCTGACAGGCGCACACACAGAGCAATCCATTCATCAGTGCAATCATGGCAGCAGGCCGTGGCACGGTGAACACACTGCGTCTTATTCAACTTGTGGAGGTTCGTCCATTTCTATGGCTCCCTACAGATCCTGACTATGGGGATACAACCCAAATTAATACAGCCTGGAGAGAGATCGCCCAAGAGATGTTCCCTGCGTTCCATCGGAGTGACCATGAGGAACAGAGCAATCTAAGTAATTTAAATGAGTTCACACGTTATATATTGCATTTACTGTATATATACTCGTGTATAAGCCGACCCGTGTATAAGCCGACCCCCATATTTTTGCCCCCAAAAACTGTGAAAACATATTGACCGCCATCCTGGTATACAGCGGCTATCACTGGTAGACAGCCCCCAGCAGAGTATACACCTCCCCCTGCAGAGTATACAGGCCCCCAGATGGGTATACATGCCCCCATATTGTGGTATACAGGCAGGGGCGGACTGGCCCAGGTGCCACGGGTCATGCGGCTGCAGGAGCATGAATCATCCGCATGTCCCTGAAGCAGCAGGCGGAAACGGAAGCTCCTGGCCGCGCGATGACGTCATCAGCGCGCGGCTGCGTCCGGGAGTGAGCGTCTGTGAGTGGCGTGCGGCTGCGACTGTGAGCGAGCGGCTGTGAGGAGCGCGAGGCTGCGGCTGGGAGCGAGCCCTAGGAGACTGCGGGAGCTGCGGTGACAGTGAGGCGGCCGCCAGTCATCACCTCCCCCCACCCCCCGTCCTCACCTGTGTCGGGCCGGTGAGGGAGGGTTGCCACCAAAACTGTAGGGTGCCAGTCAGTCCCTGTATACAGGGCCCTCAGTGGGTGTACAGGCCCCCCAGCAGTGGGTATACAGGGCCCCCAGCAGTGGGTAGACAGTGCCCCAGTGGGTATACAGGGCCCCCAGCAGTGGGTAGACAGTGCCCCAGTGGGTATACAGGGCCCCCAGCAGTGGGAATACAGGGCCCCCATAGCAGGGTATACAGGACCCTGAATGTGTTATCATGCTCCACCGCATAGTTGCCTATATTTGGATGGGGTCACAACAGTACACTTAGTTTAAGGTCTGATCCTCCTGGCTCTTACGGCCAAGGGGTTGGGTGTATATAAATACCACTAATGACCAAAGTCTGGTGCCCGCACTATTACATTCTCTATGCGTTGACATGTGTCCTGCCTCATTTGTGATTGTGGCCACGTGAGCTCAATGTCCGTAATGCTGTTGATGATGTTCCACACTGTCGTGTCACTGTGCCTTGTATACACATTACACACACAACATGAATAAAATGTTATTGTTGATTTGTACACATACTTTTGGTGTTTCAAATATTACACATCTCTAAACCCGGTTTGAAATCATTTCACAGTTGACCATCTTAAAAAATGGTGGAGGAGCTGCCGGGACCAGCATAGGAAGCAGTACCGGCAGTACTCGGAGAGAGAACCGGGAGCAGCTCCATTGCTGACCCACTACCATTTCTACGACCGGCTGTCCTTCCTTCACCCGGTGGCCCGTATGCCAAGGTATGTGTCTGCAGCACTGTTGTGTACAATTATTATTATTTATTAATATATACATTAGGTTCCAATTCGGCTCTGTGGGTAGCAGAGTATACAGGTGGCTCTGTGGGTAGCAGAGTATACAGGCGGGTCTGAGGTAGCAGAGTATACAGACGGCTCTGTGGGTAGCAGAGTATACAGGCCGCTCTGTGGTAGCAGAGTATACAGGCGGGTCTGAGGTAGCAGAGTATACAGACGGGTCTGTGGGTAGCAGGTATAGAGGCGGGTTGTGGGTAGCAGAGTATACAGGCGGCTCTGTGGGTAGCAGAGTATACAGGCGGCTCTGTGGGTAGCAGAGTATACAGGTGGCTCTGGGTAGCAGGTATCAGCGGTTGAGGTAGCGAGTATAGATGCTCTGTGGGTAGCAAGATAGGCCGCTCTGTGGGTAGCAGAGTATACAGGCGGGTCTGAGGTAGCAGAGTATACAGACGGGTCTGTGGGTAGCAGAGTATAGAGGGGTCTGTGGTAGCAGAGTATACAGGCGCTCTTGGGTAGCAGAGTATACAGGCGGCTCTGTGGGTAGCAGAGTATACAGGGCTCGTGGTGCGAGTATACAGGCGGCTCTGTGGGTAGCAGAGTATACAGGTGGCTCTGTGGGACCATGTTACGAGGGTCTGAGGTAGCAGAGTATACAGTGGCTCTGTGGTAGCGAGTATACAGGCGGTCTGAGGTAGCAGAGTATACAGACGGCTCTGTGGGTAGCAGAGTATACAGGCGCTCTGTGGGTAGCAGAGTATACAGGCGGGTCTGAGGTAGCAGAGTATACAGACGGTCTGTGGTGCAGAGTATAAGGTCTGTGGGTAGCAGAGTATACAGGCGGCTCTGTGGGTAGCAGAGTATACAGGCGGCTCTGTGGGTAGCAGAGTATACAGGCGGCTCTGTGGGTAGCAGAGTATACAGGCGGCTCTGTGGGTAGCAGAGTATAAGGCGGGTTGAGGTAGCAGAGTATACAGACGGGTCTGTGGGTAGCAGAGTATAGAGGCGGTCGTGGTACAGAGTATACAGGCCGCTCTGGGTAGCAGGTTACAGCGCCTGTGGAGCAGAGTATAAATGCGCTCTGTGGGTAGCAGAGTATACAGGCGGCTCTGTGGGTAGCAGAGTATACAGGCGGCTCTGTGGGTAGCAGAGTATACAGGTGGCTCTGTGGGTACCAGAGTATACAGGCGGTCTGAGGTAGCAGAGTATACAGACGGCTTGTGGGTAGCAGAGTATACAGGTGGCTCTGTGGGTAGCAGAGTATACAGGCGGGTCTGAGGTAGCAGAGTATACAGAGGCTCTGTGGTAGCAGGTATACAGGCGGTCTGAGGTAGCAGAGTATACAGACGGCTCTGTGGGTAGCAGAGTTATAGGTGATGAAATAGGGTTAATAGATGGTGCTACAGTGTTGGGCGGGCTAGAGGGAGCAGAGATCCAATTACTGCCATCATTACTGACCTTATTAAAGATAGCGGCCGCAGCTGAATGACATCATGGCAAAGGTAAACATGGGGTGTGGTTAGCTGCAGGAGGGCAGTGAGAGGTGTGGGTTGTTTGGCAGAGGGCGTGGTGTGGGCGGTGAGCGCGGCTCCTGCGTCAGATATGCTGCGAGCGCGGACCCGCGGCAGATCTCCGGGAGTAGAGGACGTGTCCGGTACGTCCGTAGCCCCCGGCCTCCCCGTTGTCCGCACACACAGCCCCGCTGTGACCTCTGCAGTGTCACAGGCCCCGGCGGGCGGCTGTCATCTCCTCCTGACACTGACCTCCTCCTGATTTGATTGTGTGTGTTGTCCCCCCCGCTGTCAGCATCAGTGATCTGCTAAGACCTGTGGGTGCACAGACGGGGTAAGTACAAATGCCAGCATGCCGGGGCGGATGGGGCGCTGTCAGGGGCTGGGAGCAGAGGGCGCGAGGCCGCTCGCGAAAACGCTATAGCGGCTGTGTGAGTTAAGCGTCTGCGGCTCGCGAAGGCGCATACGCGTCTCCGCTCGCAGTGACGCTAAGGAGTTTGGGATTCGGCTACAGTGCCCGAATTTCAAACTCCCGATTATATAAATAGATTATATATATATATTGTATACGTTTCAACCCCTTCCCTGGTTTATATAGATGATATAAGCTAAAAGTTTTGTAAATTAAGTATGTCAAGTTAAAAGTGAAGTCAGGGGGACGTTTTTTTCATGTGAACCATTGGTGTTATTGATCGTCTAGATTAGATGGGATGGGGGGGGGGGGTGGTAAAAAAGGGGGGGAAAATTATGTATTATTATGGAATTAGCAAACAAAGTCACGTATTCCTTTATGTTATGTACAGTTGGTTATTCTTTAATAATAATAAAAAATATCTGATTAAGAATACACAGATACACAGAGTCTAAAAAGCGTGCAACTTAATGTTTGGCCTATGTTTTTGTTTCCAAATGCAATGCATTCACCAAATATTTTTTTACTTTACCCACAGAGAAGCTTACTACAGAGGGCGGCGTGCAGCTAACCCTCCACCTCGAAACAGAAGGCGGCGTAGAGAAAACCCACCACCACCCACCACCACCACCACCGCATTCACCGCCACCACCACCACCACCACCACCATCGTCGCCACCAGCGGCAGGGCCAGCACCACCACCGCCGCCACCAGCGGCAGGGCCATCACCACCAGCGCCGGGTGGGTGGGGATACAATAGGGTGGGGAAGGTGTCGGTCGTGGGGCGTGTAGCGGGGTCTCATGGCAGGTTGTAGGCCTGTCGGAAGAGGTGAGTCTTTAGGTGTCTCTTGAAGGTTCCCAGGGTAGGCGAGTGACTGATGAGGTGGGGCAGGGAGTTCCAGAGCATGGCGGATGACCGGGAGAAATCCTGTATGCGGTTGTGGGAAGAGGAGATGAGGGGGGAGTGTAGGACAAGTTCTTGGGATGAACGCAGGTTGCGTGAGGGATGGTATCGGGAGATCATGTCGGAGATCTATGGTGGGGATAGGTTGTGTAAGGCTTTGAATGTCATGGTCAGTGTTTTAAAGTCAGCTGTCTGTGGGGCGGAGGGGCCAGTGAAGGGCTTGGCAGAGGGGGTAGGCAGGGGAGTAGCGTGAGGACAGATGGATTAGTCGGGCAGCAGAGTTTAGTATAGATTGGAGAGGTGCAAGAGAGTTGGCAGGGAGGCCTGTGCGAAGGAGGTTGCAGTAGTCAAGGCGGGAGATGATGAGGGCATTAATGAGTGTTTCAGCAGTGTCAGGATTGAGGAACGAGCGAATTGGTGAAATATTTTGGAGTTGGAGTCACAGGGACTTGGTTAGGGACTACAGGTGGGGCTTGAAGGAGAGGGAGGAGTCAAGGATTACCCCGAGACATTTGGCGTGGGGGACAGGGGAGAGAGAGCATCATTAGCAAGTACTTTACAGCCCGCATGGCGCATGAAGTCACCTTGGTTACTAAGTGTCAAATCATGACTCCACATACAACTGTTGCTGACAAATAAACATTGCCTGTGTTTGGGGGGTTACTTAATGCCTCGCTATGGCAACAAGACTATGAACACACATGTGAGAGGCTGGGACGTCTACATGCTACACATCGCGTCTACGCGTTTTGTACGGAGCGTACAGTGGGACCCTTCACCAGGCTCCAGCAGGATGATAGTACAAGCAACGCCCACGATGCAGGCATAGGCTTGGTGCCTCGAAAAATTAGCCCAAGGGGCTGTTTGTCATTTTGGGTATAAATGCAGGCCTAAGGGCCATGATAAGCTTGTTAGCCTGGGTGTCTCCAAAACCATGATAAGCTTGTTAGCCTGGGTGGCTCAAAAAATTAGCCCAAGGGGCTGTTTGGCATTTTAGGTATAAATGCAGGCCTAAGGGCCATGATAAGCTTGTTAGCCAGGGTGTCTCCAAAACCATGATAAGCTTGTTAGCCTGGGTGGCTCAAAAAATTAGCCCAAGGGGCTGTTTGGCATTTTTGGTATAAATGCAGGCCTAAGGGCCATGATAAGCTTGTTAGCCAGGGTGTCTCCAAAACCATGATAAGCTTGTTAGCCTGGGTGGCTCAAAAAATTAGCCCAAGGGGCTGTTTGGCATTTTTGGTATAAATGCAGGCCTAAGGGCCATGATAAGCTTGTTAGCCAGGGTGTCTCCAAAACCACGATAAGACTTGTTAGCCTGGGTGTCTCAAAAAATTAGCCCAAGGGGCTGTTTGGCATTTTTGGTATAAATGCAGGCCTAAGGGCCATGATAAGCTTGTTAGCCAGGGTGTCTCCAAAACCACGATAAGCTTGTTAGCCTGGGTGTCTCAAAAAATTAGCCCAAGGGGCTGTTTGGCATTTTTGGTATAAATGCAGGCCTAAGGGCCATGATAAGCTTGTTAGCCAGGGTGTCTCCAAAACCACGATAAGCTTGTTAGCCTGGGTGTCTCAAAAAATTAGCCCAAGGGGCTGTTTGGCATTTTTGGTATAAATGCAGGCCTAAGGGCCATGATAAGCTTGTTAGCCAGGGTGTCTCCAAAACCATGATAAGCTTGTTAGCCTGGGTGGCTCAAAAAATTAGCCCAAGGGGCTGTTTGGCATTTTTGGTATAAATGCAGGCCTAAGGGCCATGATAAGCTTGTTAGCCAGGGTGTCTCCAAAACCATGATAAGCTTGTTAGCCTGGGTGGCTCAAAAAATTAGCCCAAGGGGCTGTTTGGCATTTTTGGTATAAATGCAGGCCTAAGGGCCATGATAAGCTTGTTAGCCAGGGTGTCTCCAAAACCATGATAAGCTTGTTAGCCTGGGTGGCTCAAAAAATTAGCTCAAAGGGCTTAATAAAGTCTATTTTTAAATAAAGCAGGGCGCTTGGCCCATAGCATATTATTGCTTGGTCTATGAGCATAGAACAAGCAACGCCCACTATGCAGGCATAGGCTTGGTGCCTCAAAAAATTAGCCCAAAGGGCTTAATAAAGTCTTTTTTTACATAAAGCAGGGCGCTTGGCCCATAGCATATTATTGCTTGGACTGGGTGCCTAATGAAATCAACAGAGCTAAGGGACATGTCATTAATTCCTGTCCAAAATGGGCATATTGTTAACAGCGCAATCTCCCAATCATATAAATTATGATTAGGTTAATCTAGGATTGTGTACTGTCGTCTGGAGGGCTTAGGAACTGTGATGATATCCAATCCTTGTTGAATTTAATTAGAGTGAGCCTGTCGGCATTTTCTGTGGTGAGGCGGGACCTTCTATCAGTGACTATACCCCCAGCGGCACTGAAAACACGCTCTGATGTCACACTAGCAGCTGGGCATGCCAGCACCTCCAAGGCATACAATGAGAGCTCAGTCCAAGTGTGCAGCTTGGAAACCCAGTAATTAAAGGGTACAGAAGGGTCGGTTAGGAAGCTGGTACTGTCACTGAGATACTGCTGCACCATGTTGGACAATTGTTGTCTCCTACTCTTCTTGTCATTGATGGCGTTTGTGTCCCAACCAAAGGCTGCTGTTGCAAAGAGCTGGTTCTTCGATGTATAGCGGATTCAGACGGTGATATTGCCAGCAAAATATCAAGAAGAACCCTCTTTACATTATCCATCGTTAAGCCCCTGGATGAGTGCGACAGCAGCGACTGAAATTTGTCTTTGTACCGTGGGTCCAAAAACGATGACAACCAGTAGAGGTCGCTGTCATAGATGTGTATGACGCGTGGATCTTTGGAGACACATTGACACATTACTTCAGCCATGTGTGCTAAGCTGCAAAGACTCATCTCCTCGGTTACAACAGAATGAAGATCACTACGCGTCGTGGCCTCTAAATCGGTGTCCGCCTCCTCCTCTTCAGCCCACCCATGCTGTACCGACATAAACGTAGGGTTGGGAGTCCCATCAGGGTTCACATCAGTACCAGAGAAAAATAAATCTTCTTCATCATCACCCTCATCACCATCTTCCTGAACCAATGTAGCCTGCTGATATTGGCTTGGGTGGCTAGGATCAGCGATGTTCAATTCTGGCTCCATAGCCATCCGCTGTGCTCTCAAAGCATCTGTTTTGAGATTCATTAGGGATTCTTGGAGCAGGCAGAGCATGGGGATGGTGAGACTGATAATCGACTGATCCCCACTGACAAGTTTGGTGCAGTATTCGAAGTTATCCAGCAACTCGCAAAGGTCAGCGATCCAGACCCACTCGAAAGTACTGATGTGTGTGGTATGACTTCCGGGTTGACGGGCATGTTGCAGCTGAAATTCCGCTATTGCCTTCTGCTGCTCATTAAACCTTGCCAACATATGGAAGGTGGAGTTCCATTGCGTAGGCATGTCGCAAATTAGCCTGTGTTTCGGCAAGTTAAATTGGATTTGAAGGGCTGAAAGACTTGCAGCTGCTGTGGACGAATGTCTAAAGTGGGCGCAAATTCGCCTCACCTTATCCAGTAGCTCAGATAACTCTGGGTATATTTTGAGGAATTTCTGAACTACCAGGTTCAGGACGTGAGCCATGCAAGGCACATGTACAAGTTTACCGTGCTTTATTGCCGCCACAAGGTTTGCACCATTATCGCTCACAACTAGACCTGGTTGTAGTTCCAGTGGGGCCAGCCACTCATCTGTCTGTTGCTTGAGACCTTTCCACAACTCAGTTGCAGTGTGACGTGTGTCACCTAGGCAGATAAGCTTCAGAAGAGCCTGTTGTCGCCTTGCTGAAGCAGTACTGCAAAGCTCCCAACTCGGACGTGATGGTGCAGGAGGCTCAGCAGTGGACAAGGAAGTTGCAGAAGCAGATTGTGCACTGGACATATATGAGGAGGCAGACACCCGGAATGATGTTGGTCCCGCTATTCGTGGAGTTGGTAGTATGTCAGATGGTACAGTTTTAGAAGTTGGGACACTCTCCACCAGGTTGATCCAGTGAGCCGTTAGTGAAATGTATCTGCCCTGTCCACAACTACTTGTCCACGTGTCCGTTGTTAGGTGGACTTTTGCGGTGACAGCATTTGTTAAAGCACGTTTTAAGTTGTTAACCACGTGCTGGTGTAACGCGGGAACGGCACTACGTGAGAAAAAGTAGCGGCTGGGTACAGAGTATCGTGGTGCTGCCTCAGCCATCAACTCCCGAAAAGACTCTGTACCCACAAGCCTAAACGGCAACATTTCCACAGCTAACAACTTTGCTATTTTCGCAGTCACTTTTTGGGAATATGGGTGTGTCGGTTGGAACTTCCGCTGTCTTTCATACAGCTGTGGCACAGACAACTGCACGTTTGGACCAGACTGACAAGAGGATTGACTACTGTCATGTCTGTCTTGTAAAGCACCTTGGGAGGAGTACGCTTGAGCAGGAGCTGATGCCTGAACACTTGCTGGTGAAGGATGGATCTGAGGTGGCCTGGAAGTGTTGGGATCAGAAGGCACTGATTTTGAACCCTGATAGGGCGCCCACTGAATTGGGTGCTTAAGAGACATATGCTTGCGCATACTGCTGGTGCTCTGGTTTCCTTTTACCGTGCCTCTGCTTAGCCTTGCCTGGCACATCTTACAGATAACCATATTTGGTACTGTTGGGCTATCCTTAAAAAATTGCCACACACTGGCTGTTCGTCCTTTATTTTTAATTGGAGGAAGAGGAGGATGACTCTGTTCAACACCAACAGTGGACACATTTTGGGCAACTGTGTTTGCAGTTTGTGCAACAGTTGGTACAGTTTGTGCCACAGTTGACGCTATTTGGCAACTGTTCTCACAGTTTGTGTTCTGGAGACAGTACGCCTTTGTGATTTTGCCAGTGGTACATAGCCACTTTCGTCCTCCTGGCTGCTCTCTTGGCTATGCAATTCAGCAATCCAGGTAGGATCTGTGGTGTCATCATCCACCCCTTCCAGTTCAAAGGATTCTGGATAAACTGACTGAGCTGGCTGGCCAGATGAGATGTGTGTCTCATCATCCTCATCATCATCCACCTCCTGAGATACTGTTTGCATTTCGTGAAAGTGTCTTTCTTCAGGACGAGGTGCTTCCAAACTTTGGCCATGAGTAGATATTTAGTCTACTTCAAGTATCTCGTCAGGCAGTGACAAAGAAACCCCTTGATAAGAACCGAATAAGTCATCGGAGTGACCAAGGTCGAGATCCAAATTTTCCTCTGGCTGCCGATGGGTTGAGGCAATAGGAAGACTTTGAGGATTGGATGGCGCTGCATTGTCTGTAGCGACACTAGAATGTCTTGGCACGGATAATTGTGTACTGCAAGAACCAGTGGTCGAGGGCGTCTGAGCCATCCAAGATGTTATCTTGTCATGCTCATCCGGCCTCAACACACGTTTTTTTTGAGTACTGGGATTTCTAGGTAGAAAAAAGGACGTTCTATCAATCCTAGGCTGTGTACTTGTACCAGTGCCTTTTTGGGCAAGACTGCTGCGGCCACGACCTCGTCCCTGTCCCTTTGCAACATCCTTTTTGGTAATTGTTTTTTTTTGAGACATTGTTGACGAATGCACAGTCACCGAGTTGGAGTTAGGTGTTGCTGTATGCGTCACTTGCTGGCGGGGTAAGTGTGCGCGCTCACACTTGGCAGTGAAGCCGCACACTACACTCCCTAAAAAAATTGGTTTTAAGTGCGCACAGCCACCGAGATGTGGTTTGGTGTTGCTGTATGCGTCACTTGCTGGCGGGGTAAGTGTGCGCGCTCACACTTGGCAGTGAAGCCGCACACTACACTCCCTAAAAAAATTGGTTTTAAGTGCGCACAGCCACCGAGATGTGGTTTGGTGTTGCTGTATGCGTCACTTGCTGGCGGGGTAAGTGTGCGCGCTCACACTTGGCAGTGAAGCCGCACACTACACTCCCTAAAAAAATTGGTTTTAAGTGCGCACAGCCACCGAGATGTGGTTTGGTGTTGCTGTATGCGTCACTTGCTGGCGGGGTAAGTGTGCGCGCTCACACTTGGCAGTGAAGCCGCACACTACACTCCCTAAAAAAATTGGTTTTAAGTGCGCACAGCCACCGAGATGTGGTTTGGTGTTGCTGTATGCGTCACTTGCTGGCGGGGTAAGTGTGCGCGCTCACACTTGGCAGTGAAGCCGCACACTACACTCCCTAAAAAAATTGGTTTTAAGTGCGCACAGCCACCGAGATGTGGTTTGGTGTTGCTGTATGCGTCACTTGCTGGCGGGGTAAGTATGCGCGCTCACACTTGGCAGTGAAGCCGCACACTACACTCCCTAAAAAAATTGGTTTTAAGTGCGCACAGCCACCGAGATGTGGTTTGGTGTTGCTGTATGCGTCACTTGCTGGCGGGGTAAGTGTGCGCGCTCACACTTGGCAGTGAAGCCGCACACTACACTCCCTAAGGTGGTGTACGTGCTATTTAAAGGTAGGAGAGCAGCAACGCACTGGTCTGCCAGAGAAAAAATAATGCTCTATGGGTTATTAGGAACAAAAATCGATCTGGTGCAAAAACAAAAAGGAAACAGCACCTCAGCTAAGCCTCTGACTGCAGCTGTTAGCAAAGCTGAGTGAGTAAGCTAAGCTATGAGGTCCGTCCTGTGTGCACTGTAAGGCTTCTCCTTCCTTCCCTCCCTGCCTGCCTGCCTGCCTGCCTACACAGCACTACTCTGTCCTCCTCCTAGCTCTCAGAAGAGCTTTTTGGGTTAATATAAGGAATCTTCCCTACACTGACAATCCCTGATCTGCTCCAGCATATATCTCTCTCTCCCTATACTAGGTCAGATCGTCTCAGGAATGTGGCCAAAATGGCGGGGACAAGCCTTATATACTGCCTTGCCTGTCATACATGACATAGGCATCACGATGGACAGCAGCCAATCATAGTCCTGACACAACCAACTTTGCTATGCCATTACTGACTATGATTGGCTATCTTCACAAGTTTTCTGACCTAACACGCACGCTGTGCTGACTCGGAACATAACAGATTCTGTATTCGAGAGTCCGACTCCCGAATACAGTATACAGGACTCGGAATCGTAGACTCGTAGGACTCGGAATCGTAGACTCGCTCAGACTCACTGCTGACAGCGGGTATCTGTGAAGAGTCAAGCTTATTGCCATTGAATTCCATTGGACTCATCACTGTGCGAGTCCAAGCTGGGAGATTCGCCGAGTAACGAGTCCTGCGAGTACCTTCAGAATCGCCGAGTCCCGAGTCCTAGCGAGTAGACTCGCCCATCCCTAGCTTCAATGCCCTATCCATGATGTACGTTCTGGATGTTTTGGGAGCTTTGGACTCCCTCAGTGGGTACACCGCTGGTTAGACGACTGGAAGTTGGCTGGTGGTGGGGTGCTCCTTTGAAGCTGCTCCTCCACGCTTCTGGTTCGCGTAGCAGAGGTGAACTGCTGCCAGCTTCGGTACCAGTGAACCGGCTGTGAGTTGTGGGCACGGGAGTCCTTTGGGAGCCCGTGTAGATAATGCCCAATCCCGGTAGTTAAGGCCTCAGGTGCTGACACCCGACCAGTGACGGCCCAGGGGCCCGCACGGGGTGCGGAGCCCCCGCTCCTCTCCAAGTTCTAGTCCTAGACCCTTCTTCTCCGAGTTCTAGACTATTCTCTTCAGTTCTGTCTAGATTATTGTATGTGTTCTACTACACTTCCCTAACACTCCACCCCCCAGGACCTATGATTGGCCCTCTGCTCTAGGTGTTGTATATAGGGTTGGATCTCTATGTTAACCGGATCATTGCTGAGTCAGAGAATATTGCGGCTGCATTTCTGGCTGCAATACCCTCTTGTGACGCACTCGTTGCGGGGCGCCACACTCCCCCTTGGTTGAATACGCTTGTCCCCAAGCGTCACACTACTCACATTACAGAGGTTTTTATTTTATAACAGGTTATACACTTTTATTAATGACAAGTCATTGTATGCATAAAAGTGAGGTAAATAACAGGTTAACACATTACGCGGACCCGGCGGGCGGTCGGCTGTCCTTAGAATAAAAGTTCAGGCTGTAACCGCCAAGTCGCGGTGTTACGGTGCAAACAGGAAGAAGTCTCTTTTGGTAGCGGCTGCATTTCTGGCTGCAATACCCTCTTGTGACGCACTCGTTGCGGGGCGCCACACTAGGAGCACTGTATCTATTAGGCTCATATAGCCATAGTGCAAGTACCAGTATTTAACATTGTTTTTTTCTTTGTGGCACTTGGAGCTTGGTATTTATTAGGCTCATAGAGGCAAAGTGCAATTATCTGTATCTTAAAACTGTGAGAATTATGAGTTATTTGTAGCTCATGGCAGAGTTATAATATGTGGATCTGGAATAATCCTTTTACAACTGCATTATCAGTTAGTAAGTGAGTCTCCGCTCACGAGTGCAGTTTTCCCATGTGAACCTACTTTCACCTTTCATTCTTACTTCTCCTTAACACTCTCTCTTGGACCAAGTCCATTAGAGATCACTATATAGCACTTTGTGAAAAGATATTGAATTGGGGCGTGGCTTCGACCTTCATGGAAGCAGTCGCATAGCTTCTAGGGCTCCCTGGTCACAGACTCACAGCGGCTTCCAGCACTTCTCACCCGGCCTGCAAACGATCCCAGAGGACTCCGGGATGCCTCGGAGCTCGAAATCACAGCCAGGTACCCCCAGGTCACGGACTATTTCCACAGGGGCCCCCCTCCCTCTCAGGCTAAGATGGCACCGGAGGAGAGGCCCTGCTCTCCCTCCTCATGTTCTAATGGAGGGGGAAGCAGGAGCATGCAGCAGGCATAGATGCACCACTCACAGAGCGAACTATGCAGAGACTTCTATCCTCATGTAGGGTGACAATGCATGAAGATCTCCAAAATATACTAGGAGATATTAAAAAAGAGGTAGCAGACCTCGAGGAGCGTACTGACCATCTGGAGAAGAAGGTGGCTCAGTTTGCCTCAGCCCACAACACCCTGGTTGACAGCTTCGATTCTATGGAGAGGAAGTTTGAGGCTCAGCAGGTTAAACTCTGGGAGATGGAGGACAGGAGCAGGAGGGCTAACGTTAGGCAGAGGGGGATTCTTGAGGATGTGGCTGATTCTGCACTGCCTGATCTCCTCTCCAGCCTCATTCTGCATGTCCTACCTGGCACTGCTCCTGCTCTGGTGAAACTGGATCACATACACAGGATCCCCAAAGCATCCCATGTGAACCCTGCGCTGCCGAGAGATGTCCTGGCGTGCCTGCCCTCGGTCAGACTCAGAGAAGATCTCATGTTTGCCCTGCGAGGGAATCCGAAGCTGCCCGGTGCCTTAACCAACGTCTCAGCCTACCCTGACCTCTCTATGGGCACTCTGGCGAAACGGAAGGAATTCGGTCCTATGTGCAGGACCCTGCAGGTTGCGGGGATCCCGTACAGCTGGGGCACTCCAGTGCGAGTCCGATTTACGTACAAGGGGGATCACCATATCTTCACCTCCCCCAAGCTGCTGGATAAAGCTCTGAAAGCCTGGGGTCTTGCTGGTCCCACTGATCCCCAGGCCAATAGGAAATCTGCTTCCCCGGCTGAGCAGAGGATGGATCCAGAATGGGATACTGCTCGCTGACACATGACACTTGAGTCGTGTACGTGACTGGGATGTTCGCACCCCGCCCTGTTGGGTTTCGTGAGTACTGTTATCTTGTTGGTTGCCCTGGCGAGATGGGGCCCCCGGGTGCTCGTCCGCGGGGCCTCTGCCTCCCCTACAGCAGACTCCGGTCTGGCCCCACAGTTTACATGGATGTTTTGTTGTTATTACCCCCTGTCTCTACCCCTTTGGTCTCCCTCTTCCTGTCCTGGACTTTTTCCTGGTGAGATTCGAGACTATCAAGGCTCCCCCTACAATCCACCATGAGCCTTAAACTATTTTCAATGAACGTGAACGGTCTGAACTCTCCTGTGAAACGTTCTCTCTTCTGGTCTGAAGCCCGCAGGAGCGGAGCGGACGTTCTATAAGTTCAAGAAACTCACCTGCTACAGGAAGATAACTTTAGAGTCCACCACAGCCTCTACGGCAAATCCTACTTTGCTAACAGCAATGGAAAGAAGGCTTGGGTGGGGATCTTTATTAGATCATCGATTCCTTTTCAGCTTCTAGAATCTGTGGCAGATTCTGCTGGAAGGTTTCTAATCCTCGTATGTAAAATGTATGATAGTCTGTTTACTCTAGTGACCCTATACGAGCCAAATGCTTTTCAGATCAAGTTTTTCCGCTCTCTTATGAAACTGGTAGACAAACATTCTAGGGGTATGCTGGTAATGGCTGGGGATTTTAATGCTGTAATGTCCCGCCACTCAGATTCCTTGGCGGGTCGGGCTGTTGCCAGGGGGGAATTGGGTCGCCTATGCAGGTCTCTACACCTGCATGACATCTGGAGGTACCTGCACGCCGGGGAGCGGGACTATACGTTCTACTCTAGCAGGCATAGGTCCTACTCGCGCATCGATTTTTTCTTGGTGGATAGTGGGACCCTGCCTGTCTGTACCAAAGTGTACGTGGGACTCATTACGTGGTCCGACCATGCTCCTACCTCCCTGTCCCTCTCCCTGGCGGGCAGACCTCAGGCACCCTACTCCTGGAGGCTCAACCCAGACCTCCTATCACGTCAGCAGATAATTACAGACATAGAACGTGCGCTCTCTGACTATTTTCTCCATAATTATAACGGGGAGGTCTCTGACGAGACGATGTGGCTGGCCCATAAGGCATATGTCAGAGGACTGTTTATCCAACAGGCCTCCCGTCTCAAAAGGGAAAGAGAAAGGTACAGAGAGGAACTCTTGGCCCACCTCCAAGACCTGGAGGAGATCCACAAAACGACCCCCTCTCCCGGAGTGAATCAGCAGCTGTTTTCTGTTAGGATACAGTTGCGGGCATTTCTGCTGTCGCAGCATGAGAAATGCCTCCGCAGGTCCAAGCGGTCCTTCTACTACGCAGGAGATCGGGCCGGGGCCCTTCTGGCCAAGCGCATTAAGAAAAGGGAGCTTATATCCTCTATCTCGGCCTTAAAAGACCGCTCCGGTGTGCTTCCCTCCAACCCCATCGAGATCACAGATGCTTTCGCACCATACTACTCTCAACTTTATAACATTAAAGATGACCCTTCGGCACCAGCCCCGACCCTGGAGGACTTCCAGAAGTTCTTGGGCGACTTGCGGCTTCCCCGCTTGTCGCCGGAGCAACTGGAAGACCTGAACTCCCCTATAACGTGCGCTGAAATCTTACGGATGATCTCTTCCACTAAACGCCACTCCGCCCGCTTGTTGGCTCCCTTCCTCACGAGGGCGTGCAAATTCTGGCAGGGAGCGGGTACTATCTCCCCCTGTACCCTCGCGGCGACTATTGTCACTATTCCAAAGCAGGGGAAACCCCCGGACGACCCTGGTAGCTACAGTCCAATTTCACTGCTCAACTGCGACGTGAAGGTGTTCTCGAAACTCCTGGCATGCCGACTCCAGAGAGTCACCCCGTCACTGCTGCATGTGGATCAGGTGGGCTTTGTGAGCGGGAGGCAGACAAAGGATGGCACGAGGCACTTTATTGATTTGATTAGTGTGGCTGAAAGGGCTGGGGTCCCCAGTGCCCTCCTGTCACTTAACGCTGAAAAGGCGTTTGATAGGGTGCACTGGGGATACCTGGCCTCTGTCCTAGAGAAATTTGGGTTTTGGGGCCCTATTCTCTCGGTCATTATGGCCTTGTACTCCAATCCGAACGCCAGAGTGCTCTCCTCCGGATTTCTCTCCTCGGCCTTTACTCTGACTAGCGGTACCCGCCAGGGCTGTCCCCTGTCTCCTATTATCTTTTCCTTGATAATCGAACCGCTGGCGGAATCTGTTAGATCAATATAACTGGGTTTTCCGTCGGTGAGATATCCCATATCGGGCTCTACGCCGATGATATTATTATAGCTTGCACTGATTTAGAGACTTTCCTGTCGGCGGTGATGGACGCCCTGGCCCTGTTCACCAAATTATCATATTATAAATTGAACGCGACTAAGTCGTTGATTTCCCCATCGGTGTCCCGGGCCCGCTTGCTGCCAGACTGCGTCGGAAGTTTACCTTGGTTTGGAGGGAGGAGGGTGTTCCGTACCTCGGGATCACCCTAACAAACACTCACTGGATAGTGTCAGTTAATGTGGATTCTCTCCTGGCTTTCCTGCACGGAGAAGCAAACACTCATCCCCTGCCAGCCCTGTCGTGGGTGGAGCGCATTCACGCTTTTAAAATGTTCCTCCTCCCGAAAGTTCTATATCTCTTTCGCAATCTGCCTCTGTCTATTCCCTCCAACCTACTAACGCGCTTGCAACGAGCCGTGCATGCATACATCTGGGCAGGCCGAAGAGCCAGAGTATCGGGGAATATCATGTATCTGCCTTACAGTCAGGGGGAATAGGAGTTCCTAATTTGTCGGCATACTACAGAGCTACACTGCTTCAAGAGGCCAAGCTTTGGTGGATGGCGAGGGGCACTGAGGGCTGGGTGCAGGGCCGGCTCCAGGTTTCTGGGGGCCCCGGGCGAAAAGGTCTCAGTGGGCCCCCTTTAGTACATATCGCGGACTATAATATATATATATATTGCCGCACACTTACCGCAAACCCCATAGACAATGCATGGGGCTTGCTGTAAATGTGCAGCAAGTGCAACCGCTAGGCGGAAAATGCGGCAGATGCGGGGTTTTTACCGCAACTGCCGCATTTTTCAAAAAACGCCTATGTGAAATCAGCCTTACAGGAACAGTGACTGCTGGAACCAGTAAGAGCTGTTTCTGACAGTGAGTATATGACATGTTGTTAGGAGCGGGCTAAGGTGCGTTTGCGTTTCCTTGTGCTTTTTAAAAGTCCCCTGCAAATGCAACTTGTTGCATTTTTGTGCGTCTGAGGATTCTTGGTATATACGCAAGCATCCTGAAGAGCACAAATAATGCAAGCAGCTCAATAGAGCCGCACTGCCATATATGTGGCACCACAGCCAAGCGGAGTGTCTGGCCATCCGGAACTCTCTTTCTCCTCACCTCTCTTCTCGCTGCTCCGGTCTCCTCCGGTCGCTCTGCACATATCAGCACAGTGATGACAACATCGTGCCCCTCCATGCTGAGCTGCAGAATGCAGACAGCGGCAGAAGAGACTCTGGAGAAGAATGCTGCTGGCAAAGGCGGCTGGGACTATAGGAGCAGGAGCGGAATCCGTGGGGGGCTACCCCTGGTACACATACCTCATATGTACGCGGCTCTGCTCCATACACCTCTTATGCACACGGCTACGCTCCGCACACCTCGTACACATGCAGTTCCGCTCCGGACACCTTGTAAGCATTCAGTTCCACTCCATACACCTCGTACAACACGCGGCTCCGCTCCATACACCTCGTACACACTCGGCTCGGCTCCATACACCTCGTACACACACGGTTCTGCTCCATACACCTAGTACCCACACGGCTCCACTCCGTACACCTCGTACACACGGCTCCGCTCCGTACACCTCGTACACACTCAGCTCCGCTCCATACACCTAGTACCCACACGGCTCCGCTCCATACACCTAGTACCCACACGGCTCCGCTCCATACACCTCGTACACACGCGGCTCCGACCCATACACCTCGTACACACACACGGCTCCGCTCCATACACCTAGTACCCACACGGCTCCGCTCCATACACCTCGTACACACACGGCTCCGCTCCGTACACACACACAGCTCCACTCCATACACCTCGTACACACTCGGCTCCGCTCCATACACCTCGTACACAGACGGCTCCGCTCCATACACCTCGTACACATGCGGCTCCGCTCCATACACCTCGTACACACTCAGCTCTGTTCCATACACCTCGTACACACTCGTCTCCGCTCCATACACCTAGTACCCACATGGCTCCGCTCCATACACCTCGAACACACACGGCTCTGCTCCATACACCTAGTACCCACACAGCTCCGCTCCATACACCTAGTACACACTCACCTCTGCTACATTCACACTGTAAATCCCTCCAGACCCCACACATAAACTTTACCTAATTGAGCATCAAGGTGGCCAGCACAGCAGAGTCCTGCATACACTGAGGAGCTGACCATGTGACCCCTGACTCCTCCCCTCCATGTGACATCATCATAGGTCCTGTCAGCAGTGTGCGGCTCTGTGTCGGCTCCCACAGAGGGAGGCCTCCGGAGCTGCAGGAGGCTGTAAATGACCTCCCTGCAATTGAGCCCCCCCAGCTGCCCCCTGGATATGGCCCTGGCTGTGGGGGCAGTGCTCAGGGGCCCCTGAGGCTAGGGTCACACTTGTGTTGTGACCCTAGCCTGACGCAAGTATTTTCAGCTGCAGCGCATAGTGTTTAATGCTATGCGCTGGAGCCCATAGTTGGAAAGGTAAGCTGCGGGTTTCTATGGGCTCCGTTGCTGGCAGCTGGCATTAAACGCTCTGCGCTGCAGCAGACAATACTTGCGTCACGCTAGGGTCACAACACAAGTGTGACCCTAGCCTCAGGGGCCCGGTGGGCCCCCTCCAAGCAGTCGGGCCCCGGCACTTGCCCGGGTGCGCCGGGTGCTGACGCCGGGCCTGGCTGGGTGGGTCTCGAGTCCACTCTCCTTGGGACTGGTTCTCTGCGCCTTCTTTTGGAGGCGGAGTGCTGGGCCCCTACGAGAGTCTCCCTGCAACTCCCCACGATGGTCTCACTCTTGCGAGCCTGGAGGGAGGAGGTGGGGAAGCAGATCTCATTATCCCCTAAGGATATAGACATTAGGGCTTTGCCTTTTCATATCCCCTTCCTAAACATTGGTTCTTGGACGCGGGCGGGGATCCGCAACTGTGCGGACCTCCTTGAGTCGGGTTGTCTCAGCCCCTTTTCGAGCCTTTGTGCAAGATTTCCAGGTATAGAGAGGACTTTCTACCAATATGCGCAGATCTCACATTTCTTTAGCTCTCTTGGGGGGACGTGAGGGGCCCAACCTCCGCCTGAGGTCTACCATTTTCAAAAGTTCCTTTTTTTCCCCCACTAAACAAAAAGCTTTGTCGGGAGTGCATAGACATATGACTGCGGCCTTGTTCCCCAATATACCAAGCTACATGAGGAGATGGGAGGAAGACCTGGGGTTCACGGCCCCGGAGGAAGATTGTTATGGGGGACTGAGGTTCTTACAGGCAGCTTCAAGGTGTGTTAATCACCTGGAAATCCTGAAGAAAATTCATATGAGGTGGTATTACCCTCCGGTGCGCGCTTCTCCCAGGATCGATTCCCTCTATGCTGGAGGGGCTGTGGAGAAAGAGGTACACTGGCCCACATGTGGTGGTCCTGCCACAGACTGGCCCCCTTTTGGGCAGTCATCTCTGGCTTGATGAGATCGGTAACGGGCATGCGTGTCCAGGTGTCGCCGCAGGTGGCAATCTTACATGTAGGGATGCATCTCTTTCCCAGGGACTCCAGAACGCTGATTTCTAATGTTTTAACTGCTGCAAGGTTAAGCATCGCAGCTAAATGGAGGGCGGACGCTCCCCCTTCTATTGCAGAGGTCACGAATCGTCTGAATATTATATTCCACAATGAATACCACCTAGCTTTAGATAATGCCACCAGAAACAGGGTGATAGACGACTGGGCATGATGGGCGGCCCACCCGTCTGCAGTTCCGATTGTGTGAGACTTAGACTTTTGACATTGGCCGTTCACGGAGTTATTCACGTTGCTATTTCTGCCATTGTTCACAATGTATGTGGTATCTGCGTTTAGGTCCCTGGTGGTCCTTGTCTCATCCAAACCTCCCCCCCCCCCTCTCCTCTACTTCCCTTGGCTGTTTTGTTTTCTTGTATATGTATTATTGACTATGTTTATGTCATTGTATTTGCTTTACATAACCTCAATAAAAATTATTGGAACAAAAAAAAAGATATTGAATTTATGCTCGTGGCCATGGGAATGGAACCAGTTGGTCTTCATCTTGTTGCCAAAGAAAGGTGACTTAAGAGATTGGGCCAACTACAGAACCATTGCCCTGATCCCACACGCCAGCAAGGGCTTCTGAAAATCATCCGAAAGAAAGTGGGCAACATCCTTGATTGCGAAATTCCAGACGTCCAAACGGGCTTCAGCGGAGGCGCGGGAACCCGAGACCACATTGCCAATATAAGATGGATCATGGAAAAGGCAAGAGAGTACCAGAAGGAGCTCTACCTGTGCTTCATTGATTACACCAAGGCGTTTGACTGCGTCGAACATGACAAACTCTGAAAATCATTGCATGAGCTACGAGTACCTGCACACCTGATCAAATTGTTCAGGTCACTCTATGACAATCAGGAAGCAACAGCATGAACTAGATTTGGGGACACAGAGCCTTTTAATATAAAAAAGGGCAAAAGACAAGGCTACATCCTTTCACCTTTCCTGTACACCTTCTACGCAGAAGTGATCATGAGGAAGCTCAACTTGAATAAATCATCAGTTGAGGATAGGCGGAAGGTTCATTAGCAACCTTAGATACGCAGATGATATCACTCGCTTGGCTGAAAATGAGAAGGACCTGAGGAAGTTGACCTTAAAGTTTAGTGAAGAGAGCAAGAAGTTTGGTTTGCATCTGAATGTAAAGAAGACCAAGATAATGACTACTGCCAGTGAGAAGGTGAATTTTAAGATCGACAATAAAGAAATAGAAATGGTAGACAGTTTCATCTTTCTGGGGTCCTTCATTGATTGTAACGGCAGCTCTACAGATGAAATCAAGCAGCGGCTTGCTTTGGGTTTTGCGGCAATGATGAACATGGAGCAACTATGGAAGTGCAAGGACATCTCAATCACCACCAAACAACGATTGGTTGCAGCCATTGAATTCCTGGACCGTAACAAAGGGTGATCAAAGAAAGATGAATTTTTTTTTGACCTGTGGTGCTGGAGGGGACTCCTACAAATCCTGTGGACAGCCAAGATCACAAATAAGGCTGTTTGGAGTGTGTCAATCCTCAGACATTCCTGGTAGGAAAAGACATAAAACAGAAACTGTCTTACTTCAGACATGTGATGAGTGCAAATTTCCTCAAGAAGATCATGATGCTTGCTTTGGTTAGTGGCAGTAGAGGTGACAGAAGACCTAAGACCCATTGGTTGGATACCATCATGGCAGACACGGGAATGAACATCAGAGAACTGAATCATGCCGTGACAAATAGAGATGCTTGGAGGAAAATGGTTTGCATGGTATCCAATAGTCAAACACGACTGAATGGATGAAATTGGAATTGAAATATAGGAGTAAGAATAATATAGCTGAATGAAGTTAGGTGTACTGTAATCAATATCACAGGAAAAATATAGGGATTTTTCACATATAAGTGCCTGTCCCAACCTCAATTAGAGGATAGACCTCCACTCTGGCACATTTTTGATATTTTGTTGTTCTATGGGTACTTTCACATCTGCGTTTTTGCAAATCTAGAAAGATTCTACCTTTTTAAATAAAAAATAAAAACGGATCCGGCAACATTGCATTACTGACCAATGCATTTTCAATGGAGTTCCAGAAATGTGCGGTGTCTTGTGGTTTTTGTCAGATCCGCCACTTCAGGATTTCTTTAAAGAACGGATTTGAAAGTGCTGCAGATGTGAAAGTACCCAAACGGTAAAAATGTGATTTTTCAGTTAAAATCCGCATTTGCCAAAAACGCAAGTATAGCATTTGAGTGTTATAGAATTAGACTGTAGGGTCTATTTGCGCTATTATCAGTATCTATTCCTATCTGTACTACACAGCCTTTTGGGTGATTTCTGTAATATAAGTGTGTCCCTGAGGGGCCGTCACACGCAGAGATATCTTTAGCGATATTGTAAGCGATCACGTGCACGCGCGATCGCTTACAATATCGCTCACATCGCTGGTGAGATGTCACACTGACAGACTCACCAGCGATGTGGAGCAGCGATCTCGCTCGTTACTATGGTACACATCGGGTAACTAGGCGCCGCGCGTCGCTTAGTTACCCGACGTGTACCATAGTTACCATCTCCCAGCATAGGCGCGGTCGCTGGGAGATGGATCATCGTGGTGTTATACACCACGATGATGCAGATCGTTGCATCGTTCATCGCTAGATCTGAGAACCGAACCTCAGATCAGCGATGTCACGATCAAGCGATTTACCATCGTGAATCGCTTGATTACATGCAACGATATCTTGCCCGATATCGCTTAAGCGATCAAAAAGGAGATCGCTTAAACGATATCGGGCAAGATATCTCACCGTGTGACGGCCGCCTGAGAAAGATTATTTGCAAGATATACTATTTTATGACAGTCCTAGTAGTTATTGTAGGGCCTATTAGGGCCTAGAAAGGGACAGCCATCAAGGAGCAGGGACATCAGTATTACTTTTTTTAAGGTGAATTCTCTGCTGTTATGTAGCTCTTGGTTAGGATAAAGAATAGACTGATAATATGGTCTGTATCATCCTTTTCTACCAAATCAGTATTTTGAACTTTAATTTATAATCATGTGCTTGACTTGATTGTTTTTAATATGTAACCAAATAAAATATATTGTTTTCATATTCATGTATTTTCGGTGATCAGTCTATTGTGTTGTACACACACCTACAGTTGAAACCAGAAGTTTACAAACACTATATAAAAAAAAATATATATGCATGTTTTTCTCACTATCTGACATGAAATCAGAACAAATCTTTCCCCTTTTAGGTCAATTAGGATTACCATAATTATTAATATTTGCCAAATGCAAGACTAATGAGAGAGATAATGATTAATGCATTATTATTACTTTCTGCAAAGTCACAAGTTTACATACATTTCATTTGTATTTTGATAGGTACCACTGCACGTAAACTGTATGACTTCGGTCAAAGGTCTTGGATCTCCTTCCACAAGCTTCTCACGATAGTTGGTAGGAATTTTGGGCCCATTCCTCCTGACAAAACTGGTGTAATTGAGCCATGTTTGTAGGTCACCTTGCACGCACCTGCTTTTTCAGCTTTGCCCATAATTTTTCAATAGCATTGAGATCAGGGATTTGTGATGGCAACTCCAAAACATTGACTTTGTTATCCTTAAGGTACTTTGTAACCAGGTTGGCAGTATGCTTTGGCTCATTATACATTTGGAAGAACCATTTCCACCCAAGCTTTAATTTCCTGGCTGATTTCTTGAGATGTTGCTTCTGTATTGCCATATAATCTTCTTTTATCATGATGCAATTTGTTTTGGGAAGTGCACCAGTCCTTCCTGCAGCACAATAACCCCACAACATGATGCTGCTACCCCTGTGATTAAAATGTTATTCTTAAGCTTCCAAACTGCTCTGTTTTTCCTACGAAACGTAACAATGGTCATTATAGTCAAACAGTTGAATTTTAGTTTTGTCAGACGACATGACATGTCTTCAAAAAATTAGATCTTTGTTCCTGTGTGCATTTGTAAAAATTCATCTGGCTTTTTATGATTGTTGGCGTAATAGCGTCTTCCTGGCAGATTGGCCTTTCAGCCCATGTTGATATGTGGCACCCCACTCCACGGTTCGGTTTCCAGAGGAACACCTGGAGCAGGGAAGGATTTCCACATCAGGTAAACTTATACACAACACCTTCCACCCCAGACCTGAAGGGGGATCTCTACTTGCCGACTTCAGGCAAGGTCCCCTATAAATTCAGGCTCGGGTGAGGAGTTAGGCAGTTCAGTACAGACCAGTACTGAGGAAGACACCTGGTAAACGATGGTGCGCAAGGCCCATGCCAGAGGGGAAGCCTAGCCAGTGTGAGGGACCCAGGAGTGAGGGTCAGAGGCGAGGCTTGTAGCAAGGGGGAGCGGAGCCATTCTGGTTAACCCCAGAAGAGCTATGTCGACAGCCCGGACACCGGAGTCCAAGACTGTACGGGTCCAATCAGCCCAGCAGTAAAGACCAGAAACCAGGGAAGCTTCAAGTCTCCTGGTGCAGCACTTGGGACACAGCCACTTAGCAGAGCCCGGGACCGGAGTGGATACAGCGGTGCCCGCAGCAGAGCTCTAACAGCCTGCCATACAAGTGAGTACTACAAGAGAGGGTCAGGGCTTAGCTTCAGACAGCCCAGGACTAAAGTACTCACACAGCGTTAAAGGGAGGCCTCATAACTCATCGGATGTGGAGATTCCGAACTGCTTCCAAACCACCCGGACAGTAAAAATATGAAAACACCAACCCTGTGTGTGACTGTTATTGTGGCCCCTGATCCTACTCCCTCCATAGACTGTGCCACAACTCCCATCATCCACTACTGCCCCAGGGATCCCGCTCCGCCTATGGGGAGCGAAACCAGCTTGCTTCTTCACCATCACCCCGGAGGTCTGTCCCGCAGCACCATTAACCTAACCGGAACCATAGGTGGCGTCACGAAAGACTATTTTTATTATTTTGATTTACTGTTCCCCTTTTCAGCGACCACCAGGGCCAGGGTACCAGGCAAGAGGCCCCATGATATCCTCAGTAAATCAACGCCCAGAACCGGATACCCCATGCCCTGGGGCGGGTCAGATACATTACTCATGTCACTGTGGATAATGACACAATCTTACCAACTTCCACCATCATCTTCACAAAATCTATTGATTTGGTTCATTGGATAATATGCACATGACGAACTAAAGCATGTTCATTTTTGGACACAGAACCCATCTCCTGGTATGATGGTTGTCCATTCCCATCTTCATTGTATTTGTGTAAAGTTGTTTGTACAGATAAATGAGTCACTTTCAAGTTTCTGGAAAGTGCACCTAGAGATGAACCAGACTTGTGCAAGTCCACAATTCTCTTCTTGATATCTTGGCTGATTTCTTTAGACTTTCCCATGACACTACACAAAGAAGCAGTGTGTTTCAGGTGTGCATTAGAATACATCCACAGAGGTGTCTCTAATGAACTGATATGTTGCAAATAAACCTATTATAAGCTTCCAAACACATGACATCATTATATGGGCTGTCCCAAATTATTTAAACAGCAAAACAGAAATGAAAAGAGTATCCGAACCACGCTCCCGTGTGGGGAAAACAATTCACTTCAAAAGACTCAGAAAATTTGCTGGTGATTTTTTTTATTTTCATCTGTGCTTTTTTTCCTGATGAATGGGGCTTGCACACTCGAAACGCATTGAGAATAAAAAATCACCATCAAATTTTCCGAGTCTTTGGAAGTGAATTGTTTTCCCCAGACAGGAGCGCAGTTCAGATACCCTTTCCATCTCCTTTCTTTTTTGCTGTTCATCTTGGTTTTGGGAGAACTGCTGCAGACCGTCATTAGGATTAATTTCCTCATATGTGTTCGGTGTGGTTGTGACCCTCACAATCTGAAAAAGGTGAACAAAACCTGTTTTTTGTTCTCCACCTGTTCACACAGGTATACCCTATTTGCGCTTTCTCCATTCCAGACACTGCACCCAAATTGCTTAAAGGTATAGTAATGTTAATGTATGTAAACTTGTCCCTTTGCAGAAAGTAATAAAAATTATCTCACTCTCATTATTCTGGCATTTGACAAATAGATATAATTATGGTAATCCTAATTCACCTAAAATGGCAATGGTTTATTCTGATTTCATGTCAGATAGTAAGAGAAACATGAAAATTTGATTTGGCTTCCAGTACCATCTCTATGCTGGTGACACACAACTATACACTTCTTCCCCTGACCTTACCCCTGCTCTAATACAGAACACCAATGACTGTCTAACCGCAGTCTCCAATATCATGTCCGCTCTCTATCTGAAACTCAACCTTTCCAAAACTGAACTTCTTCTGCTCCCACCCTCTGCCAACCTCCCTAAACCTGACATCTCTCTCGGTTTGCGGCACCACGATAACGCCCAGTCAGCAGGCTCGCTGTCTCGGTGTTTTGATGGACACTGATCTCTCCTTCACCCCATATATACAATCTCTCACCCGCTCCTGCCGCTTGCACCTGAAAAATATCTCCAGAATTCGCCCTTTCTTCACCATGGAAACAGCTAAAACCCTCACCGTGGCCCTGATTCATTCCCGCCTTGACTACTGTAATTCTTTATTAGCGGCCTCCCCCGCAGTAAGCTTTCCCCTCTCCAGTCTATCCTCAATGCAGCAGCCAGGATCACCTATCTAGCAAACTGTTACTCAGATGTTTCTGCTCTCTGCCAGTCACTGCATTGGCTACCCATACACTATAGAATCCAATTCAACTTGCTCGTTGTCACCCACAAAGCTATTCATGGTGCAGCACCTCCCTACCTCTCTACCCTCATCTCTGTCTACCACCCCACCTGTCCCCTTCGCTCTGAATGCGACCTCAGACTAACATCGGCATTAATCCGAACCTCCCATTCCCGACTCCAAGACTTCTCTCGAGCTGCACCAATCCTCTGGAATGCTCTACCCCAAGAAATTAGGACCACCCACACCTTGCATAGCTTCAGACGCTCCCTAAAATCACACCTCTTCAGTGCGGCCTATCCTTCTCCCTAACAGTAGTCATTTAGACATAAGATATTCATTGTTATAAGCCCCTGTACTTTGTGTTCCCATCCCGTCTTAGATTGTAAGCTCCTTCAAGCAGTGTCACCCTTATTTTTTGCCTTTTTATTGTATTTCCTACGTTGATTCTATGCTTATTGTATGTAACTACTGCTCTGTATTACCTACCATTCTGTATTGTATATTTTTCTTATATGTACCTTTGTAATGTAAAGCGCTGCGGAATATGTTGGCGCTATACAAATAAAGTTTTATTATTATTATTATGAAAATGTGTCTTTATATAGTGTATGTAAACCTCTGCTTTCAACTGTATTTTTTCTTTTTTCTGTGATTTTGTATGTCTTGAAATTAGCATACCAGGTGTCTGCAGACTTGTTATCAGACAATTTGCCTATAGAAAGGGTGACAAGTAGTCACTGTGCTGTTTTGTATCATGTTGTGCACTACACTGAACATGTACCAAAGAAAGCTAAGGAGAGAGTAGTGACAGGATATTAGAAGAAAATTATAGACAAACATGTTAAAGGTAAAGGTATACATTTCTCTCTAGACAGCTTGATGTTCCTGTTACTACAGTTGCAAATAATATTCAGAAGTTTAAGATCTATGGGACTATAGCCTACCTCCCTGGAAGTGGAAGTCAGAGGTGAACTCCAAGGTCAAGGTACATCATTAAACTTCAAGTGGAAAAGAACAACGATATCTCCGGGCCCTATCACCAGAAGGAACATCAGTGGAGACTAGAAAGATTAATTATCAAAGCAACACAATGCTGGGATGTGCTGTACCCTTTATTAAGTAAGGAAAGGCAGGTGTGGTTGATCAGACCACTTAGCCTGTTCAGCAGCAAAGCTCATTATATGTAAAGGAATCATATATTTAAAAAAAATAAATAAATAAATAGATGGAGGCCCGATGCTATCACATCGGGAGGGCGGTGACAACATGGTGGGAGCGGTCTCTGTGGCACTGGGCACAATGGCTTTCTCTCCCTCTGTGTGCACTCTCCCCTTGTCCGCTCTCTCTCTCCCTCAGTACTATCTTTTCCCCTCTGTGCTCTCTTCTTTGACCTGTCTCCCTCCTGTATATATTGTAATATATAGAGTTTATGATGCACATGACGTGTTCATTATGTGCGTTCACTATTTGAGCCAAAAAAAATTGAAAAATGAGATTTATGGACTTAATGTTTTTGTCTCCCCCTGTGCGCTCTCTATCTTCCCCTGTGCACTCTCCCCACTGTGCTGTCTTCTCACCTCATGTGTTCTCTTCTTTGAGCTGTCTCTCCATATGTGCTCTCCCCCATATGCAGTCTTTTTCCCAGTGCTGTCTTCTCCCCTCTGTGCTCTCTCCTTTGAGCTGTCTTCCCCATGTATGCTCTCCCCCTGTATGCAGTCTCTCGTATGTGGGCTCTCTTTCTCCCCCTGTAGGCTCAATCCCCCTGTTCATTCTCTTGGCCCACCCTATGTGCTCGATCTACCCCCTGTGCACTCACCCGACACCCCTGGTGGTACTGAGCAATGTGACAGTACCGCCAATGGGTGCCATATTTTCACCCCCATCACTCTCTGCCTGTTTGTGTTCTCTCTCTGTGCCCCCTGTGCATGCTCTGTGCCCCACTTTGTGCACTCTCACTCCTCGCTCATTGCTGTCTGTCTCCCTCCTGTGGTGTACAAAGGTACCCAGATGTACAAAGATGGCAGCCGCGTGAGGAACTGCGCCTGCACAAACTCGACACAAGCAGGCATGTGAACATAGCACTCATGTGACTTGCCAAAAAGCTCCAGTCTTGTCTCATCTATCCAAAGGACCTCCTCCCTGAAGCTTTGAGGCTTGTCAATATGCATTCAAGTCTCTTTTTTTAATGATTTTCTTTTAAAGCAGGTTTTCTCCTTGGTCATCTTTCATGAAGGCCATTTTGGCCAAGACAGCAATGGGTGGTGCAATCTGACAATGATGTACCTTGAAAACAAAGCAAACACATAGGCACTCCATTTTGGATTAGTGATAGTCTCAGTGTATTGAAAAGGTTCACCTGGAAATGCTAGTCAGGCACAGCACTAAGGCTGGTTTCACATTGCGTTATAGTTAAATCCGATGCAGTCCGATGAAAATCGGACAGCATCAGATTCGAATCAGCCCCCATGTTATCCAATGGGGATCGGATCGGATTTGGCATAATTGCCATCCGATTTGCCTCCGATCCGATTCTGTCCGATTTTTTGCAGGAGCAAAAATCGTAGACTGCTGCGATTTTGGCTACTTAAAAAAATCGGGAGAGAATCGTATCGGAGGCAAACCGGATGGCAATTATGCCAAATCCGATCCGATCCAATGCCTTTAACATGGGGCTCTCTGGAGCAGGGTCCGAGGAAACATCTGATGTCTCCTGTGACCCAATTTTAGTGTACTGAGCATGCAAGTGAAATATAACTAAAATCAAGTGTTTAAAATATAAAATCTATATTCTCACCTGCCAGCGCTCCCCTGACGTCTCCATCAGCTTCCCGCTCGGTAACAGGACCTGTGATGATATCACAACCCGATCAGCTGACCGGGTCACATGAGCGGTTACTGCGGTAACCGCTCATGTGACCCGATGATGCTTCTGACTTCATCGCAGGTCCTGTAAAACTGATTGGGAGCTCTATGGAGACGCCGGGGGAGCACTGGCAGGTGAGAATAAAGATTTTTTATGTTGGAATGACAGGAGAAGCGGGGAGAAGAGGAGAAGACAAGTGAGAACAGGGTGACAACAGGGGGACAGCAGGAGGACAGCAGGGGGACAGCGGAGGGACAACTGGGGGACAGCAGAGGGCAACAGGGGGACAATAGGGGACAGCAGGGGACAACAGGGGGACAGCAGGGGAACAGCGAGATGACAGGAGGCAGAGAGGAGGGGGAGCGAGGTGACAGACCAAACTGATCCTGCAAAATGTCGGAATTGGATGCCTATTTGGCATCCGATTGCAGGGATCAGTTTGGATCCGATGCTGTCCGATTTTCATCGGACAGCATCAGAATTAACTATAACGCAATGTGAAACCAGCCTAAACAGAGGAATGTTTGAGTAATGTTTGACCAGTGCTGTTGCACCAATCACCCTTCCCAATGCTCAGCATGTGACCAAAAGTTAACTTCAAGTAGAAAAAAAACGGCGATATCTCTAGCTTTTTCGAAGAATAAGGAACATCAATGGAGATTTATTTTTAAAACAACGCATTTTAGGTATGGTCCACCTCATTCATCAAGTATAGTTCAACATAAAGCAGCTCACATTGTTATAAGAAGGCAAAGCAGACTTCCGGTTCCAGCGCTGTACAGATGGCTGCCTAGGAGAAGTGCTCCCGAGACCGGGTCGCTAATCCGCTGAAATCAACGTGAACAAGGAGACATCCGGCTCGCATCCACCCTGGCATTCAATCCATGAGCCTCGGGGACCCTGGACAGATATGTCCTGAGGAACGCGGGCAGGAAGGAACCGTCCTCCCAGCGAGATAAGAGATCGAGCGGGACACAGACCAAAATGGTGGCAGCAGTGAGTGGCAATGCTGTGCCTAAAAGGAAAGAGAGTGCACGAGATCTGAATGGTGCAGGGAGCCGAGGTAATCAGGCAAATAATAGCACCGGAGGATCGGAGTGATCCACAAGCGAGGGATAATGGAGTGGGGAAGCCCTTGATGTCGAAAGCGGCGGTCACACAGATAGGGGAAGAGCAAGAAAAGGGCAACCCCTCGGCGGAGACCCCCAGGCCGACCACAGAAGACATTTATACGTATGCCCACACGATTGATGTAAAAGCTTTGGCACGGGAGGTAGTGCCCCATTTGGCAGCGGACCTAAAATCCGCACTAAAAGAGACAGGTTGAAGAGGCGATCTTGGGGCTAAAAAACACTGTGGCGGTGCAGGAAGAAAGGCTGAAGGAGGCTGAACGCCAGGTTGGAGAGGCGGAAGACAGGATCCTACGATTAGAAGGTCAAATAGAAGCCTTACAAAACAAAGCGGTGTATTCGGAGGACAAAATGGACGAGTTAGAAAACCGCTCGCGGAGAAATAACCTCCGTATGGTTGGTTTACCGGAGTCCATCTCCCCTGGCCAGCTGGATAACATTTGGGAAGTGGAACTGCCGAAGGTACTGAGCTTTCACCATAGGTGCAGGGTTGAGTGTTCACACAGAGTTGGTCCGCCGCGTGACCCACTAGACAAACCGCGGCAAGTCATTGCTCGGTACCTGGATTATAAAGAAAAGAAGAAGCTGCTGCGGGAGTACAGATCCAGGAGGATCCCACTAATTATTGGTGGTCATAAAGTAAGGATATATGAAGACTTCTCGGCAGCGGTTGCACGCAAAAGGAAGCTTTTTAGCTCAGCTTGCTCCCTGCTCTTTAAACAGAACGTGCGCTTTCAGTTGGCATTCCCTGCGGTGCTCAGATTCCGGGACTCAAAAGGTATTTTAAAATCTTTCTCAGATAACAGTGCAGCATTACATTTCATCCAACGGGGTAACTCTTCTGCAAGCACCCGGCAACGCTCAAGTGATAGAGAGAGGTCCCCGAGATCGTCACAGCGCCGCACATATGCAGAAGCAGTGATGGACGACAGCGCAGGCCAAAGCGCTCGAGACCGTCGCCCAGAGGACGCAAATTGGGCAAAGCAACAATGTCGCAGACGCATGAGTCGCACATATAATGACACCCCCTTGAGAGAACATTGTTCATCGCCAGTGCTAGATCCGGACAATGATGTGAACAGCTCGGACGTGTGAAGAAAGAGGGACTCTCTAACGCTGTGTCTCGGCTTATCTATGCAGATATGGACCGCTGGAGAGGTTTTCACTCTTCCTCTCACTTACATTATTATTAACTCTCCTAGAGGGCCAGAGGGTAGTTCTCATAAAGTGGCTAGACAGAGAGGCCCTACATCCTGAGAGATGGCATGTTCTATCATGCTCTCTGGGGCAACCCTAATACTTTCCCTCTCCCCCCCCCAATATGTGATCTATCCTGGTCCGCTCTTCATCTTTTCATCACATCTTATTCTTGATTTCTCATGCCTCTCACATCTACTTCCCCTTCTCTCTCTCTTGCCCTCTCTTCACCTCTTTACCCTCATCATACTCCTCTTCTTCTATACCTATCCTTCTCCTTTCCTATATACCCCCTCCCTCTCTTCCCCCCCCCTCATCCCCCCCCTCCCCCCTCTTCTTTTTTTTTTTTTCTCTCCTCTTTCTCTCTTCTCTTTTCCTCATTCAGGTCTCTCCTGGTTTCAAGACACTATATTATGACATTGCCTATAACGGGGAAGAGGGTTCACCTCTATTTTGTATTTTTAATCTGTACTATGCCCTCTGAGACGCATCGGTCATGGGTAGACTGCATATTTGAAGTGAGAGGAGGATGACATATAGCCTTATTAAGATGGCTCCACACAAAGAGGTACATTTGACACGGTAGGGATTTGAGCCAGTACAGAAAAAAGGAAGTTATGTGGCCAAAGAAGGTTTTTTTTTCAGAGTGGGCATAGCACGGACAATGCTCCCACTTCGTGTTTCCGAAATGATCGGATAATGTATATGTTGGGGGGTTTATTATGTTTCAGATGTTCCTTACATTTCTTACATTTCTCACGTTTCTTACCTTTTTTATTTTTTTTATTATGTCCATTTTCATATTCATTTCCACGTCTACTATAACAGGTTGCCTAAGGCATATATTTGTTTATCTGAAGGATATTATTTTACCCCTTGCTTCAAATACATAGAAAGGCAGAGAAGGTGTGTTCAGCTTTCCTGGTTGGGGCCCGGTGTGTTTACCTTACACTTCCGTGTAAAATGGTTAGGGTAATCACATGGAATGTCAAGGGGCTTAGATCCCCTAACAAACAGTATATGGTGTTGCGGCACCTTAAAAGGCTCAAGGCAGACATTGCCTTTTTGCAAGAAACACACCTGAGGCAACATGAATTACACTATATGTTGAAGCAATGGGTAGGGGTGGGCCTCTGGGGCTCAAGACCGTAAGGCGGGAGTATTGATACTGGTTAATAAACATCTTGCGCATACACTAGTTTCTATGACCAAGGATCAAGAGGGATGAATACTACATGTGGTGCTGGATATAAAGACCCAAAGATATAGCCTTTATAATATATATGCCCCCAATAGCTCGAGGGGTCAGTTTTTTGCAGATCTGCAGGTGAGACTATTAGAGGATCAGACACCCAATATAATCGTAGGGGGTGATTTTAACGAAGTGATGACAGAAGACCTTGATAGGAAGAGAAGTATAGATGGGGCTCCGAGTATATCGGGTGTGACAGACCCTCACAGACGAGGGGGAGGGTTGGTGGACATGATAGGTCCCCTGGGATTAATTGATGTGTGGCGGACTCTACATCCACAGGAGTTAGAATTCTCACATTTTTCTTGCCCCCACTCATCCTGGTCACGGATCGACCTATTCCTGATAAACGCGAAATTGATGCGCGTGATTGAGTCAGCCGAGATTGGGACAATGGTCATATCAGATCATAGCCCTGTTTCCCTAGACGTTCTCGAGATACAGCCCAAAGGTTCTGATATCTTATGGCGATTCCCCGCACACTTGTCTAAACTGGGAGACTTTAAGACCAGACTTAAGGAATGGTGGCTCGGATTTTCAAGAGATAACGAAGCCCATAAGGTGGACTACAGGCTCTTTTGGGAAACAGGAAAGGTAGTGGTTAGAAGTCATATTATTGCTCATACCCTAACACAAAAAACAGAAACTGACTGAGCAATATACTGCGGCCAGCGCAAAAGTCACAGACGCATATAGGGCCTTTCGTTTAATACATGACCCAACAGATCGACAGAAATGGCTGGAAGCTAGAAAAGATTATGACAGATGGGCAGAAATGAGATAAACTATGACACGCAGTCAGCTGGAGGTGGACCTAAATAGATTTGGTGACAAGGCGGGAAAGCTATTGGCAAATCTAGCTAAGGGTAGACGTCTTACCAACCCAATCATGGCACTCCGTCGGAAAGGGGGAGAGATAACTACCAACCCTAGAGACATAAATATCATCTTAGGGGAATTTTATCGCAAATTGTATGGAGATGGGGAGGCTCAGGCAACAGGGGGTGAAGAATGGCTGGGTAAGGTGAAATTAAGCACTATCACGGAGCTTAACCTGGAGTTTCTCAATCAGCACATATCAGAGGCTGAGGTCGACTTAGCTATCAGAAATTTGGGCTCAGGTAAGGTGGCAGGGCCTGATGGGTTCACGGGCGAATTTTATAAACTCCTGAGGGATGGAAGTGACCCCGACTCTGACGGGACTATTCAATAGATTCCTAGAAGGTGAACCCATTCCAGACAAAGCCAATGTGGCATATATTAAGTTATTGCCCAAAGGGGATAAGGATAGAGAGGACCCGGCAAACTACAGGCCCATATCTCTAGTGAACGTGGACCTTAAGCTATTATCAAAAATAATGGCGGATAGGCTGGCTCGGATTCTCCCAGACCTCATAGAGCATCATCAAACCGGCTTCATCAAAGGTCGCTCGGCCGTTTCTAATATTCGTAAAGCACTATTAGTGCTAGGTGTAGTACGAAACAGTGATAAGAGGGGTGGAGAGGACCCAGCCGTGGTCGTCCTAGACACAGAAAAGGCGTTTGACAATGTTAGGTGGCCATGGCTGGGTCTAGTACTTGACAGTGTAGGTATTAGAGGTAGATTTCGCTGTTTCCTACATAACCTATACTCTAACCCCACGGCGAGGGTGAACACGCCGGGCTTCCTATCCCCAAAATTTCCACTGAAAAAAGGGACAAGGCAGGGGTGCCCATTATCTACCTTGTTATTTAATCTAGCCTTGGAACCCCTGGCAAGATTCATCAATGGTGTCAGCTCTTTTTCAGGTATCACAGTGGGTCGCTGTGAGCTAAAATCTGCTTTATTTGCAGACGACATCGTTCTTTTCATGAAAGATCCGGAACGAGACCTACCCTTGTTGATCAATGACATTGAGGCCTTTGGCATCTTTGCCGGATTTACTCTTAATAGACGCAAATGTGAGATATTGAGTTTTAGGGGAGGGAGCTCCTTGCAACAGCTAGCGTCACAATTGGGTATCCCATTGGCCCGCTCGCATATCAAATACCTGGGGATCCAGTTGGGCAGGACGCCGGGCCAGGTATACGCGCTCAATTATCCCCCACTGTTTCATAAAATTGAACAAGAGCTTAAGAGATGGGCGAATCTCCCATTATCATTGCTGATTTCCACCGAAGAAAGAGCTGGGCTTTGTAGTCCGCGCTGACCTCAAGAAACTTCCAGTCCAGTAAAGGGTTAATCAGGTTCTGGTTTATTTGCCTACGCGTTTCGTGGCTTTAAATCTGCCACTTCATCAGGGCTATGATGAAGCCCAGCTCTTTCTTCGGTGGAAATCATTTATCTTCAGTGGGCTCCTGCAGCGACCATTACCAGGCTCTCTCAGTTTGTTGTGGCTCTCACAACCACCGCAGGTGAGTCACACCGATTGGGGGGACTGGACTATTTATTAAGAAGATAACGCCCTATGTGCGCTCCCTATTTATCCTTTATTATCATTGCTGGGCAGATGTCATTTGATAAAAATGATTAGTTTTGCCCGTCTTCTCTATCCTATGCAAACACTACCTCTATTGTTAAGGCATATAGATGTTAAAAGGGTCAACAAAGCATTTTCCGCCTTTATCTGGCGGGGACGCAGACCAAGAATAAGTTTGGGAACATTAATGTTGCCCAGAAATGAAGGAGGTACGAACTTGCCCGATGTACGTGGGTACAACTTGGCGTGCTTGCTGAGGCACGTCGTGGAATGGATTACAAAAGCTAATAGATACTCCGCGGGACAACTTGAAGCAGAATTTTGTGTCCCCTGGGATCGCTGCTCCCTACTACATTCTTCTTTAGTGCATATTCCGAAGCAGATTAAATCGGCCGTTATCTGTAGGGATACGATAGCAGTTTGGAAGGCAGTGAGGAAGAAATGTGGGTTATCCTGGAAAATCTCTGACACCTCAACCCTGGGCTTTCCCTGATTTTAAGATGGGATGGGAGAATGCACTATTTACAGAATGGAGGAGGAAGGGGGTACGGAAGATGGGGGACTTGTTACATGAGACGGACAGACGTTGGATAACGGGATCGGAGATTCTGAGGAAATTTGACCAATTGAAACAACATGTTATGACTAACCTTAGAGACGTATCTACGGAAGTGACCCCTAACGTATGTGACAGGTTGATTGGCCTGGAATCCTCCAAACTTAGCATATCTTCAATATACCGGGAACTTAGAGGATCATTGACTCCAAATGGGTACTCACATTTGTTTTCTAAGTGGAGGAAATTCTTGGTAGATGATACGGTAGCGGAAAGCATCTTGACGGGGTGGAACAAGGTGAGGCGGTTTGTTCTTAGTGAACAATGGAGGGACTCTCATTTTCGTATCATACACGGGATGGTATATGGTTTCAACTTCCCACGCTCTGTGTCCAACCCTGAACGCATACTATGTTGCCCTAAATGTCGAAAGGAAAGCACCGACATGATCCATGGTCTCTGGACATGCCCTAAGGTGCAATCATTTTGGAAAATGGTAAATGCTCTGCTTTATAGATACTGTGGATGCTGATATACAATGCAACCCACGAAGTGGATATTCCAAGACATAGCGGCGACGGGGAATAACAAAATGTCTCTAAAGTTTGCACATGTCCTCATTTTATTGGCTAAACGGATGTTGCTCATATACTGGTTACGCCCCGACCTACCGAGGGAGTTACGCCCCCGACAGACCGAGGGAGTCTGATATCGAGATGGGATTAGATAAAGCGATGGAGATTGATAGAAGGGAGGTATTACGTGATAAGGAACTATTAATGGTGTCATTTATGAAAAAGTGGAGGAGTTATATAGAGTCTAAGGAATCTATAGACATAATCCGCAACATCATGGGACCTCTTAAAGACACCTCGTGGTACTTGCTGGAAGACTTGGAGGGATCACTGGGAAAATTGGGAGCATAATGACCGATAGCGGAGGGACAGGAACCAGAGCTTACCTTCACATTAGGCTAGGGGAAAAGGATGGGTGTGTTCATTATGTGCTTTAGACTTAGGGAGTTTACATACTCAGGCCCCTAGGTGTGGATATTTCTAACTAGATCTCTGCCTTTGATATATATGTAGGTATTTTTGACTGCATCTTGAAGTTTAGGGGATATTTTGTTTTATTTCTATGTTTTGGTAAATTTTTTATACTGTGCAGTTTACTTTTTACTATATGTCTACTGTACGATACAAGCATATATTGTGATACTATATTGATGGATATTTTCTTATTTCTTATGTGTTCGTTTCAACAGTGAAAAATCCTTAAAGGGAACCAACCACCTCAGATCACCCTCATACACAGTTATTACATGTCCCTGCACCCTAAGGATACCTTTCCAGCACTGTTTTTGTGTAAAATCTTGCATTAGTATAACTCATATAAAGAGTTTATAAATTTACTAACCTGGTGACTTTTGGGCGTATCCCTCCTTCTGTTATACTTCAGGGCTGTGCATTCATTGCATGGCTGTGCTCCCCCTCCCTCTGTGCAGAGGAGATAACGATCACACCCATCAGGGCAGGGCAGCAGGCACAGAGGGAGGGGGAGCACAGACATGCAACGGGCCTAACTCAGGATCAGGATGGCAGGTGGCAGGGAAAGCAGAGGATCGGGATGGGAGGCTGCAGGGGCAGAGGATCGGGCTGAATGATTGTTTAAAAGCCAGCAGCTTTTTACCGCCGGCTTTTAAACAATTATACCCCCATTTCAGCCTTTTCCTCTGCCCCAGACCAATTTATAAAGTCCTTTAGGTGAACGAACTGTTATCAAACATAACCTCAAACTGCCGAATTTGAAGCTAATTGTTGACATTCGTCAAATGACTCGAACACCGCCCAAAACAGCTCGAATTTGAGATTGGTGAACATTTCAAATCGAACATCGTTCATCTGTACTCAAATCTTCACTAAACTTGATCTTCAAGGAGCTTATAACTTGGTCAGAATACTCTCGGGAGATGATTGTAAGACTGCTTTCAACACTCTTGATGGGCACTATGAATATTGGGTGATGCCCTTGGGCCTTAGCAATGTTCCAGCAGTGTTTCAGGAATTCGTCAATTAAATCTTTCATGACCTCCTTTATTCCTGTGTCGTGGTCTACCTAGATGACATCCTTGTGTTCTTGCCCCGACCTGCCGACTCATAGAAAAATGTCTATCTTTTTTATTCAGAGGCTGAGTAAGAACTAATTACACGCCAAGTACAAGAAGTTCCTCTTTAAACAAAGATCTTTGCCCTTCTTGGGTTACATCATCTCCGATCAGCGATTTGAGATGTATCTCCGCTGTCCTCAAATGGCCTTGCCCAGTCGGCATCAAAGCCATCCAGCGTTTCATCGGGTTTGCTCATTATTATTGACAGATCATTCCACATTTCTCAGTGCTTGTCTGGCCCATTATCTCCCCGACCTGCAAGGGATCCAATCCCAAGAATTGTACTTCTGAAGCTTAAATGTCTTGTCAAGCCCTCACGCAGGCCTTCTCCTCTGCTCCTGCTCTGCGAAGGCCAGAGCTCAACAAGCTGTTTTACCTTCTATGGATACAAAATGGAAATCAAAAGTTTTTGTTTCTGAATAGATGTCTCTTTAAAGTGAACCTGTCAGCTCATTTTAGCCCCCTAGCTTCTCACTACCTGTCCCTGCACCTTGCTAGCACATCCCTAACCATCTCTCTCTGAGCTAAAACTGGAATATAATGCTTGAGAAAAACGATTTATTACCTTACATTTTCCTATGGTAATGAGGCATCCAGACTACGTCTGTAGACTGACATGGCGGTCCCTAGGTCTCCATTCTCCTCCTCATTGCTTTTAACACTCCCCACTGGGCATAATCATTCCTTCTCTTCTCTTATTGCAGTTTTAGCTCAGAGACGGATGGTTAGGGATGAGCTAGCAAGGTACAGGGACAGGCAGTGGTAGGATAGGGGGTAAATTAGCTGACAGGTTCCCTTTAAAAAAAAAAAATCTGTTGAAAAACAGATACTTTGGTTTCCATTTCATATCTGGTTTTGTTCTATTTACAACAAATCTGATTACAGTAGGCCATTTCTAGGCTGTAACTAGGTTTCTAATTCTAGAGATTGACGGTATTTTACATCTTAAAATTGTTATGACATTTTGAAGATCTGCAGTTATTAATCAATGAGTTATAATGCAAATATCTGCAAGTGTCCATTTACTCTGCAACATTATAATGAACCAGTGCTCCATAGAATGCTCATTTACGATAAACTTTCGGTGTAACTACACTGTGTATCACCCAATAAGGCCAAGTGCACACATTCAGTATTTGGTGAGTTTTGTACCCCAGGATTTGTAGACAAAACCAGGAGTGGAACAATCAGAGGAAAGGTCTAATAGAAACACCTGCCCCACTTCTGTATTTATCACCCACTCCTGGTTTTGTCTACAAATCCTAATCCTAAGGTAAAAAAAACTCATCAAATACTCAGCGTGTGCATGTGGCCTAAATAAGCAAAATGCCTGTTTGTTGAGTTAAAAAATTGTTTGTGCTGAAGAAAAGATCAACATTTTCAGCAATACATTATTTGGGGTAAACAGGACTCATGCTGCCGATAACAATGGCAGCAAATCAGCCCATAAACACTAGATTATCTGTTATGGTACCTTTACACGCCGCTACAGAAGGTTAGAAACAACCGGGTGTCTCACATGCATGAGCACGTACCAACAGTTGCAAACGGTACCCGATACAGCCTTTACACGCCGCTACAAGGTGCTCTACAGACAGTGTAATCTATCCCTGGAGGCACCGCCGGGTGCTCAAGTTACCTTCTGTAGAGCACCGTCCCTTATTTACACGCCACTACAGAAGGTAATATGGGCGGACCTGGGGCAGCAGGGACAATACATAGGCGTGCCAGAGTTGTGGATTACGAGACGCTCGTACGATGATTGGACAATGCAATAGTATCATGATTGGGCAGCCAGCGTAGGAAGGCTGGCTAATACATGATGCTATTGCAATTGTGTAGTGTGACTGGTCAGCTCCTTAAATATGCCGCCTTATGCAGCGACAACCAATCGTAACGCAGGAGCTTCCACCAATGATCGCTGAAGGGGGCGTTTTCCCGGAGGCTGTGTCACGCCCCAGGGAGTTAACTAGGTGGCGAGAAAACCTTATCGTACCTTATTTAGACGCCGCTACCATCGGGTTGAAATCAACCTGTTTTAGAGCACTGCTCTGAAACAGGTGCCGAAAGTGACGGGTGGCAACAAGCTAGTTTACACGCCGCTACCTCGGGTTGATTTGACGGTGCAAGATACATTTGTCTCCGAAACCCGGTTGTTTTCAACCTTCTGTAGCGGCGTGTAAAGGTACCATTACAAATGATTCAGTGGTCATCATTAAACATGATCTGCCACTGCAACTAGACTAAATTTACCAATTGACAGTCCTTTAAAGGCACCAGTTGGGTGGAACACTCCCACTTTTAAGGGCCTGTCACACGTGTCAATGTCGCCCGCGATATCGCTCATGCGTCACAAATTATTAATCGCCTGAGCGATGTGGAATCATCGCAGGTAAGATGTCACACGCGTCAATATGACCCAGCGATGCGGTGATGTCGCCATCTTGCGAGCGATTTTATTTAGTCACTTGTACGATGTCAAAATAGAAAATACGTCGCTGAGTTTAGTGTCACACGCAGCGATGCACAAGGTCTACTGAGCGATGAGCGACAGGTTTTACATCTGGCAGTGAAACCTGCGATCGGCGATCAGCGACATATCACTGGTTGCATCGCTTGGTCACACGCTTCAATGTCGCTCCTGCATCACTTTTACGTCGCTCGAGCGACTGAAAATCCGTGACGTACGAGCGACATTGACAGCGATATCGACGCGTGTGACATACCCTTAAAGGGGGTGTCACACGCGTCAATGTCGTCAGCGAGATGATCGCTGACGACATTGACGGCTGATTGCTGGTGAGCTGTCACACAGACAGACTCACCAGCGATCAATTGACCAGTGACATCATGGAAACGATTTAAATATCGTTTCCACGATGTCCTGCACCCGCTGCCAGCCTGCTGGAAGCGGGAGCAGGCTGGTCTCCAAGGTAAACTGCGGGTAACTAGGCAGCGCGCGCTGCCTAGATACCCGACGTGTACCTTAGTTACCAGCCTCCTCCGCTCACCCGGTGAGCGGAGGAGGCTGGTAACTAAGGTACACGTCGGGTATCTAGGCAGCGCGCGCTGCCTAGTTACCCGACGTGTACCTTAGTTACCAGCCTCCTCCGCTCACCCGGTGAGCGGAGGAGGCTGGTAACTAAGGTACACGTCGGGTATCTAGGCAGCGCGCGCTGCCTAGTTACCCGCAGTGTACCTTGGATACCAGCTCCCAGCGCTTGTGAGAGGCGCTGGGAGCTGGAATATCGCTAGTCCCGGTGTCACACGCAGCGATGCTGCGTGTCCACCGGGCGACAATCGCCAGGTTTCTGAGCTGGTTCTGAAACCTGGCGATCATCAACCAGCGATTTATCGCTGGTTGATGCAGTATGTCACACGCGTCAATATCGCTGCAACGTCACGTGCAGCCGATATCGTGCAGGCGATATTGACGCGTGTGACACCCCCTTTAGAGTACTAATCCTTATCTTGTCTGCAAAGTTGCATTTACACTGTAAGATATCATAAATGAGCCTTGTTAAAAAAAATTTAATTTCATAATTATCTTACAGACTGTCAATCACCCGATGAACGAGCAACATTCTCATTCATTGGATGACTGATCTTCTGTGCGGCACATGGGCCTCATCCTACATAAATGGGACTCACATGCTGAGAAACCTGGAAGCCTATGCGCACTGAGCAATCTATTGCAGAAGACTCAGTGCGCATTGCTTATTTTGGTCTGCCTGTGTCAGCCGGCATTTAAATAACCGCCGATCGTTAAAAGTTTATCATAGTCATATTGTGCTGATAGTCGGTTCAATCTGACAATAAGAGTACATTTCTTATTTAATTTGACAGTAGGATCCTAAGGATAGTGGGTAAATGAAATTTGTACAAAAAACATTTTTTTTCTATACACCTCCAAAAGACGTTTTAATTAGATCCCAAGATCCCAGAAATCACAAGCTTCCAATTGGTATTTATGACTCAACCTGACATCTTTGCTTTTCAATATTTCCAATTCAGGGGGGCGTGGCCAAGCACCACAGGAAGATGGCCGCATAATTCAGGAGCTCCCGGACCCCGGGCTCTTTTACCAGCTTTTCAGCATCCCAGCAACCTTCCCAGACCTGCAGACTCGGTTCGGAGGACGTGGGAACCTGTGCAGCATACATGGGCAAGGTGAAACAGGCGCAAATCCCTGTTCCCAAGCGGGTCTCGGACAATTCCCCCAGGCCGCATAGACTCTGCTTTGTCCTCCAGCATGGCGCCCCCCTCCCCTCGTGCTGCCCGTGCTTCCCGCCGGGAGCAGCAGGCTCTCGGCGCTGAAATAGGAGATATATCCCCTGACCCTCCGGTCACATATGCGGCCATGAAAGGCCTTATGACGGATTTACTCTCTGGCCTCAGGGTGTCCTTACAAGAGGACATGAAGGAGATGATGGCTGACTTGAGGGGAGAGGTGACCGCCCTGGGATCCAGGACGGATCATCTTGAATCTAAAATGGCGGAGCTAATGCACTCTTATAATGATCTCCTGGACGAGCACGAACAACTGCAGGCGACCGTGACGGCGGTCCAGGCGAAAAGTTACGACGCAGAGGACAGAAACCGCCAAAACAATGTGCGTCTCCGTGGCGTCACAGAAACTGTCGCTGATGCGGAGCTTAAAGATCTCCTGAGAGACTTTTTGCGCGAAGTCCTCCCTGACTTGGACCCCAGGGATCTGAAAATTGATCGAATCCATCGAATACCGAAGCCGCGGGTCTCCGGCCCGACCTCCCTCGGGAGGTGATTGCGAGGATCCACTTTTTTTAAACCAAAGAGGACTTCCTCAGGATTCTTCGTGGCTCGCCGACGCTTTCGGAACGGTTCGCTGGCCTGGAGGTTTTCCCTGATCTCTCCCCAGGAACCCTGGTGTTGCGTAGGGCCTACAAGCCATATACTACGATACTCCGGGATAGGGAGATTCCATATCGCTGGGGCCGACCCACCCGCCTGAAAAGATGATGTCACCCATGTCTGTCTCGCTCCTTCGCAGGCGGCTACGCTGCTGAAAGATTGGGACATTCTACCTCCGGACTTTTCCGCCTCAGCGCAGCAGGGAGCACGCGACCACGGCCTGAAAGGTCGCACTCGGCGACGCAAATTGAATCCTGAATGGTCCACGGTCTGAAGATCTACTTGACTGGAATGCTGCTCTTCATTTCTCCACCTCGAGGCCCGGGGTCCGCCTTCCTGGTCCCCTTAAAGTTCCTCCCAGGTCGTAAACCTTAATTTTTTTCTTTCTGGTTCTGACTGCTCTTTTAGTCTCTTTTCTGTTCTTTTTCTTTCTCTCTTGTGTCTTTTTTGCTTCCTACTCTTTTCTCTTACTCCCACCTGCTCTTTTTTCTTTCTGACTCTCTCTCTCTGTATTACTACATCCTTTGTCTAGGCTCTTGCGACCCTGGGAGGTGACTCCCCCGCCGAGCGGATTTTTACGCTCAGGCGTTCTTTTTGCCTCCTTTGTGCGTTGTTTTTTTCTTTTTTCTCTCTCCCTTATTTGCGTCTTTTTTTTTTGGGGCCCTAATTTTCTCCCACAGTACGAACTTTTCTTCGCTTTAGCGGCATACTTTGTCGTCTCTGGTGAGGACTTACATCGCTCCGTCACTGGACTGGGAGTCTGGATCGTTGAAGCGGTCCTTTACTTTTTTTTTTTTTCTTCTTAATTAGGTTGTTTTTCACTGAGTTTCTGGCATTTGCCATACTGGTTTCTCTCAATTGTCTCTCTCTTCCTCAGAAGGCGTGGGTCTTATCTGTGGTGACTACTGGCCATACTGGGTCCCGGTCTCTCGCCCGGAGATGCCGACCGACGCTCTCTGTACTCCACCCCCCTCTTATCCCTCACCTATTACCATTTCCCCTTGCAGTATTTGTCATTAATGTGTCTTTGCTTTGCTACAGAGTTGCTTTTATTGATGTTATATGCCTGTGAAAATCTGGGTACATAATGTAAATGGGTTGAACTCGCCCCAGAAGAGATCGCTCCTGCGTGCTAGTTTAAAGAGCTCCCGAGCGGATGTGGTCCTCCTCCGGGAGACTCATCTTCTGGAGGGTGATAACCATCGTTTGGCCTCACCCTTATATCCACATCAATATTTCTCTAATTGCTCCGAGAAAAAAGCTGGAGTGGCTATTCTGGTTGCCTCCTCTATTGACTTTGAGTTGGTGAATACGGTATCTGACCCAGGGGGTAGATTTCTACTGGTAGTGGCTAAGCTAAATGGAATCTTATACTCCCTCCTGGCGGTATACTCTCCTAATACGAGTCAGAGCAAATTCCTCAGGTCACTACTGGACTCTCAATTGCCCTCTACCCGGGCCATAGGCTAGTGGCGGGTGATCTTAATGCCCCTCTGAACAGGCACCTAGACTGCTCCTCCCCCTCCTCCTTTAGGACTGACCTCGCTTCGGTGGTAGACTCTTACGGTCTCCATGACATATGGCGATACCTGCATGCCAATGAACGCGACTACTCCTTTTTCTCCCCTAGACACGAATCCTTCAGTCATATAGACTTTTGCTTAATTAGTGACTCCCTTCTACCCCTGTGCCCTCAGGCCGACATTGGCACCATCACATGGTCAGACCACGCCCCCCTCGCCCTCATTGTCTCAGACTCCACTCCTCGACTCCCCAGAGCCCCTTGGAAGCTAAATGACTATCTCCTGACCTCACAGTCGACTCAAGACACCCTGACCTCACATTTGAAGGAGTATTTCCATCTGAATGACACACCGGACATCACCCCGGAGGGACTTTGGTTCGCCCACAAGGCGGTCATTCGGGGTCATTGTCTCAAACTAGCAGCACAGGCTAAACGGCAGTATAACGAGAAAGTGGCCTCTCTTTTGTCTTCAATTAAGTCCCTGGAGTCCTTGTTTCTTTCCTCCTCTGATCCCACCACTCTGTCCAACCATACCGCCGCGCGTACCGAACTTCGGGCTCTTCTTTGTCAGAGTGGAGCACCAACTGAAAAAAGTAAGTGCACAATATTATGGGATGGGGGACAGGGCTGGGGCACTTCTGGCACGGAGGGTTCGTCGAAGGGAGGCAAAGTCGAGAATCGCTCTTCTTGTCTCTCCCAAAGGGGAACACATTCGTAACCCGATCAAGATTGCGGAGCAATTCCGGGACTTTTACCACGAGTTATATAACTTGACTAACTCCCCCTCGACCCCCCAGCCGTCTGCTGAGGCTATTTCCTCTTTTCTTTTTTTTTGATAAATCATTTTTATTAGATTTTTTTGCATAAAGTAACATGACATGTACCACACTGATAAAGAGTCAATTAACAATAACATAAGCAAGAATTTTTCCCCTTTCCCTCCCCCTCCCCCTTGTTATCCAATCTCGACCAGCCCCATCACCCAGTCTCTCCTGAATAGAAAACCAAGTAATAACATTTCCAGTCATTCCCCAATTTCAATTCTCAACCTTCCCAGAGTGTTGCCTAAGTCTTCAAGACAGTACCATCTGGTGTTGCGAAAAGCCTCCATCAGTGTGACAATTTCCTCTCTAGGTAAACAACTTACTATGAAATCACGCCATACAAACATAAATTTGGCAGTCCTGTTTTCCTTATCCGTTTCCGTTATCAGTTTTTCCATTCTCATAATACGCTTCACTTCCAGGCATAAGCTCGACACTCCAGGTACCTGTGTATCCAACCATTGCCGGAGAATGAGACGCAGAAATGTTACTAGAATTAGATGGAAGCATGTGCGCTTTCTTTTAGGAACGTCAAACCCTTCCAAGTCGTGGAATACCATTATCATCTCATTCAGTGGTACCTCCAATTCCAGTATTTTCCCCATCCATTTTCCTACCCTTTCCCATTCCACTTGCACTTTCGGGCACTCCCAGACTCCATGAAACATGTCCGTTTTATTTTCTCCACATTTCGGACATTTTGTCATCCTATCAGGATTAGTGGGTGTCATTGGGATATTAAAACCCATTATCGCCTTATGTATCATCCTAAATTGAGTATCACGCCATCTGTTGTCAGTCACGTGTTTACGCATAGCATTCCAGCCTGCAAGCACCCCCTCTCCTGCTCCTTCAGTCCCTAGTCTGGTGTCCCATCCTGTGAGAAGTCGTGTCGGTCCCTTTGGTAGTAATCCAATTCTCATTGCCGCATATAATGAAGAAATCGTCACCCCTGTAGCTTGATTATACAATAAATCATCTATAGTCGATCTCTGGCATTCCCTCCCAATCTCAGTTAACCTTGACATCAGGTGGCCTCTTATTTGTGCAAATTGCAGTAAATGAGTAGGACCCAATCGCCATTTTTCTATCGTCTCCGCTGCTGACATCCATCTGCTTTCCGTATTAATCATTAGGTCACCCAACGTCTTGATCCCCTTTTCCCTCCAAATCTGGAATAGAGCGTTGTCTCTCCCCTGTGGGAAGTCTGGGTTGTCCCATAACGGTGTGTGTTTTGATATACGCCAAGACAGTCCCATTTTATATCTGACCGCCTTCCAGGCCGCCCTCGTATCCCTGAACAATACTGAATGTTTGATACATTCTTCCAACACTCCACTTTGCGCATGAAGCACTGACCCCAAACTCCACGGCCTACACCATTTCGTCTCTAATTCAAAGTCTGAATGATTACTCGTCTCCCGCAGCCAATCCACCACATGTCACCACACACATGCCAAATTATACCCCCGTATATTGGGAAGACTCAGGCCTCCTTCCTCCTTGGGAAACATTAATGTTCTTAGCTTTATCCTATGCCTCCTTCCCCTCCAAAGGAACTTTGCAATGGCTCTGTTTAGTTTATTGACATCCGTGTGGCGAAGTAGCAGCGGGACCGTCTGCATAGGGTATAGCAATCGAGCAAATGAAACCATTTTGACAAGGTGAATTCTTCCTATCAAAGACAGCGGTAAATCTTTCCATCTAGTCAACTCCTGATCTATCTTCTGTATAATAGGCCCATAATTTAACCGATACAGATCTCTAGCATCTTTGCTCATCAGTATGCCCAAATACTTGACCTCCCCCGTATTTACTTTAACCCCCAAGAATGTGTCCCGCCGTCGCCCATCTTGTAAGATTCTCCTGCCATCTTCTGTAAGGGCATAATCTCACACTTTGAAATATTCAATCGGAATCCTGAAATCTTATGGAACATCTCAAATCTCTCCAGCACCCCATCCAAATCATTAGCAGGATTCGCCATGTACAGGATGATGTCGTCGGCAAACAAATTAGATTTAACCGGAGTGCCTCCTACCTCTATTCCCTCAAAACTATTTGGACCATTGAGGTATCTGGAGAGAGGTTCGACAGCCAAATTGAAGAGCAGCGGCGACAGGGGACATCCCTGTCTTGTTCCTCTTTCCAGTCTGATCACATCAGACAGGAAACCCGGTGTGTGCACCCTTGCCTTTGGATTTGCATAAAGTGTTCCCAAAAACCTTCTGAAGCCTCCTACCATTCCCATCTTATCCAAGACTTGCTCCAGCCATGGCCATCCCACACTATCAAAAGCCTTTTTGGCATCCAGAACAACCATGGCCGGAGCAGTCCCTACCTCCCTATCCCCAAGTCGTACTGCCTCCAACACCATGATGGCCCTTCTTACATTTGCTACAGCAGCTCTGCCCCGTACAAAACCTGCTTGTTCCCGTCCTATCCACCTAGGCATCAGATTTGCCAACCTGTCCGCCAGAATCTTAGATATTATCTTCAGGTCCTGGTTAATCAAAGAGATCGGCCGATACGATGCCGGGTCATCTGACATTTTATCCCCTTTTGGTAATAATTTTATGTATGCTGTATTTAATTGTGTTGGAATCTCCCCACCCTCCAAAAATCTGTTATACATAGATCGTAAGTGCGGGGTAACCTGATCAATTAGTGTCTTGTACATACTGGCGCCAAAGCCATCTGGACCCGGTGCCTTGAGTACATTAAGTTGTCTAATCACCGCCTTTATTTCCTCCTCTGACACCTCCCTATTTAACTCTTCCAATTCTTCCTCTTTTAAATCTGGTAGCTCCACCTCCTCCAACCACTGGCGGCCCATCTCTGTATCATGTGGTTTTGCCTTATATAAATCTGTATAGAAAGATCCCAGGATAGAATTAACCTCTTTCGGGTCTGATGTGGTTGCCCCTTTTTTGTCTCTGAGTGACACAATATGCGATATGGGTCTGCGACCTTTCGCTAGGTGTGCCAACAATCTCCCCGCCTTATCTCCCTGTGTATGTAGTGTTGCCTCCCAATGTGATTTTCCCATATCTTCCCTCCTTCTGGCCCAGGCATCGAATTCTCTTTTTGCTTCCATCCAGCTACTTTTAGTTGCGTCTGAGGGGCATCTTTGATAATTCGCATATTCCTCCCTCACCTTCGTGCTTGTTTTTAAATATGCTGATTGCGTCTTTTTCCTGAGTGAAGCTGTGTAAGCCATAATTCTCCCTCGTAGGACCACCTTAGCCGTCTCCCAAAAAAGGGTAGGTCCATTGACTCCGGAGGATTGTTGGAGACCAAGTCAGTCCACCACTCCCCAGCTGCAATGCAAAGTCGGCATCTTTTTTTAAAAAATGTGGGAATCGCCAAATGTAGTCTGTGCCTCTTGGAAAATTGTCTCGTAGTGTCAAGTCCACCGGGTAATGGTCTGAGATCACCAAGTCTGATATTTCAGCAGCTATTGTCTTGTGAAGCAAGTCCCCACTAATTAGGATTGTATCTATTCTCGACCATGTTCCATGTGGATGGGAAAAGTGTGTGTATTGGCGCTCGACTGGATGGTGTAGTCTCCAAACATCCCGTAGGTCTAGGTCCTCTATGAAACCTCGCAATGGTCCCATTCTCGTTGTCCCCGTCCTCCCTCTCCCACTGCCCTTTGTCTCAGTGCGGTCTTCCAGTTCCACCACCACCTCATTCATGTCTCCACCCACTATCAGATTAGCCATTTTCTCCATTGAGATCTTGGCCTCTAAGGCAGCAAAAAATGGTCCTCTATCTGAATTTAGTGCATATATGTTGTGTATATCCAATACACCACATGGTGTGTCTAAGACTATTTGCACATGTCATCCTTCTTCATCATGTGTATGTTTTATCAACTTATGTGGAAAGTTTTTCCCCACCAGCGTGACCATCCCTGCTTGCCGTCCCACAGCTCCTGAACCGAACACCTCTCCCACCCATAATTTGTTCATCCTAAAAAAATCCCTTTGGGGTAAGTGTGTCTCCTGCAATAACGCGATATCTACTCCCAATCTTTTCAGGTGTCTAATAACCATTAACCGTTTTTCTGGGGATCTCAGTCCCTTTATATTCCAGGAGACAATCTTAACCATTGTCACAGGGCCACAGGTCCTCCTTGTACATTTTATCTTTTAAAATATAATAATCAATAGAATTCAAAACATCAACATTCCTCAGATGATATCGCTGCTCGTCAATCGGATAACTTATTTTCCCCTGTCCCAACTTCCCTTTAAACTCAAATTTTAACTCCCCAACAAGATTTTTCATCTCCCTTTCTTCTCCTCTCCATCTTCCCTCCCCCTCCCTCCCCATATTCCACTGTTTCGTGGCTCCCTTTTTTTCCACCACGGATACCTCCCTCTTGCACCATCCTGGCCAATGCTTCTAAATAGTAAAATCCCTTTGCATTTGCCCCTAACGAGGAGGAAATTCCCTCTCACAGATAATCAATTCCCAGGGCTCAATTTCAATACCACAATTACACATAATTCTCCTTCTCAGTCTCATCGGATCACATCACTCCTTGGGCTCGCCGGTTTGTCCTTGTTGTTGACACTCCTTCTGTCGTAGTTCGGTGATGATCCTCTGGGTGATCTCATGAAGGCTCTCATAGCTTCATCTGGATCTCTCCATCGTCTGAAGGTGCCATCTTCTTCTTTGGTTCTCAAGATTGCTGGATACTGGAGTTGAAACTGCACCCCTCTCTTGAACAGCATGCCACATACGTCGCTAAACGCCCTCCGCTGTTTTGCCACCAACGCTGAAAAGTCCTCATGCAGTACAACTCTGTGACCTGAGATCTCAAGAGGGCGCCGTCTCGCTCTAAAGGTTCTTAGGAGTCTGTCTTTGTCCTTATAATCTAGGTATTTGGCAATTGCTTGCCTCGGGCTCCTAGATGGTTGATTATTACGATTTCCTCCCTCGCTATTTTGGCTGGTGCGAGTGTTCTCTCTTTGCGGCCCCAGCCTGTGAGCTCTTTCTACTTTGCATACAGTGTCACTACCAAGAGCTGCAGGGAGCTCCTTTTCAAAAATGGCATCCAGTTGTTGATAAGTAATGGATTCTGGCAATCCTGTGAGGCGCAAGTTATTCCTCCTGGATCTATTCTCCAAGTCCTCCATTTTATTAGACATCCAGGAGTTTTGTTTCTGAATCTCCTCCAGTTCTTGTTCTTTTACATTGAGCTTGTCCTCCAAATCTGACACTCTCTGTTCAAGCTCATCAAGCCTGCTGGCATGCCTGGCTGCAGTTTCCTGAAGATCCTCTACTGCCTCCCTCACAGCCTCCCTCACCGCTGCTGTAATGTCTGCCCTGAGTGTCTCATACAATTCCTTTGAGCCTGCAGTTGCGGTTCTCTGCTGGCCCAATCCCGGCATGTCCGCAGTCTTTTCTTTGGGGCTCCCTCCTCTTATCTGCCCCTGGGTACCTTTATCTCCTCCATGCTCCTTGCGGTCTGCCCGTCGGTGCTGTGAGGAATCTGTCCTCCCGCTCTCCCTTGTTTTCAGTGTGCTTGCAGCTCCAGCTGTCGCCGCCATCTTGGGCTTCCCCGCTCTCTGAGGGGCCGGCTGCGCCTGTGCTTTTTGTCCGCCTCCCGCGCTTCTTAGCCACCGGTCCACGGCTGCACTTTCTCCCGGCCGGTTTAGCTTGCGTCCCGCTCCGTCCGCGTCACTGTGGGGGTCTGCTATGACGGTCTATGGCCCGATGGTGCCCGGAGCTTCCTCACCCCGGTCTATCCACGATGGCGCCGGAACCGGAAGTCATTTCCTCTTTTCTTACTAAGCTTAATCTCCCTTCGCTTTCAAACTCGCAACTAGCATTTTTGAACAGACCTTTCTCTGTGGAGCAGATATTGGGGGCTATCCGCTCCTCTAAGAAGTGATCGGCCCCGGGCCCTGATGGCCTCTCATACTTACATTATTCTTCCTTTGCTTCCACTCTTTCTCCCCACCTTCTCTCTTTATTTCAGTTCTGGCAGCGTGAGGGTCGTATCAGGCCTGAGGGTTTGACGGCGGCCATCTCCACCATCCCCAAACCAGGTAAGCCTCCTTCATCAGCGGGTAACTATCGCCCTATTGCACTTATTAACTGTGATGTCAAATTGTATTCAAAGCTGCTGGCAGACGGCTCAAGTCAGTTATTACCTCCCTGATCGCCCTCGATCAAGTGGGCTTCATCCCTGATCGTCAGGCGAGAGATGCAACTCGGAGGGTGGTGGACCTCCTAGAGATCCTGGAGCAGAGAGGGACCCCCAGTGCCCTCCTGTCGCTTGACGATGAGAAAGCTTTCGATCGAGTGCACTGGGGGTATCTGGCAGCTGTCTTGGACAAATTTGCGTTCCAAGGCAACATTAAGTCTGGAATCCTTGCCCTGTACTCCTCCCCTCGCGCATACGTGAAGGCGGGGGGGGTTTCCTCCTCAACGTTTGACATCTCCAACGGGACAAGGCAGGGCTGCCCCCTCTCTCCTCTTATTTTTGCTCTTGCAATGGAACCGCTGGCAGCTTCCATCCGGTCTCATTCTAAAATTTCGGGTTTAAGGGTGGGCCAAACCGAACATAAGATTTCCCTCTATGCGGATGACGTTCTCCTCACCTGCACGAACCCTGAAGTCTCTATTCCTGCTGTGGTGTCTGTTCTTTCTGAGTTCTCTGCGGTCTCTTTCTATAAACTTAACCTCTCCAAGTCCTCCCTGTTCCCGATAAACCTCTCCCCTCACTCTCTTTCTTGGCTACTCGATTTTCCTTTTTGATGGCTCCACAGTGGTTCGTATATCTGGGTATTCGAATTGCTCCTCTCCGTTCTATGATTAGAATTAACTGCGAGACTCTGATTACCTCGCTTAAAGCTCTTACTGCGGAGTATTCACAGATACAACTCTCTTGGGTGGCTAGGATTCATTTGGTAAAAATGACCCTTCTCCCTAAGGTTCTTTACGTCCTCCGCTGCATCCCCCTATTGTTCCGACGGCGCTATTTAAACCTCTTGCATTCGATCCTGGGACGCTTTGTTTGGGTAGGTAAACCCCACAGAGTCGCTCTTTCAACTCTGACCCTCCCCTCCTCGCTCGGAGGCTTGGGCATGCCTGACATTCTAACGTATTATGCGGCCGTTACCCTGGACTTGGCTAAATCATGGTGGGCGATGACTCCCCCCCTTTCCTTGTCTGCTCACTGGCTCCAGATTGAAGCTCACTTCTCCCCGATGAGCTCCCCTAGGCTCCTGTTGGAGGATTCGCTTCTTCGATCTACCCGCCCAGCGGTCCCGCTGTGCTCTATGCAGGCATTCCTTTCCGTGTGGCACAAGCTAGCAAGATTACACCTGCCGTTCCTCTCCAGATATCTCTCCCTACAAGTTTTAGAATTCAGCATGGTGGATATGTCACTCGCGAGGTGGCGGGAGGCGGGAGTGCAGGGGATTTGGGATTTGTTGAGGGATGGGCGTCCGGCTCCCTTTTCCGCGTTAGTGGGCAGATATCCCCTGCCACCGTCGGCATACTTTACTCATTTGAGGATATCACACTTCCTGCGCTCCTACCATCTGCCCTCTTGGGACCCTTCTTCGATAAATCTCTTTTCTTTTCAAAATTCTTTTTATTGAATTTTTTTGTGAAAATAGAACAGTAACAGAGTATTTTTTGCAAGGTAATCTACACAATAACAAAAGCTCAATACAAACCAACAGTAAGTATAATGTTCCTTGCGGCCTATTAGCGGGCTGATGTCCAATCAGGTATAGAGGAGCTTTAAAACTCAAAGCGTTGTACGTACGTCAGAACTATGAGTCTGTCAAAAAAAGTTCTCCTAGTCAGGCTTGACGTAAGAATAGCAGTGGCTCCCATCGTAGGTAGGCCAGAGATCAAGCCAGTCGGAATGGGTTCCCATCTAGTAGGCTTCACATACACCTTGGTGTATTGGCTCATTTCTTCAAAGTATTGAACATAACAACAAAAAAAACTATGCGGTCTAATTAGTAGTAGAGTGAAGAGGAAAGAAAAGGAAGATTAGAAATGAGGGTAGAATAGAATATCAGAGCAGTTCGAGGGGGGGGAGAAGGTATAGAGAGATGTGAGAGTAGAGGGAAGGGGAAGGGCGGGGCAGGAAGGGGGGGGGGGTGGCAGGCTCAGCCAGTCCCTAGAGGCTTTTAGTTGTCGATTAGTTTCTGTGGGTATTACCCTGCCTGTATTGAGTGAACGTACGTAAGCCAAGGGGTCCAGATGGTGAGGAATTTCGGGGTCGTATTATTCACCGCGGCCACTACTTCGGCCACCCGGTATAAAGAGTGTATCTTCTCTTCCAGTTGGGAATGAGAAGGTAAGTCTGAGGATTTCCAAAACAGAGGAATTAGCAGTTTAGCCGCTGTTAGTATGTGTTGAGCAAGGAGTGAGATATTAGCACAGTCAGGCCAGATTGGGAAGTGTAGAAAGGCCATTTCAGGGATAAGTCGGAGGGGTTTGGTCGTGATGGTCTGTATGAGTCGTTCCACTCGTTTCCAAAACTGAGCAATAGTCGGACATTTCCACCACATGTGGAAGCATCAGGTGCATCACATCTCCAACATGTAGTAGAGTGATGAGCGTCCCACAGCCGGATATGGTCCGGTGTGTGGTACCACCTCGTTATGATTTTATAAGCAGTTTCCTGAGCTTTCACACATTGAATAGGGCCGTGTGAATGCCTGTAAACATGTTTCACCTGTGTAGCCGTAAATTTGTATCTCAAGTCCTTCTCCCAAAGCGCAATATATGCTCTTTTGGGGCTAGTTTCTGCCTCCAGTAAAGCCTGGTAGATTTTGGAAAAAATTTGTTTCGGCTTTGTCACAGCGGCACAAAGGTGTTCAAAGCTACCGTATATACTCGTGTATAAGCCGACCCGTGTATAAGCCGACCCCCCTACTTTTGCCCCCAAAACCTGGGAAAATCTATTGACTCGCGTATAAGCCGAGGGTGGACCCCAGCACAGGTTTACAGCCCCCAGCAGTGGTATACAGGCCCCAGCAGTATGATATACAGCAGCCCCCAGTGGTATATACAGCAGCTCCCAGTGGTATATACAGCAGCCACAGTGGTATATGCAGCAGCTCCCAGTGGTATATACAGCAGCCCCCAGTGGTATTGCAGCCCCTATATACAGCAGCCCCAGTGGTGTATACAGCAGCCCCAGTGGTATTGCAGCCCCTATATACAGCAGCCCCAGTGGTGTATACAGCAGCCCCTATATACAGCAGCCCAGTGGTATTGCAGCCCCTATATACAGCAGCCCCAGTGGTATTGCAGCCCCAGTGGTGTATACAGCAGCCCCTATATACAGCAGCCCCAGTGGTATTGCAGCCCCAGTGGTAGTATACAGCAGCCCTAGTGGTATACAGCAGGCCCCCAGGGGTACATATAGCAGCCCCCAGGGGGTACCCAGCAGCCCCCTGGGGGTACCCAGCAGCCCCCAGGGGGTTTATACAGCAGCCCCCTGGGGGTACCCAGCAGCCCCCAGGGGGTTTACACAGCAGCCCCCTGGGGGTACCCAACAGCCCCCAGGGGGTTTATACAGCAGCCCCCTGGGGGTCCCCAGCAGCCCCCAGGGGGTTTATACAGCAGCCCCCTGGGGGTACCCAGCAGCCCCCAGGGGGTTTATACAGCAGCCCCCTGGGGGTACCCAGCAGCCCCCAGGGGGTTTATACAGCAGCCCCCTGGGGGTCCCCATCAGCCCCATGGGGGTTCCCAGCAGCCCCCAGGGGGTATCCGCAGCCCCCAAATGCTGGCACTCGCTGGCAAGGGCCCCCCCCCCCGCTTCTCTTACCATTCCGGTCTTCTGATCCGTGCCGCTCCTCGGTGCTCCTCGCTGCTCCGTCCGTCCTCCTACATCCGGGATCCCCAGCCGTCGCGCGATGACGTCATATGCCTGCGACGGCCGGAGATCCCGGATGTAGGAGGACGGACGGACGGAGCAGCGAGGAGCACCGAGGAGCGGCGCGGATCAGAAGACCGGAATGGTAATATAAGCGCCCTGGGGGGGGGGGCCCTTACAAGGGGGGACAGTGCCAGCATTTGGGGGCTATATGCACTGCTTCCCCCTGCGCTGATTGACAGGGGGAAGCAGTGCATATTTAATGAGCGGCCCCACGTGACGGGGCCGCTCATACAGCAGCCTCCCCCCGCCTCCTGCAGCCTCCACAGCCCCGGGACACAGCCCCCACCTACATGTACCGTATATGACCCGTGTATAAGCCGAGGGGTAGACTTTTCAGCCCAAATTTTGGGCTGAAAAACTCGGCTTATACACGAGTATATACGGTAGTTATTCTTCGATAAATCTCAATCTACAATCCTTTTTTAAACAATCTGGATATTCCAGATGTGGGGTCTCCATAATATATAAAGCCTTGACAGCAGCCCGGGTAGTAGACAAACTTCCCTTCATGACAAAATGGGAGACCAGGCTGTCTTTCTCTGCGCTGTTGGACAAATGGCAGGCTTCCGCATCCCACGCGGATAAGTATACCAGGTGTCTCACTCATTTGGAGCAATCTAAAAAACTACAGATGGGGTGGTACCTAGTCCCTGCACGTGTTGCACGGTTTTAAAGGGCGTGGAGACTCTCCTTCGCCACTTTGTTGGCGCAACTGCGGCCTGACTGGCACTGAAGCCCATATTTGGTGGTCCTGCCCGGGAGTGGTTGCATTTTGGTCTGGTGTTAGAGCTCTCGTTGCTGAGCTGACAGGCCTGCAGCTGTCCATTCCGGCCCCTATGGCTCTGTTGGGCATTGATTTGGACACCTGGCCGACTACTCTTAGGCCTATAGTTACGTATATTCTGGTCGCGGCCCGCCAAACCATTGCGGCGCACTGGAAGTCTCCTGCCCATCCCTCATTGACAGAACTGACGTCCAGACTGAACACTCACTTGACACATGAGCTCCTCCTCTCTCATGACCTCCCTCATAAGACCAAGGTGCTCAACTGGTGGGACCCGTGGGTAACCTCTAAATATAATGAAGTGGTTATTACGGACTGACTTGCGTCAGAGGAGGCCCTCCCCTTCACTACCCGCTCTTGAATGGTTATTAAGGCAATTCTGACACTATGATATATCAGCATAAAGCATACTGCATAACCTCTCCCTTACCTCTCCCCTCTCCTCTCTTCACTCCCTCCCCTATTCTTTTTACTTGTTCCGGCTTTACTTTGTTTCTATTGTTCTCTTGTTGTCTGGTTAATTTCCTTTCCTCTTTAGAGGATTATTGTTGTATTTTGTGTTTCTCCACAATGTTTGCATATTTGTACCCTGACTTGCTCCTGCATTTGCCCTCTGGGTCTCATGTTTGTCTGTATATACAGTTAGGGCCAGAAATATTTGGACAGTGACACAATTTTCGCGAGTTGGGCTCTGCATGCCACCACATTGGATTTGAAATGAAACCTCTACAACAGAATTCAAGTGCAGATTGTAACGTTTAATTTGAAGGGTTGAACAAAAATATCTGATAGAAAATGTAGGAATTGTACACATTTCTTTACAAACACTCCACATTTTAGGAGGTCAAAAGTAATTGGACAAATAAACATAACCCAAACAAAATATTTTTATTTTCAATATTTTGTGGCGAATACTTTGGAGGCAATCACTGCCTTAAGTCTGGAACCCATGGACATCACCAAACGCTGGGTTTCCTCCTTCTTAATGCTTTGCCAGGCCTTTACAGCCGCAGCCTTCAGGTCTTGCTTGTTTGTGGGTCTTTCCGTCTTAAGTCTGGATTTGAGCAAGTGAACTGCATGCTCAATTGGGTTAAGATCTGGTGATTGACTTGGCCATTGCAGAATGTTCCACTTTTTTGCACACATGAACTCCTGGGTAGCTTTGGTGTATGCTTGGGGTCATTGTCCATCTGTACTATGAAGCGCCGTCCAATCAACTTTGCAGCATTTGGCTGAATCTGGGCTGAAAGTATATCCCGGTACACTTCAGAATTCATCCGGCTACTCTTGTCTGCTGTTATATCATCAATAAACACAAGTGACCCAGTGCCATTGAAAGCCATGCATGCCCATGCCATCACGTTGCCTCCACCATGTTTTACAGAGGATGTGGTGTGCCTTGGATCATGTGCCGTTCCCTTTCTTCTCCAAACTTTTTTCTTCCCATCATTCTGGTACAGGTTGATCTTTGTCTCATCTGTCCATAGAATACTTTTCCAGAACTGAGCTGGCTTCTTGAGGTGTTTTTCAGCAAATTTAACTCTGGCCTGTCTATTTTTGGAATTGATGAATGGTTTGCATCTAGATGTGAACCCTTTGTATTTACTGTCATGGAGTCTTCTCTTTACTGTTGACTTAGAGACAGATACACCTACTTCACTGAGAGTGTTCTGGACTTCAGTTGATGTTGTGAATGGGTTCTTCTTCACCAAATAAAGTATGCGGCGATCATCCACCACTGTCGTTATCCGTGGACGCCCAGGCCTTTTAGAGTTCCCAAGCTCACCAGTCAATTCCTTTTTTCTCAGAATGTACCCAACTGTTGATTTTGCTACTCCAAGCATGTCTGCTATCTCTCTGATGGATTTTTTCTTTTTTTTCAGCCTCAGGATGTTCTGCTTCACCTCAATTGAGAGTTCCTTGACCGCATGTTGTCTGGTCACAGCAACAGCTTCCAAATGCAAAACCACACACCTGGAATCCACCCCTGACCTTTTAACTACTTCATTGATTACAGGTTAACGAGGGAGACGCCTTCAGAGTTAATTGCAGCCCTTAGAGTCCATTGTCCAATTACTTTTGGTCCCTTGAAAAAGAGGAGGCTATGCATTACAGAGCTATGATTCCTAGACCCTTTCTCCGATTTGGATGTGGAAACTCTCATATTGCAGCTGGGAGTGTGCACTTTCAGCCCATATTATATATATAATTGTATTTCTGAACATGTTTTTGTAAACAGCTAAAATAACAAAACTTGTGTCACTGTCCAAATATTTCTGGCCCTAACTGTATGCAATAAAAACAATTGGTTTAAAAAAATATTTTCCAATTCAATATACTAAGATCACATGACACAAGATTTGCTTCAAAATGTTTGAAACCAAAGGAATGGCTATGTACCTTATAATGCTATTTTATTTGTAGGGAACCAGAATTATTTGGGCCAAGTTGGTGCCATAAGAGCCACTTTATCTCTGTCACTTTGAACATTTGGGATATGGAAGGCAGATCTAAGCTCCATTTTTGAGCCAGAGCACAATTATGTAATAACCACACTTTGATGTTGTGCCAGCTTTTTCACTTCATTGCAAATGTGAAATTATATACTGTATATGACATTAAACACGGATTATACAATAGCAGAACATTCTGGCTTTGTGAAACATACCTCAAGCAAATGAAAGTAAATTATTTAGGTTAATGGCATGGTTTTTTTTTCAGATCAAGGAGAGAAATCAATTACGGAATAATTTTAATTTGCACACAATTTTAAGCATGCAAATTTGTTTGCCGGTAAAAGGTTGCAGACCATAATAGTAATTTATCACAATTTCTAGGTTACTTTTTAAATTATATAAATATAAAAAAATAAAAAAAAAACAATATACAGTACACTTTGTTAACATTTCTTTTGTATATATATATATAATTTTTTAACTCAGTCACTTGGGTCTGCTATATTTATTTGCTGGTAAGTATCAGAACATAAAACTTATACACTGCAAATACAGCAGACACAGGCCATAGGAAACTGTGATCAGGTAACAGCTGTATATCCTATTCTATGACAGGTGAGCTACAAAATCCATATTTCACCATTACTTACAGCAGTGACCAGTGACAGATACATCCGGGCACCATGGCAGTGGCAGTGAGCAGTATGGACACCAAGAAAGAGGTGGTGAGAACACGTCGACAGGAGGAGATAGCAATAGTTATGCCAGGCTATCAATCTCTTCTCACCACTTCTTCTCTTGAACAGTGGTGGTGGCAGTGGTGACTTCTTCCAGCAGTGAGAACAGGTCAGTAGCCTGGCAGGAAAATACCAGCTTGCCCAATGTGCTCTTGCCAATGCTGTCACCATTGCAATGTTAAGAGCTCAGCAGTGTAATTAAGATTTAGGCTGGAAGCACACTATCCATGTGATTTACGAGTCACTCGGACGAGTGTTGCATCATTTACCCTGAACGACCTAGAAACACAAGCAGCTGATGCTCCCATCATGACAGGGAGAAGTCGTTCAGGGTTAATGATCCGACACTCATTCGAGTGACTCATATCACATGGACAGTGTGTTTCCAGCCTTAGCACCACTCGAAACACTGACTCAGACATTTGCCTGTAAAAAGCACATCAAGCAAGGTGATTTTGTCACTGGCCAATAATGCACTTTGCATGTTCAACTATAATATGTAGAGCTCAGTACCAGCAAATTCATCCTGTCTGCATGCATGCCATTCACTGCAAAAAAAGTCTTATTCAGGCATCTGTGCATCAGAGTCCAGTCAGTGCATAGAGTGCAGGAGTTGAGAAGATTTGACTGCTGCATTCAACATAATAAGGAAAAGGTGAATTTAAAAATAGCTATTAAAAATAAATATAATTCTATTCACACACATTCTCCCCTATAATAAACTATAACAAATAAATTGAAAAAAATTAAACATATATGGTATTGCCACATCTGCAATCATATTTGCTCTATCAAAATTTTAAATTTATTAACCCCTGTTGTAAATCCCATACACAGAAAAGTACTGGTAATTGAAATGCCAGAATTGTATTTTTTCGGTCAAAAAAAAAATTGCAATAAAAACCGATCAAAATATTATAAATAATCCAAAATTATATAATTAAAATTGTCAGCAATCGAAGCAAAAAGTAAGCCTTAACGGGATGGTCCACTACTAGAAGATACATGCTTGCCCCATTAACCCCTTCAGGACCCAGCCTATTTTGACCCTAAAGACCTTGGCCTTTTTTGCAATTCTGACCAGTGTCCCTTTATTTGTGAAAAAATCAAAAATATGGCAAAAATTTTGAAAATTTCACAATTTTCACATTTGTTTTTTTTTTTTCTGATAAAAAAGAGAGATATGTGACAGAAAAAAGTTATTAAATAATATTTCCCACATGTCTACTTCACATCAGCACAATTTTGGAAAAAAAAAAATTTTTTGTTAGGACGTTATAAGGGTTCAAAGTTCATGAGCAATTTTTCATTTTTCAACCAAAATTTACAAAACCATTTTTTTTAGTGACCACATCACATTTGAAGTCCTTTTGAGGGGTGTACATGACAGAAAACACCAAAAAGTGACACCATTCCAAAAACTGCACCCCTCAAGCTACTCAAAACTACATTCAAGAAGATTATTAACCCTTCAGGTGCTTCACAGGAACTAAACCAAAGTGGAAACAAAAAATGGATATTTTAATTTTTTTTATCAAAAATGTTCTTTTAGCCTCAATTCTTTCATTTTCACATGGGCAACAAGACAAAATGGATCTTAAAATGTGTTGTGCAAATTCTCCCGAGTACACCGATACCTCATATGTGGTCATAAACCACTGTTTGGGCGCACGGCAGGGCTCAGAAGTGAAGGAGCGCAATTTGACTTTTGGAGCTAATTTTACATTCAAAAAGTGAAATTGCTCCTTCCCTACTCAGGAGAAATTGCCCAACAAATTTTAGGATGAATTTTATGCTGTTGTCATGTGAAAACGAAAAAATTTAGGCTAAAAGAAAATTTTGTGAAAAAAAAAGTACTATTTCATTTTCACAGATCAATTTGTAAAGCACCTGGGGGTTCAATATGCTCACTACCCATCTAGATATGTTCCCTGGGGGGTCTAGTTTCCAAAATGGGGTCACTTGTGGGGGAGCTCCAATGTTTAGGCACACAGGGGCTCTCCAAACGTGACATGGTGTCCGCTAACAATTGAATAAAAATCAGCTCAAATTGTTAGCTGTAACCATGTTGTGTTTAGTGAGCCCCCTGTGTGCCTAAACATTGGGGCTCCCCCACAAATGACCCCATTTTGGAAACTAGACCCCCCAAGGAACGTATCTCGATGCATAGTGAGCACTTTGAACCCCCAGGTGCTTCACAAATTCATCCATAAAAATGAAAAAGCACTTTTTTTTCCACAAAAATTTTCTTTTTTCATTATTATGGATCAATTTGTGAAGCACCTGGGGGTTGAAAGTGCTCACTATGCATCTAGATACGTTCCTTTGGGGGTCTAGTTTCCAAAATGGGGTCACTTGTGGGGGAGCTCCAATGTGGAGACGCACAGGGGCTCTCCAAACGCGACATGGTGTCCGCTAACAATTTGAATACAAAATGAGCTCAAATTGTTAGCGGACACTATGTTGCGTTTGGAGAGCTCCTGTGCATCTCCACATAGGAGCTCCTCCACAAGTGACCCCATTTTGGAAACTAGACCCCAAGGGAACGTATCTAGATGCATAGTGAGCACTTTCAACCCCCAGGTGCTTCACAAATTATTCTGTAAAAATGAAAAAGTACTTTTTTTCCCCAAAATCTTTTTTTTTCATTAATTTGTGAAGCACCTGGGAGTTCAATATGCTCACTACCCATCTAGATATGTTCCCTGGGGGGTCTAGTTTCCAAAATGGGGTCACTTGTGGGGGAGCTCCAATGTTTAGGCACACAGGGGCTCTCCAAACGCGACATGGTGTCCGCTCACAATTTGAATAAAAATCAGCTCAAATTGTTAGCTGTCACCATGTTGCGTTTGGTGAGCCCCTGTGTGCCTAAACATTGGGGCTCCCCCACAAGTGACCACATTTTGGAAACTAGACCCCCCAGGGAACGTATCTAGATGTATAGTGAGCACTTTGAACCCCCAGGTGCTTCACAAATTGATCCGTAATTATGAAAAAGTACTTTTTTTCCACAAAATATTTTTTTTTTCATTAATTTGTGAAGCACCTGGGGGTTGAATATGCTCACTACCCATCTAGGTAAGTTCCCTGGGGGGTCTAGTTTCCAAAATGGGGTCACTTGTAGGGGAGCTCCAATGTTTAGGCACACAGGGGCTCTCCAAACGTCACATGGTGTCCGCTAACAATTTGAATAAAAATCAGCTCAAATTGTTAGCGGACACCATGTCACTTTTAGAGAGCCCCTGTGTGCCTAAACATTGGAGCTCCCCCACAAGTGACCACATTTTGGAAACTAGACCCCCCAAGGAACTTATTTAGATGCATAGTGAGCACTTTGAACCCCCAAGTGCTTCACAAATTGATCCGTAAAAATGAAAAAGTACTTTGTTTCCACAAAAAATTTATTTTTTCATTTTTACGGATCAATTTGTGAAGCGCCTGCGGGTTCAAAGTGCTCACTATGCATCTAGATACGTTCCTTGGGGGTCTAGTTTCCAAAATGGGGTCACTTGTGGGGGAGCTCCAATGTTTAGGCACACAGGGGCTCTCCATACGCGACATGGTGTCCGCTAACAATTGGAATTGTTAGCGGACACCATGTTGCGTATGGAGAGCCGCTGTGTGACTAAACATTGGAGCTCCCCCACAAGTGACCCCATTTTGGAAACCAGACCCCCCAAGGAACGTATCTAGATGCATAGTGAGCACTTTGAACCCCCAGGTGCTTCACAAATTGATCCGTAAAAATGAAAAAATATTTTTTTTGTGGAAAAAAAAAGTACTTTTTTAATTTTATGGATCAATTTGTGAACCACTTGGGGGTTCAAGTGCTCACTATGCATCTAGATACGTTCCTTGGGGGGTGTAGTTTCCAAAATGGGGTCACTTGTGGGGGAGCTCCAATGTTTAGGCACAAAGGGGCTCTCCATATGCGACATAGTGTCCGCTAATAATTGGAGCTAATTATCCATTCAACTTGTTAGCGGACACCATGTCACGTATGGAGTGCTCCTGTGTGCCACCAGCACAAGGGCAACTGGAAGAGTTGGGGTACAGCACCAGAAAATGGCACCTCTAATGTGCTATTTTCTGGGGTGGCTGTGAGTTGCAATTTGCAGCGTGGGGGGCCAACATTTGGGTCTCTCCACGATGAGGATTGCAGCCCCCCAACTGCCAAGTTGTACCTGGCTGGCATCCAAAAATAAGGCAAAGCTCCTAGTGCACCATGACTATGATCCCAGAGACTACAACAAGAGGATACTTGATCCCTTGTTGCACCCATCCATTCACCTATGCACCCATCATCCATGCACACACACATCCACGCCCGCTCACTGACAGCCACGCACGCAGACAGCCACGCACGCAGACAGCCACGCACGCAGACAGCCACGCACGCAGTCAGCCACGCACGCAGACATCCACGCACGCAGTCATCCACGCACGCAGAGAGCCACGCACGCAGACATCCACGCACGCAGACAGCCACGCACGCAGACAGCCACGCACGCAGACAGCCACGCATGCAGACAGCGACGCACGCAGTCATCCACGCACGCAGTCAGCCACGCACGCAGTCAGCCACGCACGCAGACAGCCACGCACGCAGTCAGCCACGCACGCAGACAGCCATGCACGCAGACAGCCACGCAAGCAGACAGCCACGCACGCAGACATCCACGCACGCAGTCATCCACACATGCAGTCATCCACGCACGCAGACATCCATTCATTCATTGATACATACAAACATACATGCATACTACATACATACATGCATACTACATACATACTACATACATTCATTCATACATACTACGTACATTCATTCATACATACTACATACATGCTACATACATACATTCATTCATACATACTACATACATACATACTACATACATAGATACATTCATTCATACACACATACTACATACATACATACATACATACATACATTCATTCACACATACACACATACTTACCTAATCCAGGAGGAGGAGCCCGGAAGAGGAGGAGCCCACACCGGAGCTGGACCGTGGCTGCACCGGCGGACCCGCCGGTAGGTGAGAGAGGGATGTTAGGGGGATACGGGGCATGGGGTGTTAGCTTCATCAGCCCCCTCCGTGATCGCACGGAGGGGGCTGTGGAAGCTGACAGGCGGCGGCGGTGCTAGTCATTTACCGCCGGCGGGCATACCGCCGGCGTGATGACTGTTACCGCCGCCGGGAGGGGGGGTAGGACGGAGATCGGGGGGGCCAGGAGGGCTGTCGGGGGGCCCTGGAGTGAGGGGGGGCTAGGAGGGAGACGGCACATGCCATCCCGCCCCTCCAGATCTGATTGGAGAGCTCCAATCGGATCTGGAGGGGATTACTAGCACTGATTGACAGTCTCAATTTCAACTGCCAATCAGAGGGGCCCTGGGCACGGGGGGGTTAATCCACCCCCCGTGGGGTGTACTACAGGTTGTCACTGTGCATTATGTACAGTGACACCTGAGTCACCCCCCTCACACAGGCCGCAGGAGCCCGATCATTCCATGGCCCACCCCTAGGGCCAAGGGTCGGGAACGACTTTGTTTCTATGGCCCAAACGTAGGGCCAAGGGTCGGGAAGGGGTTAAAATTAAAAAGCTTATAATCTCCTCCCACACCAACGCAGCTCTAGCAGCGGCAGCATTCTCCCTCCAGGGCTCAATTTAGGCTGTTGTGTCAGTTGAACCCTGCAACCAATCAGCGCCAGCTTCTCTGTCTCCACCTTCAGACGAATAAGTAATCAAGAGGAAGTCAGAGCTGCTTTTGCCCTCTCACTTTTCCTCATTCATCTGAAGGTGGGGATAGTTAAGCCAGTGCTGATTGGGAGCGGGGATCGCGTGACGTAACAACCTCACTTGAGGCCAGGAGAGTGGATGCCAACAAAACTGGAATGGTGCCAGAAGAAGAGATGAATATGAGCTTATGTATTTTAATATGGGCAAACACGTGAATTAGAAGGGGATGTCTTAGAGGTGGAAAACTGCTTTAATAGATCTTCATCAACAGAAAACTAAAAATGATGCAGGTCTCAGAAAATGGTGACACAAAACTTTTTTTTAAAACTTCTAATTTTTTTCTCCACATTAAAGAAAAAAATCAATAACAGTTTGTAATCAATAAGCAAAAAACAGCAGCACTCTGGAAAACTAAAATAAGTAATTGAATATATAACAATATTATAGCTAAGTAGAAATGAAAAAATTAGATACAGCTTATAAACGGGCCATTCCATGTCAAGTGAACCAATGATTATTACCTCTATATTTTTAATTCTTTTGAGATTTTGTTATTTGATAATAGCATGTCAGACAATATAAAACGTGAAGAGAATTTTTTTTTGAAAAATTTATTTTTTTCAAATGATTTTCAAAGTTCGAAAAAAGTGTGAATTTCGGTTTTGCATGCCTTTACATTTCTCCTCATAACTCGGGCTAGAAATAAGATAGAGAGACAAAATAAACACCATTCTACTCAGAACTGTCCGGGCTTTCACCAGATATGTCACAAGAGGATCTTTGTTAATATTTTACCCATGCAAAAGCAAATGCAAAATGTTAAAACGCATTTCCGAAAAATCGGCATAATTTAAATATTTCAAAAACTGCACATGTGTCTGCTGTGCTCTTAGCCACATCTGTACCAAATTTCAAGTTGGGATCGCGATGGTATCATATTTTAAAATATTTTACTATTAATAGCGTCAATGTGTCATTCCATATCAAGTGATCTAAATATTAATATATTTTTTTACCTGATGTCTTTAGATTTTTTACATTTTTTTTTCCATATTAAGTACGACCTTATTTAATTACAAATAAATAGTTTTGAATTTTTATCTTTATCAGTTAATTTTTTACAGATTTTTAAAGTATTAAAAAATTGCGAATTTTGGCCTGGTACAGCTTTACATTTTTTTATCTCGGGCTAGAAATAAGATAGAGAAACAAAATAAACACCATTCTACTCAAAACTGTACAGGCTTTCACCAGATATGTCACAAGAGTATCTTTTTTTACCCATGCCAACGCAAAAGCAAAATTTTAAAACGCATTTCCGAAAAATCGGCATAAGTTAAATATTTCCAAAACTGCACAGGTGTCTGCTGTGTTTTTAGCCACATCTGTACCAAATTTCAAGTTGGGATCGCGATGGGATCATATTTTAAAATATTTAACTATTATAGTGTCAATTCAAAAATCTTGAATTCAGATCTGTTCAGCCTGTGGTCTAAAAGTGTGGGGTCTATATTCACCAAATAATCCATGATTTTTAGACATTACTGCATTATTTTGATATGTTACAGCTTAGAAGCAGGAGAAGAAATATAGGAGAAAGCTTTGTTAGAGCTCAACCTGAGAATGAACAATATTGTATTGAATATTGTACAAACCAGGACTATGAAGAGGAGGAGAGTTTGTTAAAACATCGGTTACAGAAAGCAGAACCCATCAAAGGGACTCAGTAATCCCACACTTTCATTCCATGTAGTGAAACAGAAATAAAAACAAGGATTTTTTCATTCAGCAAAAACAGTGAAGTCCATGAAGTGGTAGAAGACGGCACAAGATTGGCAATTTATAACATAACTGGCTATGTGACCTGTGAATATGATTGGCGCTGGTGGCTGGCTACTGTACTCTCCAAAGATTGTGAAAAAGTCAGATAACTCAGTGACCGGCCGTACATACTCTGACACAAAAGGAAATGGCGATTGCTAGTAAGCGCTTATGGACAAGATTACATTTCACCCACTTAAAAGGGACACATTGATGATAAAAAGCCACTTTAAAAACATACTATTAATTGTTTGATTAGTTCATATTTTTATTTATTTTAACGATTATTTAACTACTGTACTATTATTATTAAACATTTCATAAATGACATGTTTAGTGATATAATAGAAAACAAATTTACATGTATAAATAGGGGTTAACATTTTTGGTTCTTTTAATCTTTTTTAATCAAACTTGAGGATATGATCACATTTCTTCTTTTGGTTTGTTCAATGCATTCAGGTTGAAAATGCTGAGCGTTGTGTTCTGATGATTAACATATATTTATCGTGGCACCTACAGGATTTGTGTTTTGTGTTTCTTTTTTGATGCATATAAATGTTTTATTCAATACTTAAGTTGTAATAACTCATACAACCATACAATAAAAAATATATAAATTTGACAGGTCCCAAGTTGAATCTCTGCACAAATATAACCAAGAACACAAGTAACACACAGGGATTTTTTCACAATTTTCAAACTAACATTTATTTCACAATTGCACATCAAAATTTTTAATTTGATTTTCCCAAACAAAATATAAAAAACCATAGTCTTGTGACATATCAAATGAAAGCTGTTACCATTTTGAGTAAAATGATGCCTCTCCCATTTCATTATCTTATTTCTAGCCCAAGATAAAAAAAAAATGTAAAGCCAGACCAGGCCAAAATTCACACTTTTTGAAAACTTTAAATATCTGTAAAAAATTAACTGATTAAGAAAAAAATTCAAAACTTTTAATTTGTAATTAACTAAAGTAGTACTTCAAATAGAAAAAAAAATCTAAAGACATCAGGTAAAAAAAATATTCATATTTAGATCACTTGATATGGAATGACCAATTGACGCTATTAATAGTAAAATATTTTAAAATATGATCCCATCGCGATCCCAACTTGAAATTTGGTACAGATGTGGCTAAAAGCATAGCAGACATATGGGCAGTTTTTGAAATATTTAAATTATGCCGATTTTTCGGAGATGCGTTTTAAAATTTTTCGTTTGCGATCGCATGGGTAAAACATTAACAAAGATCCTCTTGTTACATATCTGGTGAAAGCCTGGACAGTTCTGAGTAGAATGGTGTTTATTTTGTTTCTCTATCTTCTTCGAAATATGATAGAAAATTTAAAGTCATACCAGGCCAAAATTGCGCTTTTTTCAAACTTTAAAAATCTGTAAAAAATTAACTGATTAAGAAAAAAATTCTAAACTTTTTTTTTGTAATTACCGTAACTAAAGTTGTACTTCATATAGAAAAAAAAATTTAAAAATCTGAAGACGTCAGGGAAAAAAAATATTCATTTGGGATCACTTGACATGGAATGACCCGTAGATGGTCTGGTTTTAAAATAAATTACAACAAATCAGAAGCTCTGGCTCTCGGGAAGAAGGGGAAAATAACCGGGACTATCCCCTTCAGATGGAGTACATCTTGCATAAAGTATCTGGGTGTCCATATTCCAGCGGATTTATCCACACTATATACAATAAACATAAAACCCCTCATGGCATCAATACGTCAATTATTAACATCTTGGAAACACTTAACGCTATCTTTTTCACGGCGCAGCCACTTAATTAAAATGGTCATATTCCCTAAATTAATTGTGTGTGTTCCAAACACTACCTTTAATATTACGCAAGGAAGATATACACGCATTAAATAAGGCATTTAGGTCATTTATATGGGGCACAGGGAAGAGATCAAGAATTGGGCTGACGAAGCTGCAGGCTCGAAGAGAAGAGGGAGGTATACATTTCCCGGATATAGGACGATATAACCTGGCAGCGAACTTAAGATACATTATTGACTGGATGAACGGGACATCACACTACACTAATGTAGGACTGGACCAGGCACTTAATCCGCATATCTCATTGACGGCACTGATGCATCTAGGTAATGAAAAATTTCCCAATAACTTAGACCAAATCCCGACTATATGGCAAATAATAAAGACTTGGAGGAAATCTAGGAAACTATGTGGAGTGGAAGATGGGACGTCACCATTCATGCCATTTCTAGATAATCCAGACTTTCTGGGAGGAAAACCACCCTCAATATATACAGAGATGGCAGGACAGGGTTGTACAATGGCAGTAAATTTGATTGACAATAAATTTCCCATACTAACATATAACGCTGTAAAATAACGCTTCCCCAACTTTACAAATACACCATTCCTATTTTTACAGGCAAGAGGTTTAGAGCAGAAAGGCAAACCAGATAGCCAGATAAGACACGGAGGTCATAGGATGAATGGCTTTCTCGGAAATGCTATGACACAGCCAGTGTCGACTAGTTGCATTTATACATTATTAAGAAGAGAGTGGTCATGGGAGGGACAACCACAGGACCAGCATAATGGGCGATGGAACTTAAAGAAGTGACGATTGAGGACATAGTGAGAGCCACAGACAGACAAAGGCAAGTCGTGGGGTACAGCAGCTACACGGACATGGCTATGTTAATCCTACATAGAGCATATATTACACCACTTATTAAATCCAAAATGACACCAAGAGAAAGATTTAGATGCACAAAATGTAATGCAGAAAATACAGATATTCTACATCATCTGTGAAAGTGTGTTGAATCAATAGACTTTGGAAATCAAATCATAATGAAATTCAAAGGTCATGTGGAGCACGGTTCCCATTGACCCCACAATGGGCAATTTTTAATGTCCTAGATGAATACTCGAACACACTTCCAAAAAAAATAAAAGTCATGTTAATAATGTGGGCATCAGCAGTTAGGAAGAGCATCTTACAACAATGGCTAAATCCAGAACCACTGACCAGGGCCCTGATACAATCCAAGCTAATGTTTCTGTTTCGTATGGACTGGCTAAACACTCTGACTGATAAAGAAAAAATGGTGGAGAAATTGTTGAATACTTGGTCGATGCTTCTACCAACAATATCATGAAGAGACGAAAAATCAACTTAAGAGTCAGCTTGAAAACACCCGATGGTACATATTAGGAAGAATAAAGGGCAATACTCCAATACCATAAAAATAATCATCATCGCTGCAGAGATTGGGAAAGTGGGGCGTGGGGGGGGGCTTGGACTTAAGTAAGATATGGTTTAAGTTACTACAATGTCTTCTTTTTGTATAGTAACTTTCTATATGTTTATATATGAATATGAAACAGAAGATCCTTTTTTTTGGAAATGTTAACCATTACTGTATGTTATTAAAAATCAATAAAATATTTTTAAATAAAAAAAAAAAGAAAAATCGCTTAGTGGTAAAAGGTATAGAAAAACCCTTGTACTAGCCATACAATAGTAGCAAGAGCGCCCCCCACAAGCTTCAATCTTCACCTGTTCATAATGGGAGTAATTCGGGTTGGGGACCTCCTTTATTCCTACATTTGTAGACAGTTATCAGGCAGAACTTACAAGGCATTAAATGGGATAATGATTAAGGAAGTTGTTCTTCCGAAACGCGTCTAGCGCCCAGCTAGCACGCTGAATGATTTTATAATTTTCAAAAAATAATAAAGAAAAACTTTAAGAAGACAAGCACCGGTGGTTTCTACTTCACGTTGTTTCCTGGGCAGTTGCCAAAGCTGCCACACCAGGTGCAGGAATCCAGGAGGTTAATGGGCGGTGGAGCGGCCTTTCCCTTTCCCCTTTCCATTTGAATGATTAAATGGGACGTCCAGGATTAATAACATTTTACTACATACTTTCAAAAAAACAGCGCCACCCCTGTCCACTGGTCGCATGTCATATTAAAGCATACACCCATTCTCTTCAATTGAGCGAAGCTGCAATATCACACACAACCTGTAGACAGGGGTGCGCTGTTATTGAAGGAAATCAGACATGTTTATAGAATTTTAGACAACTCCTTTAACACCTTAGTGACGGCCCACTGTATATATACGGCGGCAAAACAGGGTCCTTATTCTGTTAGGACATTAAAATAAGTCCTAACAGAAAGGGCCCTGGTTTGACGCCCCTGGAGCTAAAATCTCCGGGGTTTCAGCTACCGGGGGTAGCGGAGACCTTAGAGATTAGGAAACGGCTGGTGTTTTACCGGCACCTGTAATGTGATGACCGGTAAACACCGTTTACCGATCATCACATTACACAAAGTGAAAGTGCCGGTAAAAAATGCTTTCACTTTGATCCGACATGAAAACATCCCTATGGGATCCCAGGATCCTGATAGATCACCACTGATATTGACCTGATGTGGAGACCGCCATGAAGAGCACAGTTAACCCCTGGACCCGTCATCCTCCTGGCAATGAACCTGCTTTTATAGCATATAGGGGATGTCCCATATGCTGTAAAACTGAGAAACGTCGTGGGACCTCCCACTGGACTACATCGGACCTTCCCACTGGACTACGTCGGACGTCAAAGAATAATAAAGATGGAGTCCAAGTAGTGTTTGTGTTTTTTTTCTAATAAAAATATTTTTCTCTGTCTTGTGTCTTCTTTACAAATTACTAGAGATTCCTAATGGTCCGGTCTAATATTGGCCAGACGTTATGAATCTCAAGCTTAGTGCCAGCTGCCAAAAAGCTGGCATTAACCCCTTATTATCCAGTCTGCCACCGCTACACAGCAGCAGGAAGAGCTGGATACAGCACCAGAAAATGGCACTTCTATGAATGCGCCATTTTCTGGGGCGGCTGCGGGCTGCAATTCGCAGCGGGGGGGGGCCCAGATTGCTTGGGCCTCCCTACGCTGAGGACTCCAGCCCCCAGCTGCCTAGTTGTACCTGGCTGGCCCAAAAATATGGCGAAGCCCACACCATTTTTTTTTTTTTTAATTATTTCATGAAATAATTTAAAAAAAGGGACTTCCCTATATTTTTGGTTTCCAGCCAGGTAAAACTAGGCAGAAGGGGTTGGTGGCAGCCCATAGCTGCCTGCTGTACCTGGCTGGACGAAAAATATGGGGGAGCTCCAATGTTTAGGCACACAGGGGCTCTCCATACGTGACATGGTGTCCGCTAACAATTGGAGCTAATTTTCCATTCAAATTGTTAGCGGACACCATGTCGCGTATGGAGAGCCCCTGTGTGCCTAAACATTGGAGCTCACCCACAAGTGACCCCATTTTGGAAACTAGACCCCCTAAGGAACTTATCTAGATGCATTGTGAGCACTTTGAACCCTCTGGTGCTTTACAAATTGATCCGTAAAAATGAAAAAGTATTTTTTTTTTCACAAAAATGTTCTTTTGTCCTCAATTTTTTCATTTTCACATAAGCAACAGGATAAAAAGCATCCTAAAATTTGTTGGCCAATTTCTCCTGAGTACACCGATACTTCATATGTGGTCATAAACCACTATTTGGGCGCACCACAGGGCTCGAAAGGGAAGGAGCGCCATTTCACTTTTTGAATGGTAAATTAGCTCCAAAAGTCAAATTGCGCTCCTTCCCTTCTGAGCCCTGCCGTGCGCCCAAACAGTGGTTTATGACCACATATGAGGTATCGGTGTACTCAGGAGAAATTGCCCAACAAATTTTAGGATGCATTCTATCCTGTTGCCCATGTGAAAATGAAAAAAATTGAGGCTGTTAGGTGGGTCCCCTGGAACGTAAAGGGTATGCGCTCCCCGGCAAAGCGCATGATGATTTTACTCCATCTTAAAAGACTTCGCACAGATGTTGCCTTGCTTCAGGAGACCCACTTGCTATCTGAGGATTTTTTTCGTCTCAGGAAACTGTGGGTGGGAGAGGTCTACGGGTCTGGTGCGGTGAAAAGAAAAGCAGTGGTTTTAATCTTAATTCATAAATCTCTACCGCATAGGGTCCTGGACACACAAGTCGATGAAGAGGGAAGGCTAATCCAAATGACCATCCAGATCCAGAAGGACGTATTTTCTATATATAATATCTACGCACCAAACACGAATCAGAAAGCTTTCTTCCAGACGCTGCAAGCTAGACTCCTTACTGATCATGGGCACAATAGGATAGTAGGAGGCGATTTTAATATGGTGTTACGCGCAAAGGAAGATAGGAGACAATCGTCGCCCTTGGGGGGGAGAAACCAGGCTACAGGAGGGCTGCAAGCAGAGAGCTTTCTTGAATCTCTTTTTACAGATGTGACTATGACCGATGCATGGAGGATGATGCACCCTCTAGATAGAGAGTTCACACATTTTTCCCACCCCCATGGGTCTTGGTCACGAATAGACATGTTCTTCACCTCTCCCAACGTGCTACAAAGGGTAACAGAAATCAAAATTGAGGACATGGTGATATCTGACCATAGCCCATTGGTGTTGGAATCCAAGGATACATATGAGAAGGGCAAGGATTATCTGTGGAGGTTTCCAGACACGTTTACCAGAGATGAAAACTTTGTTTCCCTCCTTAGAGAATGGTGGTCAACATACTCAAAAGACAATGAAATCCATCGCTCCGAGCCGGGCTTGTTTTGGGAAGCAGCGAAATCAGTGTTGAGGGGACATGTGATGGCTTACAGCGTGGGGTTAAAGAAAAAAATAAAAGAACAATTTGTAGCGACCAGCTTGGAGGTGAGGAACGCATACTCTCGTTATAAAGGCACGATGGCTGAACCTGACAGAGAGACCTGGCAACAGGCTAAAGAAAAATTTGATATGTGGGCAAGACGGAGGGAAGACATATATAAAAATAGAATAGAGCTCAGTCTCCATAAGTTTGGTGACAAAGCTGGGAGGCTGTTGCCACGACTATCACGTGGTAAACAAATTTCTTCCCCCATTCAGACTATAATTGATAGGCGAGGTAATACTTGGACCAACCCTAAAGATATCAACCAGGCATTAGGAAAATTCTATGCATCCCTGTACTCAGATAACAACTCTGACGTTCCCGTACGATCTGACTTGTTGCAGTTGGTCTGTCTGCCAGGTGTGACGGAAGAAGATAAACAATTTTTGAACAGTCCTGTCACTGTGGAAGAGATAGAGACTGCTATCAAAAATATAAATCCGAGCAAAGCACCTGGCCCCGATGGCTACAATGGTGCATTCTTTAAAGCTCTCAGGGAACAGGTTTTCCCTGTCTTGCAAGACTTATTTAATGCAATACTTCAGGGAGCTCCTATCCCGGACAGAATGAACTTGGCCCATATAAAATTAATCCCCAAACCAGGAAAGATACAAACAGACCCTGCAAGTTTTAGACCAATCTCACTGATAAATCAGGATCTAAAGCTTCTTTCCAAAATTATGGCAGACAGACTGGCGACAATAATGCCTAAATTAATACCTCCCCACCAGGCAGGGTTTATTAAAGGTAGATCAACTGCTACCAATATTAGAAGAACAATGCTTCTGCTTGATGTTATGGGAAAGAAAGTGGGAACAGAGAAAGGGAACCCAGCTGTGATCACCCTACATGCAGAAAAAGCATTCGATAATGTACGGTGGTCATGGCTGGGAAAGGGTCTTAGATTCTGTTGGGATAGTAGGGCCATTCAGGCAATACCTTCAATCTTTATACAACAAACCAAGGGCGTGTGTCAGTACCCCTGGCTACCTGTCAGATACCTTTATCTTGCAGAAGGGGACGAGACAGGGTTGTCCGTTGTCCCCCCTACTCTTCAATTTGGCCATAGAGCCCTTGGCTCTATATTTGGAAAATAGCACCACATATGAAGGTTTTAGAGTGGGGACCAGAGAGGTCAAATTGTCGCTTTTTGCAGACGATATTGTTCTGTATGTCCAGAACCCCGAAAGGGACCTCCCCCAAATTCTTGCAAACATTGAAGCCTTGGGCAAACATTCAGGCTTTTGCCTAAATAAAGAGAAATGCGAGATCATGTTCATTAACCCTAAAAGTAAAATCTCACAAAGACCGCAATTCTGCGATCTTCCAGTCGCCAAAGATAGTATTAAATATTTAGGTATCCAATTGGCTAGATACCCTGGTCAGACGTATAGACTTAACTTTGTCCCAATTCTTTTAAAAATAGAAAAGGAGCTGGCAGGGTGGGCTAGTTTGCCACTCTCTCTGATGGGAAGATGCCATCTGCTTAAGATGATCAGTTTTGCCAGGCTTTTATACCCGCTTCAAAATATCCCCATGCTGTTAAAACACACAGATTTAACTAAACTAAACAAAGTCTTCTCAAAATTCCTATGGAGGGGAAAGAAAACCCAGATTGGCTCTTGGTGTTTTGATGCAGTCGAAACAGGAGGGAGGCCTTCAACTCCCGGATGTTCGTGGCTATAATTTGGCGTGTATTTTACGTAATGTTCTCGACTGGATCAAGGGCACTAACAGATACTCCGATGTAGTTTTGGAGGGAGAATTTGCTAAACCCTGGGATCTGTCGGCTTTACTGCATTCACCATTGCCTTGTCTGCCTAAAAACCTTAAGGGCACTGCCATATATAGAGACACGATAGTAGCTTGGAAGGGGGTGAGGAAAAGGGGTGAGGAAAAAATTAAATTTATCCTGGAAAATTTCTAAAATACTCAACCCGTGGAGGTGCCCGGCCTTCCCGTTGGGTCGTGAAAATCAACTCTTCGCAGCTTGGAGAGAGGCATTAGAACTATGGGTGATCTTATAGATACAAGAGGGAGGAGTTGGATGACCGAAAATGATGTACTACATACCTATAATCTTCCTCGTTTTCAAGCCATGCAATACCGCCAGATACAACATTATTTACTCTCTAGATTAAGAGATGTTTCTGGTGAGGTCGAGGACAACTTATGGTCCAATTTGCTGGCTATGAGTGAGGGGGATACATCCATTACTTCTCTTTATGCTAAATTGCAAACGGTTTTGAGGCCAGCGAGGAGGGTGACTTCTTTCACAAAATGGAATAAACATGTAGATGACCCTGACCTCGTACAGAAAATATTAGAAGGTTGGGGGACCTTCAGACGTTTTATTCACAATGAACGATGGAGAGACTACTAATTTAGGATTATTCATGGGACAGTACAGGCGTTTAATATACCCCTGACTTCAACTGCCCAGGAGAGATGGGTGAACTGCCCCAAGTGTAGGTCACACATGACGGATCTGGAACATGGTCTTTGGTCTTGCCCTACTTCTCGAATATTTTGGAACTCAGTAGAAAAATGGGCGAGAGGAATTTGTGAGGGATTGGAAAGGCTGAACCCAATGTTGTGGCTCTTCCACGATCATGGAGATTTAACGGGGAGGGAACAACCACATATATTGTTTCATTATATTGCTATAACTGCAAAGAGACTCCTACTTCAATTTTGGCTCAATGATAGACCCCCTGAATTGTCTCAGATCAAGTCTTCCTTACGAAATGTTCTCGCAATTGAGTCTTTGGATGCATTACGTAATCCCAGCAAACTAGCACAAAAATTTTTTCATAAATGGAGACGGTTCATTGAACAAAAATTCATTGATGCTAAAATCAGGACTTTTATGATACCTCATGGGTCCTCAGCTTGGTATGCCATGGAGGACTTGAGAGGTACACTGGGCAGACTAAAGTTATAACTTAGAAGGGACATTCATTATAGAAATTTTCAGTCAAATTGAACAATTGCAAATACTGCGGAGATGTTCTCTCGGAAGGGTGGAGGGTGGGTTTAAGGGGGGCTATTATTTTCTAAAATGTAGATATTAAGCTGCCGCTGACCTTGCGTGGCTATGACACAATATGTTATGTAACATTAATGTTAACTTCTGACTTTTGATTTTTCTTATTGTTATATATGTCATTGTACCATATATTGATTAAACAATAAAAATGATGGTTCCAAAAAAAAATTGAGGCTAAAAGAACATTTTTGTTGGAAAAATTAAAATGGCCATTTTTTGTTTCCACTTTGCTTTAGTTGCTGTGAAGCACCTGAAGGGTTAATCATTTTCTTGAATGTAGTTTTGAGTAGCTTGAGGGGTGTAGTTTTTGGAATGGTGTCACTTTTGGGTATTTTATGTCATGTACACCCGTCAAATGGACTTCAAATGTGATGTGGTCACTAAAAAAAAAGGTTACGTAAATCTTGCTGGAAAAATGAGAAATTGCTGATGAACTTTGAACCCTTATAACGTCCTAACCCAAAAATGTTTTTTTCCCAAAATTGTGCTGATGTAAAGTAGACATGTGGGAAATGTTATTTATTAACTATTTTGTGTCACATAACGCTCCGGTTCAACAGAATAAAAATTACAAATTTGAAAATTGTCAAATTTTTGCCAATTTTTTTATATTTTCACAAATAAACACAAAAATTATTGACCTAAATTTACCACTAACATGAAGTCCAATATGTCACGACAAAACAATCTCAGAATCGCTAGGATCCGTTGAAGCGTTCCAGAGATATTACCTTATAAAGGGAGAGTGGTCAGAATTACAAAAAACGGTCTGGTCAGTAAGGTGGAAATTGGCTTCGTCACTAAGGGGTTAAGATCAACATTTCCACTAGTGACACAAGAACAACACAAGACCACCAGGATGGGGCTCAATTCAAAAGTAACTTTTTGTGTGTTAAAAAAAAACTATAGTATGAAGAATATAGGAGATCTTTGCTAATGAATGCGTTTTTCTTACTCACTCTCCAGATTGTAAAACAGTGTGCACTCGGTATATACATACAGTCATATGAAAAAGTTTGGGCACCCCTCTTAATCTTACTCTTTTTTTTTTTGTTTAAAATAGGTTTTTTGCAACAGCTATTTCAGTGTGATATATATAATAACTGATGGACACATAATATTTCAGGTTTGAAATGAGGTTTATTGTACTAACCAAAAATGTGAAAAATGCATTATTTCAAAATTTGACAGGTGCCAAAGTATGGACACCCTTCTGATTTTCATGATTTGAATACTCCTAACTACTTTTTAATGACTTACTGAAGCACTAAATTGGTTTGGTAACCTCGCTGAGCTTTGTACGTCATAGCCCGGTGTATCCAATCATGAGAAAAGCTATTTCAGGTGTCCACTTGCAAGTTGTTCTCCTAGTTGCATTTTCTCTGAGGAGTGGCATCATGAGCTCCTCAAAACAGCTCTCAAATGATCTGAAAAAAAAAAGATTGTTCAACATAGTTGTTCAGGGAAAGGTTACAAAAAGTTGTCTCAGAGATTTAACCTGTCAGTTTCCACTGTGAGGAACATAGTAAGGAAATGGAAGACCACAGGGACAGTTCTTGTAAAGGCCAGAAGTGGCAAGCCAACAAAAATATCAAAAAGGCAGATAAGAATGGTGAGAACAGTCAAGAACAATCCACAGACCACCTCCAAAGACATAAAGCATCATCTTGCTGCAGATGGTGTCACTGTGCATTGGTCAACAATACAGCGCACACGGCACAAGGAGAAGCTGTATGGGAGAGTGATGCAAAAGAAGCCGTTTCTGCTTGCACGCCACAAACAGAGTCGCCTGAGGTATGCAAAAGCACATTTGGACAAGCCAGTTTAATTTTGGAAGAAGGTCCTGTGGGCTGATGAAACAAAGATGGAGTTGTTTGGTCATACAACAAGGCGTTTTGCATGGCGCCACAAAAACATAGCATTCCAAGAAAAACACTTGCTACCCAGTGTCAAATTTGGGGGAGGGTCCATCATGCTTTGGAGCTGTGTGGCCAATGACAGGCACCGGGAATCTTGTTAAAGTTGAGGGTCACATGGATTACACTCAGTATCAGCAGATTCTTGAGAATTATGTTCAAGAATCAGTGTCAAAGTTGAAGTTACGCCAGGGATGGATCTTTCAGCAAGACAATGATCCAAAACACCGCTTCAAATCTACTCAGGCATTCATGCAGAGGAACAATTACAATCTTCTGGAATGGCCATCCCAGTCCCCAGACCTGAATATCATTGAACATCTGTGGGATGTTTTGAAGCGGGCTGTCCATGGTCGGCAACCATCAAACTTAACTGAACTGGAATTGTTTTGTAAAGAGGAATGGTCAAAAATACCTTCATCCAGGATCCAGGAACTCATTAACAGCTACAGGAAGTGACTAGAGGCTGTTATTTTTGCAAAAGGTGGATCTACTAAATATTAATGTCACTTTTCTGTTGAGGTGCCCAAACTTTTGCACCTGTCAATTTTTGAAATAATGCATATTTCACATTTTCGGTTAATACAATAAACCTCATTTCAATCCTGAAATATTACTGTGTCCATCAGTTATTACATATATCACACTGAAATAGCTGTTGCAAAAACCCAATTTTAAACAAAAAAAAAAAAAAAAAGAGTAAGATTAAGAGGGGTGCCCACAGGGGGCTGGCCTGAGCATGGCGGTGTGAAGACGCACTTTCTGTGTGCTCTGCAGACCCGAGGGATAATACCCGCATTCCTGCTACCATAGCCGCCAGATGTCACGGAGGAAGAAACCGGAGGAGCAGTCTGCACCCCCGCAGCAGCCAGGGAAAATGAAACCGGAGGCAGCCATCGCCAAGATGTTTGGAGGAGCGGGAGGGAAAGCGCGCGCGCCTGTAATGGCGGCCGGAGCAGGTCAGAGGCAGTCTTCTCCCCAGTCCCAGCCGCAGCCACAGAGGAGCCCTAAATCCCAGGGCTCGGGCAGCAGCCCTTCGATGTCGGGAGGAACAAAAGCGGCAGGTAAACGTGCCCCACCGCCTATGCCCCAGGTGGTGAGAACCCCCGGCCATATGGAGGAGGAGGTGGGGAAGATGGCGGCGGAGAAGGAGCTGTAAGCAGGGCAGGCAGTACTGCGGAGATGGCCCCATCAAATACACAGCCCAGCACTCCTCAGACTGACATGCAGGAGATCAAAGATATGTTTGCTGCACTTCCAACAAGACAGGAAATAGATACTATGCTGGCACGGATGGAAGCCTCACAAGAGAGAGCCCTGGGGGTGATTAAGGAGGACATTGATGATCTCAAATTAAAGGTCTCCAAGGCTGAGGTCTTCATGGACACTACGGAAGCAAGAGTGGCTGCATTAGAAAGGGAGATTGTGCGGTCCCATTCTCACACTGTGGCCTTCATCTTACAAGCTGATGATCATGAGAATAGGGAACGTAGAAGCAATGTGAGACTAAAAGGGATCCCTGAGTCAGTTACAACCGAGACTTTATTGGATACTGTTTTCTCCATATTTAATGAGGTGACCCGACGGCCACAGGAAACTACGTATAAGGTAGACAGAGTACACAGAGTATCTCGACCTGGCCCTATAGATCCGAATAATCCCAGGGACGTGCTCTGTAAGCTACATAATTACACGGATAAAGAGGGCATACTTAAAACGGCCTGGTCGCATGGCGAGGTGACAATTGATGATTCCTCAGTAAGTTTATACCCGGATGTATCTGGCCTCACTTTATACCTAAGACGTCAGCTGAGACCTCTACTCACTAAGATAAAAGAAGTGGGGGCCTCCTACAGATGGGGACACCCGTTTCACCTGATCGTCCGCAAGGGCACTAAACTGTTTTATCTTTGGCAGAAAGAGGAACTGGAGGATCTATTTACCTTTCTAGACATACCCTCTATTGTGCTCCCTGACTGGCTTTCTCTTGAAAACCTCCAGAAATTTTTGTCCACTAGACGAGGATCAGCTCAGGCACAGGAAAGCCGACGGAGGAGGAGAAGGGCTCAAGAGACTACCCGGGGACAGACAGCCTCCCGAACCACCAGCCCGAGAAGGAGACGGCGAAGTGACTCTTGTACTTCCTCCACCACCTGAGCACTGATTCCTCATGAGATCCCTAAATGTCATGTTATTTTGCGTGAGGGAACGTACCCACCCTTCACTACAGTGGGCTGCTTCCTCTACCTGCCACCAAGAGATGCTATCATTTGGGTTGGTCTTAGACTGTCTGTAATGGGTGGAAACGATAAGTGGCCTTCCTAGTAAATGCCTCTGTTACACAGACGCGGAACTGATTTTTGACATTTTTTCTCCCTGAGTGACACTGGGCGTTCTTTCAGCCTCCAGCTCTTGGTTTCTGACTATTCTGAACTTAGCATTAATGTTTGATTCTGTTATTGTCTTAATTTCTCTATTTTCATGTTTTCCTCATTGCGGGGATGCGGGTTCTTGCTAATTCTAACATTCGTATATTCCCAGAGCCTTTAATATAGTACTATATATGAATAATTGTATACAGTCTAACAGGGAATGTACGACAAATGATTTGGATACGATACGTCTCGGGTCTGCGGCATACCGATCCTTGGTCTGTCACGGTCCCTGCGGTCCCCTCTGTTTTCCTTTCGAGGGGTCCGTACTTGCTGGCAAGCCGGCAAAGACTGCTATAGTCACTGTTTCTTTAGTTCTTACATACGATTTTCTCTGTTTTTATATCTCGGCTTTCTTTTCTTATTCTTTCTTTCTCTCCATTTTCTGGTCTTCCTTCTTCTTTCTTCTTTTCACTCTCCCCTCCCTTCTCTTCTGCCTTTCCCTCTTTGCCCCGAGGGGTTGAGGTGAGATGGCGCACTCACATATATCTGAGATCCGCGTGGGTTCACTAAATGTACAAGGTCTCCACAGTGCTGGTAAACGTTCTATTCTGTTTAATTACCTGAAATCTAACAAAATCCATGTCGCCTTCCTCCAGGAGACTCACATGTCAACAGCCAAGCCATATAAGCTTTCGGACCATTCGTACCCGCTGGCATATCACAGCCTATCCAATGACTCCCACTCGTCCGGGACTAGCATTGTCATCTCCAGGTCGATTCCATGGGAACTTCAAGATTCTTACAGTGGTGGAGAGGGCCGACTTCTCTTGGTGAAGGGTAAGATTGCATCTAATGTATATACGTTCGCCTCGCTGTACCTCCCTAATACCGGTCAAATTACCATGCTTATTCAGTTTCTGGAAAAGATGGATGAGTTTGCTGAGGGCACTCTAGTTTTAGGGGGTGACTTTAATGTTGTTTTAGACCATGCCTTGGACACGTCGCACAGCAGGACTTCGCTTTCTAAGATAAACAATAGACGCTTACATAAAGCTCTTCATGACCACCAACTGCTAGACGTCTGGCGTATACTCTCCCCCTCTGCACGTGACTATACATTTTATTCTCCAGTCCACGACATGTACTCTCGACTTGATTTTTTCCTTTTTAGACAAGCTGATTTGATCTATCTAACTGACGCCTCTATTGCCCCGATCTCATTCTCTGACCATGCACTTGTGACGGTCTCCCTTGCTCTGTCCTCCAAGATCCCGAGACAGTGGCAGTGGAAGCTTAACGCCACCCTGTTGGAAGATCCGGAGATACGAACTGAGGTGACCAATACGCTAAATGACTATTTTGACCTTAATGTCTCACCAGAGGTTTCACCGATGGTGACCTGGCAAGCTCACAAATGTGTGATACGGGGGATCTTGATAAAACATGGAGCCAGATTGAAAAGGGCTAGAGACGCAGAAACTTCCGCACTTATGGGAAAAAAGAGAATTTTGTTTACGTACCGTAAATTCTTTTTTCTTTAATCATCAATGGGAGACCCAGACAATGGGGTTTAGGGCTCTGCCCTCCGGAGGTCACACTAGGTACTACAAGTTTGTAGACACCGCCTCCTCCGCTTATAAACCCCCACCGTAGGAGACATCCTCAGTTTAGTCCATAAGCTGCGAGGAGAAAATAAACCACACCCGAAACATCGGGAAGAATGCCGTGCACAGACGGTGTAACAACCCGGAAACACTGTCTCAACAGAGAACAGATCAAATGCAAAACATGCAACGGAACAACTGGGTGGGTGCTGGGTCTCCCATTGATGATTAAAGAAAAAAGAATTTACGGTACGTAAACAAAATTCTCTTTTTTCTGGTCATCATAATGGGAGACCCAGACAATGGGGATGTCCTAAAGCAATACCCCAGGGCGGGAAGAGTTCCTCAACAAGACGGATAACACATGGTTCCCTTTAAAGGTGGGCAACCGCCGCCTGGAGAACCCGCCTGCCCAAACTCGCATCCGCAGAGGCATGGGCATGCACCATATAGTGCTTAGAGAAAGTGTGCAGGCTGGACCAAGTGGCCGCCTGACACACCTGTAGAGCAGACGCTCTATGTCGCAAGGCCCAGGAGGCACCTACAGCTCTAGTAGAGTGTGCCTTCAAACCCACCGGGAGAGGCAAACCAGAAGACCGGTAAGCCTCCTGAATGGGAGCCTTGATCCATCTGGCCAAGGTCGACTTCGAAGCCGCGGACCCCTTACAGCGACCCATCGTGAGGACAAATAAGGAATCCGAACTCCTAAAGGAGGCGGTCCTGGACACATAAATGCGTACAGCCCTCACGAGATCCAGAGTATGGAGGTCGCGCTCAACCTGATGAACAGGAGCGGGGCAAAATGATGGGAGAACAATCTCCTGGTTTAGGTGAAACGTTGAAACCACCTTCGGCAAGAACTCTGGCCGTGGGCGCAACACCACCTTGTCTTGGTGAACCACCAGAAAGGGTGACTTGCACGAAAGTGCAGCCAATTCTGAGACCCTTCTCAGAGACGTAATTGCCACCAGAAAGACCACTTTCTGGGACAGACGAGAGAGAGAGATGTCTCTCAGTGGCTCAAACGGCGGTTTCTGCAATGCCGCCAGGACCATGTTGAGGTCCCAAGGGTCCAGAGGTCGCCTGTAAGGCGGAACCACCCGAGATACCCCCTGCAGAAATTGACGGACCTTCGGGAGGAGCGCCAAGCGCCTGTCAAACAGCACTGAAAGTGCTGATACTTGACCCTTCAGAGAGCCAAGGGATAATCCCAACTCCAACCCCGACTGTAGGAAGGCCAACAAATGTCGGGATGGACAATGGCCACGGTGAGCGTCCACCAGAGGCACACCAGGAGAAAAAGATTTTCCACGTTCTGTGGTATATCTTCCTGGAAACAGGTTTCCTAGCCCTATTCATAGTGGCAACCACGGTAGGAGAGAAGCCTCTGGATGTCAGCAGCCAGGCCTCAAGAGCCATGCAGTCAATCTGAGGGCCCTGGAATTGAGGTGGAAGAATGGGCCTTGCGCGAGTAGATCTGCGCGCTCTGGAAGAGCCCACCGGTGTCCGCCTGACAGTTGCCACAGGTCCGGGTACCAGGACCTCCTGGGCCAATCTGGAGCCACTAGAATGGCTACTCTGCATTCCATCCTGATTTTTCATAGGACCCTGGGAATCAGAGCCAGAGGCGGGAACACATATGGCAGCTGAAAGCTGGACCAACTCAGGATCAGGGCATCCGCCCCTAGAGACTGAGGATCCCACGATCTTGCCATGTATTGGGGCACCTGATGATTCAGCCGTGAGGCCATCAGATCCACGTCCGGAGTGCCCCATCTGCCGCAGATGTCCCGGAAGACGTCTGGATGTAGAGACCACTCTCCGGAGTCCATCCCCTGTCGGCTCAGGTAGTCGGCCTCCCAGTTCTCGACCCCTGGGATGTGAACTGCGGAGATCAGGCAGCCGTTTTCCTCCACCCAAGCTAGAATGCGGTGGACTTCGGCGAGGGCCTGAGCACTTCTGGTCCCTCCCTGATGATTTATGTAGGCGACGGCCGTCGCATTGTCGGACTGTACCCGAATGGGGTGTCCTGACAGGAATTTCTGAAACGCCAGGAGCGCCAGATAGACCGCCTTGATCTCCAGCACGTTGATCTGCAATGCCGACTCCGACTGAGTCCAGAGGCCTTGAGCCCTGTGGTGCAAGAACACCGCACCCCAGCCCTTCAGACTGGCGTCTGTGGTCACCACTAACCATGACGGTTTTAGGAAGGACCGGCCTCGTGACAGGTGACGTGGCTGGAGCCACCACTGTAGGGAGTCCCTGGTCGGTTGTGACAGTGTCACCAGCCGATTCAGCGAGATCGTCCTCTTGTCCCATCTGCGAAGAATCTCCAGCTGGAGAGGACGGAGGCGAAACTGTGCGAACGGCACCGCCTCTATCGCCGCTACCATGCATCCCACCAGTCTCATCAATACCCGTAGGGTTGATTGTGGTGACAGGAGGACATTCTGCACTCCTGAGTGGATCGCTAGCTGTTTGGCTTGAGGTAGGGACACCAGGGCTGAGTCCGTGTGGAAGTCCATGCCCAGATACGTCAATGACTGGGTCGGAACCAGGGTCGACTTTTGAATGTTGAGAAGCCACCCGAACTGTTCCAGAGACTTCATGGTCGCCTCCAGGCTCACCCGACAAAGGTCTTCCGATGACGCCCTGACCAGCAGGTCGTCCAAATAGGGTATGACGGCGTGTCCCTGCACATGCAGGAGAGCCATCATGGAGGCCATCACCTTTGTGAACACCCGCGGTGCCGAGGCTAGCCCGAATGGCAGTGCCACAAATTGGAAGTGCTCTTCCCCCACTGCGAATCTCAACCAGCGCTGATGAGCTGGTGCAATGGGCACGTGAAGGTAAGCGTCCCTGATATCGGTGGACGCTAGGAAGTCTCCCTGCGACACAGCCGCGATCACGGAGCGCAGGGATTCCATGCGGAACTTCCGAACCAACACGTGACGGTTGAACAACTTGAGGTCCAAAACCGGGCGAAAAGAGCCGTCCTTCTTTGGGACAATAAAGAGGTTGGAGTAAAAACCCCTGAACCTCTCTTCCGTGGGCACTGGGACCACCACTCCGTCTCTGCGGAGTCCCTCCAACACCAGGTGAAAAGCCTGAGCCTTTTCTGGAGATGGAACCGACCGATGGAATCGGGGTATTGGTTTTGACGTCAGCTCTATCCTGTAACCTCTTGAGAATACGTCTCGAACCCACTGGTCTTGAACGTGAAGGAGCCACCTGTCCTGAAATCGAGACAGGCGTCCCCCCACCTGTGGGGAGGCAGGACGAGAGAGCGAGTCATGTCGAGGCGGGCTTGGGGGTGGCAGCCGCTGCCCCCGCCGGCTTCTTCTGACGACTCTTGGAACGCCACTGAGTAGCAGGCTTGCCCCCTCGGTCCGAGCGAGCGGATGTCGTTGATGACTGTGAGCTGGAGCGAAAGGACCACTGCTTAGGGTTCCTTTTCACGGTGTACCGTGGCTTAGGCTTATTCTGCGGGATCTTAGACTCAGCAGAATCCTTTATCAACTTGTCCAGCTCGGTGCCAAAAAGCCTGTCACCAGCGAATGGAAGATTCTGCAAAATCTTCTTAGATGTGGTATCTGAGTCCCAAAGACGCAGCCACAACAGCCTGCGGATCGCAATTGCATTGGCGGAGGCCACAGCAGAGCGAGTGGCAGTTTCCAAAGTTGCCGTCCTGGCGTAATCCGCATAAGCCCTTGCTCTGTCGGTAAGCGCCAGGACCTCTGGACTGGACCTAGCTAGTTCAGTGATACCATCCAAGCAGGTGGTAATCGCTTGTAGGGTCCAGACCGCGGCAAAATTAGGGGCAAAGGAAGACCCCACAGCCTCATAGGAAGACTTGGCGAGTTGCTCGACCTGTCTATCAGTAGCATCCTTCAATGAGGAGCTATCAGAGGCAGAAAACAAGGAGCGTGCAGCAATCCTGGTCATGGAAGCGTCCACCTTTGGAGACTGCGACCATTCCTGAAGCACTTCCTGGGGAAAGGGAAAGCGATTGTCCTTGGGTTTACGGACATAACGCCGCCCAGGATGTAACCTGGGTGCTCTAATCACCCTTCCAAAATTAGTGTGGTCCATGAAGTATCCACTTGGTCTGGCCTCCGGCCGCAGCCATTGATAGACCTCCTTGGGGTGTACAGTCACCTCCTCAGGAAGAGTGACAAGACGCAATGTCTCATTGATGGAGGACACCAGATCCTCCACCCCATCTGGAGGTTCAGACACAGACCCGAGAGTAGAACCCCCATCATCTTCCTCACCATCAGAGGAACGCTCCTCCTCAGAGAGAGCCTGGAGCTCGGGTGACTCCTCACGACGAGCTCGCTTAGAGGGTCTCACAGTAGAAGTAAGAGACACCCGGGGGTAACTGGGAGGAGTAGCTGGGTTTTCCAGTCTCCTATGAAGTGCCTCCAGGGATTGCGACATGGAGGACATCTGGGACAGCAGGGATTCATTGATCCTATTCTGCGTTTCCCATGGCCCTGGGATCACCTGAACCTCAGGGTATAATCCCGGATTTGCAGCCTCAGTAGTGGCAGTCCGGGTCTCTGGGCGTCCACAGTTATTGCAGGACCCCTCCACCAGTGTCCCGTTGCATGTAGCACAGGTAATGGTGACCACCGCCGCCTTAGCAGCATGCTTCCCAACTGAAGACATCGCCACAGTGGGGAGAATATAAGCCAATTTGCCGTTCACAAAACAAACCGGGAAACCCGGTGGCTTACCGACCGCACTAAAGCGGTAGGAGGAAGCGGTGTTGTGTGTGTGACCTCCGCGAGTTCCGGTCTCCCCTGAAGTGTCGACACGTGCTGCCGATAGATCCCAGCCGGGAAGTGAGGGAGAAGATGGCCGCCGAGAGCAAAGTCGTGGGCGGCGCCGAGAACACGCGGGAAGCACACACACACGCCCGTCGGTGACGTCACCGCAAGGGCTGCTTCCCATCCTCCAGGCAGCCTCAGTAATGGAGGTGACTAGAGCCCGCAGCGCGGGAAAGTGTGAATACAACATACACACACAGACTGTCAGTATATACAAACACCTGCAGTCCATAGCCGCAGCCCCTGTGATACACAGGGCGGTCAGCCAGGGTGACCCCAGCACAGGGCACACCGACAGAACCGCGGACCCGAGGGTACGCGCGGTCTGAGTGTCAGGACACATAAAGTGTCCGACACTACCCCCAGGCACACAGGAGACGCACGGGCCTCAGTGCCTGTCCGATATGTAAGCACCATTTAGGGAGGCCTCGGACGGGGGTGCAGCACCAGTCTGGAGTGTAAGCACCATTTAGGGAGGCCTCAGACTGGGCTGGCTCCAGTCCGGTCTGTAAGCACCATTTAGGGAGGCCTCGGACGGAGCGGAGCTGTGCAAGGCTCCCATCTCCCACTCTCCAGAGCCCCCCAGAGAGGGATGGAAAGGAGTGTGACAGCGTACCGGGAGAACACGAAGTGTCCAGGCTCTAGGCCCTCCAGTACCTCCACCAGCGTGTGCCACTAAGGGTGAGCGGGGAGGCCGTCACCGGTCCCGATAGGACCCTTTTACCTTGTCTTCAGACGCCATCACGTAAGTTGTGAGAATGCAGTGAAGTGCAAGCAAAGCGTGATCCTCCGAGCACACTAAGTTTAAAACTGAGGATGTCTCCTACGGTGGGGTTTATAAGCGGAGGAGGCGGTGTCTACAAACTTGTAGTACCTAGTGTGACCTCCGGAGGGCAGAGCCCTAAACCCCATTGTCTGGGTCTCCCATTATGATGACCAGAAAATTAAGAGAACTAGAGACGAGACACAAACGATGCACTTCTACAGAACTGGGAAAGGAACTTCTCAGAGTTAGAGAGACCCTACGTACAGTTCTACTTGCCAAGGCAAAAGGGGTACTATCTCGATGTCGTCGACATTTCTACGAACATGGCAATAAGGCGGGTAAATCTCTGGCTAGAGCCTCTAGAGCTCAAAGAACAGCCACATATGTTCCGGAGATAGAGCACCCCACCACGTCCAAGCGATCTAAGCTCCCTCAAGATATAGCGGAAGCGTTTAGAACATATTATTCAACCCTTTACAATTTAGACAACAAGAGATCGTTGTCAGCCCTGGATACCCTTAAGTCACGCATCAAGGCATATATCGAGTCTTCCGGTATGCCACAATTGTCGAACACCGCAGCATGTTCCTTGGAGGCCCCTATTACGGCTCAGGACATTGCCCTAGCCATTGCTCAGACCCCATCAGGTAAAGCGCCGGGCCCTGACGGATATACGGTAGGATACTATAAGAAGCTAAAAGAAACTCTCCTACCACATATGTGTACATTTTTCAATGCAATGTCCCAAACCAGCCCTCCCCCTAAAGACACTCTGCGGGCCACGATAGCGGTTATACCCAAATCAGGTAAGGACCCTCTGCTGCCAACGAGTTACCGGCCAATATCTTTACTTAATGTAGATATTAAAATCTTCGCAAAGATTCTGGCAGATAGACTCTCCCCGTTTATCCCGGGCCTGATACATCCAGACCAAGCGGGATTTGTCCCCGGACGTGAGGCTCGGGACGACACCACTAAAGCGATAAACTTGATTCAGACTGCTAAATTGTCAAAGATTCCACTGATGTGCCTATCCACCGATGCGGAGAAAGCGTTTGACCGCGTTCATTGGTCCTTTATTGAATCGACGCTTTCCCACATCGGTCTGCGTAACCAGATGCTGGACTGGATACTTTCTCTATATTCGATCCCATCAGCAAGAGTGCGAGTCAACGGGCTTCTCTCTGAGCCGTTTGACATTTCCAACGGTACTCGGCAGGGTTGCCCGCTGTCTCCGCTGATCTTTATTTTGACACTGGAACCATTTTTGCGGCGTGTCAGGTCCAGTGGTGATGTCTCGGGCCTTCGACACGGTGGATCAGAATATAAAATAGCAGCTTACGCTGATGATCTTTTATTTTTTATCACGAAACCTGAGCTATCTCTCCTGAACCTGCTAAAGGAATTGGAGACGTACCATACCCTCTCCAATTTCAAGATTAATAGAACTAAATCAGAAGCCCTTAATATCTCCTTACCTGACGTGCAATATAACAGACTTCGGTCTGCATTTAATTTTCAATGGGCAAACAAAGCACTTAAATATTTGGGAGTAATGACCCCAAGAACCTGTATAATGCCAACTTTCCCCCCACTGCTTGTTACAATCAAGTCGGACATTGAACGCTGGACGAAGTCCACCTTTTCGTGGTCTGGCAGATGCCAGTTATTTAAGATGACCATACTCCCCAGGATTTTGTATCTTTTTCAGACACTGCCTGTTTTCATCCCAGCGTCCTTTTTTAAGTTGATAATGAGGATGCAGACTGCCTTTGTCTGGAACGGAGCGAAACCCCGATTAGCGAGAACATTGATGTCCACACGGAAAGAAGACGGGGGTGTGACCCTACCGGATATTAAATTATATTACATAGCAAGTCACCTCTCAAGAGTAGTGGACTGGTGCAGGCACGGGGACAATAAATTGTGGGTTAGAACTGAACAGGACCACACCTCTTACACGCTTCAGACGTTGCCTTGGGTGACCCTTCCAAAAAAAGAGACGCTTTGGGATCACCCGACTATAGGAGCCACCTTGAGGGTCTGTGGTCACCCGATGGTTAGAACACTGATGCTACCGACTGACTCAGCACAGACCCCGGTCTTAAGCCACCCCACGTTTGGTCCTAGTAGAGGTGACTCTGTTTTTCAGACATGGATTCAATCCGGGTTGGACAGGGTGGCAAACTTGGGAGACAGATCTGAGTGGCCGACTTTAGAAAGCTTGACCTTAATCACTCAACCGGCCCCATTAGGTTTCTGGCGTTGTCTTCAGCTAGCTCATTATCTGCGTGAGTTGCCCCCGAAAAAGACATACAATCCTCATAAGACGCCCTTTGAGATCTTGTGTACCACGACGGTGAGTAGTAGACATGCGCTATCTCAGATCTATTCCTATCTTGTCACACAGCCGGACTTACCGACCCCACACTTCATGCTTTCATGGGAAAGAGATTTGAACCTGACTCTCACTACAGAACAGAGAAAGAAGATCTTTAGCTTAGCTCACTCCTCATCCATTTGTTCCAGGTTACAGGAGGCGAACTACAAAATACTAACTCGTTGGTATAGAGTCCCTGCGGTGTTACATAGGCAAATCCCGTCTGTTGACCCCAAATGTTGGAGGTGCGGTGAGGCGGAGGGTACATTGTTGCATATTTTCTGGGTCTGTGATAGACTCCGACCTTTCTGGACGAGGGTTATAGAACTCACCCGGGTGGTTACTGGCTTCCAGGGAGAGATGGGTCCTGGCCTCCTCCTGCTCCACCACTGTGAGATCCCCACGATCAGATATAAACGATCACTCCTACGCTTTTTGGTGATGGCAGCAAGGTCCTGTATCCCATTGTTGTGGAAGACAGAGACTAGCCCGACGGTGGCGATGTGGATAACAAAGGTGAATGACTTAATGCACCTAGAAGACTTAACGTCCTCTGTACACGATTCGTTTGAGTCATTTAAACAGACATGGTTCTCCTGGATGAGATTTATGGACACGGATGTATATAAAGATAATAGGGATCTGTAATTGATCAAGCGGAGCCCTAATGAAGATGTAGGCGGGCGCCTCTGCCCCTTGGGGAGGGGGAAGACGTCTCTTCCCTGCCCACCACTCCCCCTTCCCATCTCATACCTCTTTACCCCTCCCCTTGCTCCACCCTTTTCTTTTCTTCTTTCTGCTTTCTCTTATATTCTTTTTCTTTTTACTATCTCACAATGTGTATGTCTTCAGTTGTACCTCGCAATAATTGGTCAAGTGATGTGCAAGTGGAACTGTTCAGTTACCCGGTATGTTATTTCTTCTCTATAATGTCGTACACATGATGTGCACAATGAGAGACATATGGTTGTATTTATTGTTCTACATATACTGTTTGAAAATAAAAATAAAGAATTCCAAAAAAAAAAAAAGAGGGGTGCCCACATTTTCATATGACTGTATGTGTGTGTAACACCCGTGTGTAGCATGTAAGTAGCATCCACATTTATAAATGCTGGCAACACAGATGAGAGTTCATAGGTGTAAACATGTCAAAAATGACATGAGGAAAATGTAGCTAATTCATCAGGTGAATGGATTGTCTATAGCGGAACTAAAATCATTGTTCTTGGCAGCACATTCCACGGTGCAAACTGCTGAAGAGCTACTGATAACATGATAATGTAGGGAACAGATTGATCAACTAGTGATCATTCATTGCCCATCATTCCTCATCATCTTATGAAAAAAGGCTGCAAACAAGCGCTGAAGCACTTGAATATTGTTTAACGGTCTGAACTCAGCACATGTACGGTAAATGTAACCTAAATGTTTGAGTGTGATGGTGCAATATATGAGCACTTAGGGCCCCACTTTAAATTTTTGCCCAGGGCCCCAGACTGTCTAAAACCGGCCCTGATTTTGATAAATAGAATTATTCTTTTCTTCTTTTTCTTATTCATTTTGTGTGCTTTCTTTCTCAAAAACCTTTCTTTTTTGATAGATATACCTCTTACAAATTTGTTAACAACAAGTATAGTATAAAATAAATTGAACTTATCACTAGGTGGGGCTGAAAGTTTATACTGTGTGGATGGGAGAAGGGGGGACTGGAGACCATTGTAAATATTTGACAACCCAACCCCTAGAACCAGCATCAGTGATGCTTGTTTCAGGGAGGGGCTGAGGAAGTGCCTTGGGCATGTCTGATGCTCTGTATGAGGATCTCAGGATGCACTGGGGCACTCAAATGGTAAGTCATGAAGCAAGAAATAGAAAAAATAAAACAACAGTTGTTAGTGTAGTTAGGGAACCATAGGGAATTATTAAAGGAAGTATAAGTGTATCTCAAATTCGAATATCAACAAAAAGATCATCTATTTCGGTAATTCGATACAAAACGTGAAACGTATATATGGTATAGAGTCATTACAAACAGTGATCTATTTCAAGTGTTTATGTCTGTTAATGTTGATGATTATGGCTTAGAGAAAATTAAACCTCAAAAGTCATCTCAGAAAATTAGAATTCTCACCTGCAAAGGCTTACTAAGTCTTTAAAATGGCCCCTTAGTCTGGCTCAGTAGGCTACGCAATCATGGGGAAGACTGCCGACTTGAAGAAGAAATTTTCCAGCTCCCGGAGATGAAATGCAGAAAACTTTATTTTATTCAAAATTCTTCATCAGCTACAGGCTCCAAAATAACAACACAATAGCTCTTACAACATTGATCATATATGGCAAGGAGCGTGGCTGGACAGCAACGCGTTTCGCACAGTTTTTACTTTTTCAAAACTGCTGACTTGACAGATGTCCAGATGGCAGTCATTGACACACTCCACAAGGAGGATAAGCTACAAAATATCATTGCTAAAGAAGCTGGCTGTTCAGAGTGTTGTATCCACACATATTAATGGAAAGTTAAGTGGAAGGAAAGATGATTATTACTGGTAATTTAATTTTCCAGAGCTATGACCGCATCGAACATGGGAGAGAGTCTATCCACCACAAGGGACAGGAAACCTAGAGAAAATAAAAGGGGGGTCAACATCTCTCCCCACTCAATGAGTTTTAGTGTAGCCAAGGTAACCACCTTGGTTAGTCAAACATGTTTATCACGCATCATAGAAGCAAAACATTTTTTTTTCAATACTTTCATCAATACCAAACTATGTATATTATTTAACCAAGAGAAACTGGAGTAACTGCGCATGCAACATATGTTTAGATGAAAAAATGGAAGACTTTTATTATACACATACTGTATGTTGACATTTAAAAGTATTTTGGTTTACAAATATTGACAAGATTACAACTCATTACATTTCAAAATACCTCGGTATCATGGTTTACATGTGTCTACACAATATTACACAATGCCTCTTGGTTTAAGATGCTCATTACATCACAAAGGGAAAGAAATCTACAGAAAATAAAAGGGGGCAGCACCTATCCCCACTCTGTGCTTCAGAGTATCCAAGCTTTATCAGTCAAATATGTTTCTAACACAACATCATACAAGCAAATTGTTTTGCTTTTTAATACTTTCACGAATACCAAACTATGTATATATACAGGGTGGGCCATTTATATGGAAACACCGAAATAAAATGGGAATGGTTGGTGATATCAATTTCCTGTTTGTGGCACATTAGTATATGGAAGGGGGAAAACTTTTCCAGATGAGTGGTGACCATGGCAGCCATTTTGAAGTTGGCCATTTTGGATCCAACTTTATTTTTTTCAATGGGAAGAGGGTCATGTGACATCAAACTTATTGAGAATTTCATAAGAAAAACAATGGTGTGCTTGGTATTATTTCATTAGTTATTTACAAGTTTATGACTACTTATAAAATGTGTTCAAAGTGCTGCCCATTGTGTTGGATTCTCAATGCAACCCTCTTCTCCCACTCTTGACACACTGATAGCAACACCGAGGAAGAAATGGAAGCACAGGCTTCCAGTATCCGTTGTTTCAGATGCTGCACATCTCGTATCTTCACCATAGACAATTGCCTTCAGATGACCCCAAAGATAAAAGTCTACGGTGGTGAAGATCGGAAGACCTTGGTGGCCATTCAACCAATCCCACTTTCAAGGAAACTGTTCATGTAGGAATGCTCAGACTTGACACCCATAACGTGGTGATGAACCATCTTATTGGAAAAACTCAGGGAATGTACCATCTTCAGGGCAGAAAGAGGGCAACACATCATCATGTAGCAATTTCAGATACCCAGTGGCATTGAGGTTTCCATTGATGAAGAATGGCCCCACTATTTTTGTACCCCATATACCACACCATACCATAAATGTTTGTGTTCCAACATTCTTGGAATCTATCCACTGTGGGTTAGTGTCAGACCAATAGCAGTGGTTTTGTTTGTTAACTTCACCATTCACAAAAAAGTTTGCCTCATCACTGAACATAATACTCTATGTAAACTGAGGATCCTGTTCCTATTTTTGTTTTGCTCATTCTGTAAATTCAGTGTACCAATCTCGCTCATCCTCGTTGAGATGCTGCAGCAGCTGGATTTTGTAAGGGTGCCATTTATGAGTAGCTAATATCCGCCAAAGGGATGTTCGACTGATGCCACTCTCCAGTGACATGCAGCGAGTGCTACGCTGTGGGCGCTTACTGAATAAAGCTAAGAATGAAAACTAGAAGAAAAGTTGAAAAGCGCACATAGGGTCTTATCCGGGTGTAACCGGGGTGTTGTATTGTGTGCTGTTGCACTAACCTTATGTTGTTGTAAGAGTCACAACAACTATTGAAGCATAAGGCCGCTTGCAGGTAAACCTTTGTGGATCTCTGATGAAGTGGTCTGAAGTACCATGAAACGCGTAAGAATTAGACATTAAAGGTATTGCTTTTAACATCTTGTGATTCCTTGGATTTTTTGTAACCAACGGACAGACGGCAACGCACGAATTACCACTTTTCATCTAATGCTTTAATCTGAATGAAGCTAGGACAGTCACTGATGTTTCTTCATTAATGACAGTTTTCTAGCATCCACATTTTGGCAAATGCAACACTGAACCGGTTTTACGAAATTTACCAGTTTGGCTAACTGTAGCATGGGAGATGGGTGGTGTTGTATGGTGTTTTGAATTAAAATCTGCTACAATGACCCGGGTACTGCGTTCACCAGACATCAGCACAATTCTATCCGCTCCTCACATGTTAACCACTGCGACATGTCAATGGCTGTGAACAAACAGAAACTTGTAAATAACTCATGAAAGAATAAAGTTACTTTAAAACCAAGCACACCATTGTTTTTATGAAATTCTCAATAGGTTTGATGTATCATATGACCCTCTTCCCATTGAAAAAAATAAAGTTGGATCCAAAATGGACGACTTTAAAACGGCCGCCATGGTCACCACCCATCTGGAAAAGTTTACCCCTCCCATAGACTAATTTGCCACAAACAGGAAGTGGATATCACCAAACATTCCCATTTTATTTAAGTGTATCCATATAAATGGCCCACCCTGTAGATGGCCCACCCTGTATAATGTTTAAAGAAAGTAGAAGGTGAAGACCATACTGCTACCCTGCATATCTGTTTCACAGATGCATTAGCCTTTTAAGACCATGATCTGGCAGTGGTTCTGGTAGAGTGAGCCCTAATGCCTAGAGGGGGATCTTTCCCCAAATAGGAATATGTGAGAGTTAAAGCCTTTCAAAGCCACCAGCCAATAGTATCTAGTTACTTGGGAAAAGGTGTATGACGGTCCGCGCTACCAGAATGGCTTGCATCAAAGAAAACGCGGGCAGATGAAGAGTTAATCAGATCCTTCTTTATTTTCCGACGCGTTTCAGTGCCCACCTGGCACCTTCATCAGGGATACCTGATGAAGGTGCCAGGTGGGCACTGAAACACGTCGGAAAATAAAGACGGATCTGATTAACTCTTCATCTGCCAGCGTTTTCTTTGATGCAAGCCATTCTGGTAGCGCGGACGTCATACACTTTTTCCCAAGTAACTAGATGCTTTTCCACGGGTGAGTGGTTCGGTGGAGGTCCAGCAGCAGCCATCAGGATATTATTCCTAACACGTCTTCAAACCAGTTGTGGGTGACACAACTGGACCAGGTGAGTGAATTACTTTGCTCACCGGGCTGTCAACCTAGTGTCTAGTGATAAGGGCACTATTGCGCCTCTTGTTCCCCCTCCCTTTTGTATTTGACCAGCCAATAGTGGATTTTGAGGCTTTTTAACTCCTCTTTGGGCCCGGAAAGGAGACGAACAGGGCTGATGATTTATGCCATGGTTTTGAAACTGCCAGGTGAAAGATTTCCCTGGGATTTTGGGATTTGACAAAAGAAAGGTAAAATTATCTCCTCGTCCCTGTGAAACTTGGTAATGCCTTTTTGGAAAAAAAACAGGATCAGGCCTCAAAGTTACTATCATCCAAAATGGAAGTAAATGGAGGATTGATAAAGATGGCCTGAAGATCACATATACGTCGAGCCGATGTTAGGGCTACCAGGAAGACCGTTTTTAAGGTAAGGCCCTTCACAGAAATAGAGGTAAGAGGCTCAGAGGGTGCCTTAGGTAAAGGCGTTCAACACTAAATTTAGATCCCAGGAAGCTACCTTAGGCGACTTCAGGGGTCTGGCTGCAAAAGAGGCCCTAATGAACCTGTACACCCATGGATGATGGTCTGCCAGCTTTTGGTCAAATAATGCACCAAGGCCAGCGACTTGTACTTTCAGGGTATTAGTTCACAGGCCCCTTTTTAACTCTTTTCGGAGTAATTCCAGCACTTCTACCATTGGCACTTGCTGGCTTTCCTGGGTCAAGCGTCGTCCCAAACATTCTAGGAACTTTGTCCAAATTTTCATACAATTAACCGATGTCATATTTTTTGTGCTGGAGGCTCTAGAGAAACCCTTTGCTAGTAAGAGTCCCCTTTCAAGTTCCAGGCACTTAGATGGAGTCTGTGAGCTTGGGGATGTAGGATTGGACTCTGGCACAGAAGATCGGGAACATCCAGCAGAATCCATGGGTCTGAGATGGATATACGCTTGAGCTATGTGAAACATGCTCTCTTTGGCCAAAAGGGGGCAATCAGAATTACTTATGCCCGGTCGTCACAAATTTTCTTTACAACTATTGGGATTAATGGGAAGGGGTGAAACACATAGGCTAGATGGAATCACAATGATGTAGGAGCATGTCTACGCCTTCCGGAGCTTCTCTTGGGTTTAAAGAATACTACTTGTCCGGCCGTCGTTTCTAATGGGTGGAGAACAGGTCTAAGTCCGGCACTCCCCATCCGGTACAAATTCAACCAAAGATTTTTTTAACTCCGGGACCATTCCCCTTGATGTAACAGGTGATGGCTCAGGAAGTCTGCCACTATGCTGGCTGCTCCTCTTAGATTCCTGTCCAAAAGGGACAGTAGACTGCCTTCAGCCAGCGTGAATAACTTTCTGGCCTCTTCCATCAATGGTCCAGACCTCGTTACTGCCTTGATGGTTTAAATAGGAGAAGGCTGTAATATTGCCAGAGAGGACCACTAAATGTCTTTCTGAGACTACAGTTGTGGCCAAAAGTATTGACACCCCTGCAATTCTGTCAGATAATACTCAGTTTCTTCCTGAAAATGACTGCAATCACAAATTCTTTGGCATTATTATCTTCATTTAGTTTGTTTTCAATGACAAAAACACAAAAGGAATTGTCCTAAAGATAAATTGGATATAATTCCACACCAAACATAAAAAAGGGGGTGGACAAAAGTATTGGCACTGTTAGAAAAATCATGTGATGCTTCTCTAATTTGTGTGATTAACAACACATCTGTAACTTACCTGTGGCACCTAACAGGTATTGGCAATAACTAAATCGCACTTGCAGCCAGTTGACATGAATTAAAGTTGACTCAACCTTTGTCCTGTGTCCTTGTGTGTACCACATTGAGCATGGAGAAAAGAAAGAAGACCAAAGAACTATCTGAAGACTTGAGAAACCAAATTGTGAGGAAGCATGAGCAATCTTAAAGCTACAAGTCCATCTCCAAAGACCTGAATGTTCCTGTGTCTACAGTGCGCAGTGTCATCAAGAAGTTTAAAGCCCATGGCACTGTGGCTAACCTCCCTAGATGTGGACGGAAAAGAAAAATTGACGAGAGATTTCAATGCAAGATTGTGCGGATGGTGGATAAAGAACCTCGACTAACATCCAAACAAGTTCAAGCTGCCCTGCAGTCCGAGGGTACAACAGTGGCAACCCGTACTATCCATCGGCATCTGAATGAAAAGGGACTGTATGGTAGGAGACCAAGGAAGACCCCACTTCTTACCCTGAGACATAAAAAAGCCAGGCTGGAGTTTGCCAAAACTTACCTGAGAAAGCCTAAAACGATTTGGAAGAATGTTCTCTGGTGAGATGAGACAAAAGGCAAAGGCATCAACATAGAGTTTACAGGAGAAAAAAAAGAGGCATTCAAAGAAAAGAACACGGTCCCTACAGTCAAACATGGCAGAGGTTCCCTGATGTTGTGGGGTTGCTTTGCTGGCTCTGCCAATGGACTGCTTGACTGTGTGCATGGCATTATGAAGTCTGAAGACTACCAACAAATTTTGCAGCTTAATGTAGGGCCCAGTGTGAGAAAGCTGGGTCTCCCTCAGAGGTCATGGGTCTTGCAACAGGACAATGACCCAAAACACACTTCAAAAAGCACTAGAAAATGGTTTGAGAGAAAGAAGTCTCCAGTGCTAAGGTGGCCAGCAATGAGCCCAGACCTGAATCCCATAGAACACCTGTGGAGAGATCTAAAAATGGCAGTTTAGAGAAGGCACCCTTCAAATATCAGGGACCTGGAGCAGTTTGCCAACGAAGAATGGTCTAAAATTCCAGCAGAGCATTGTAAGAAACTCATTGATGGTTACCGGAAGCAGTTGATCGCAGTTATTTTGGCTAAGGGTTGTGCAACCAAGTATTAGGCTGAGGGTGCCAATACTTTTTTTCTGGTCCATTTTTAGAGTTTTGTGTGAAATGATCAATGTTTTGCTTTTTGCTTCATTCTCTTTTGTGTTTTTTCATTGAAGACAAATTAAATGAAGATAATAATAGCAAAGAATTAGTGATTGCAATCATTTTCAGGAAGAAACTGAGTATTATCTGACAGAATTGCAGGGGTGTCAATACTTTTGGCCACAACTGTATCTGTGGTGTAAAAAATAGCTTGTCTTATAGGCACTAGCTCTATCAGATTAGAGGATGCCTCCTCTATTGTGGGGTCCCATTGACCTTGGAATACCAGATCCTCTAGGTTCCCCCCCTCTTTAACCTGAAGGACTCACGTCTGTAGTCAATACCAACGGGTTTGAACTTGGGCGTGTTTTAATCTTGATTTTTTTGACGTTCACTATACACCCGAGGTTGGCTAGATCCTTTAGCACACAGTCAACGAATTTTGCGCAGTCTTCATTGGACATCAAGATGAGGAAATCATCCAAATAAGGTATTGGTAATAAGTCTACCTTCCTCATAAAAAAAAAAGTAATCTCGGCGACGATTTTGTAACAATTCTTGGTGCCAGCTACATTCCGAAAGGAAGGTATTGATATTGCAAGTGGCTAGGAACTGCTCCAATATTTACTGCTACAAATTTTTGATGACCCCCATAAATTGGAACGTGATAATAAGCATTTGTTAGGTCTACCACTGCCATGTAGCACTGGGGGAAAGGAGTCTGTTGATTTTAATATTTCCATTTTGAACTTTTTTATCCGTATATAACAAATCAGAGCTCTTAAACTGAATGTAGTCTTCAGCAATCCACCTGGTTTTGGCAAGAGAAATAGGATACTGTATAATCTATTCCGGTATCTTGACTAGTACCCCCTTTTTTTTTTGTAACAAGAAGCAAGACCTCTTTTGCGAGAGTTCTGGTTGCTCTTGGCAGCTTGGGTCATTACCACGCGCTGAGGAAGGATAGTGGAAAAGGTCAGCCGGAGACCTTCGGACAGTGTTTTCATGACCCACGCCGAGGCCAGACGTAAAGCCCATTGACGGGAAAAAAAAAATCTGAGACCCCCCCCACTTGCAACTTGGTGCCATTGCTGTTTGGGGGGACTTTTATAAGGGGTCTTGTTAAAGAGCAAACCTGTCCTTCCTCTCCTTCACCCAAGGATTGCCTCATCCAGCTCTGTCATTTGTTCGACCTCGTCTGCCCCTACTATTTGGCCTCCTGAATTTAACAAGCAAATGCACGTGCAGAAAAAAGTATGGTGTTTACAGAGGCATCTGCCAAGAATCAAGCTGCTATCTGTATTGACGGAATCACTTCTAGTTTTTCTCTCATGCACTTGTCTTTAATCTGGTCAATGAATTCCTCTAGCCATTTAATCATGGGCCTTGCAGTACAGGTGGCTGCTATCCCTGGTTTAAAGGAAAATGCTGAGGCTTTCCAAATTGCCTTCAGAAAAGTGTCAACTTTCTTATCTAGGGGATCTTTAAGGGAGCCCAGGTCCTCAAATGCAGATTCTTGGACAAAGTGCTTCAGTGTCCGCGCTGCTGCTCCGAGACCAAAGAAACACAGACACAGGAATGTCTGGTACAGCTACAGCCTTTATTTTCCGACGCGTTTCGGAACCTCCTCCCGAGCTCCTTCCTCGCTTATCATACTCTTTGGGCTGTGCTTTATCACAAAGGGCACAAACTGTGGTCTTTTGCTTAAGGGTACCACACAAAAGTAACACAAAGAAAAAGCAGCACATGAAAATAAATTATTTGCCTTAAAAGGCCTCTTACCCATCCAGGCTCTGAGGTACCACTGAGATTACTGCTCCTTCGTCACCTCTGGAGGCAATGTGGGGTCCGCCATGCTGCTGTGAGCTGCATCACCGCCACTGCTAGGGCTTTCAGCCCCTTATATAGGATCCTTGAGCCATGATGCAAGTGCTTCTGGAAGCCATTTCCAAACCAGAAGTGCCCAGCACATAGCGACCTCAGCATGACATCACAGAAGTAGTCCCCGCCGTCAGGTAATGGCCATCGGCGGGACACGCCCCCTGGATCTCCGGACAGGAGGGGCTGCCTGGGAGCCCAAAGCGGTGGAGTCTTATGCAGGTGCCCTCACCCAGCAGATATACCCGAAATCATCATGGTCATGAAACTGACCACTATGTCATACAAAAAGAGAATTTTGTTTACGTACCGTAAATTCTTTTTTCTTTAATCATCAATGGGAGACCCAGACAATGGGGTTTAGGGCACTGCCCTCCGGAGGTCACACTAGGTACTACAAGTTTGTAGACACCGCCTCCTCCGCTTATAAACCCCTACCGCAGGGAACATCCTCAGTTTGGTCTACAAGCTGCGAGGAGGAAATAAACCACACCCGAAACATCGGGAAGAATGCCGTACACAAAACGGTTCAACAACCCGGCAAACACTGTCTCAACAGAGAACAGAGCAAATGCAAAACATGCAAAGGAACAACTGGGTGGGTGCTGGGTCTCCCATTGATGATTAAAGAAAAAAGAATTTACGGTACGTAAACAAAATTCTCTTTTTTCTGGTCATCATAATGGGAGACCCAGACAATGGGGATGTCCTAAAGCAATACCCCAGGGCGGGAAGAGTTCCTCAACAAGACGGATAACACATGGTTCCCTTTTAAAGGTGGGCAACCGCCGCCTGGAGAACCCGCCTGCCCAAACTTGCATCCGCAGAGGCATGGGCATGCACCATATAGTGCTTAGAGAAAGTGTGCAGGCTGGACCAAGTGGCCGCCTGACACACCTGTAGAGCAGACGCTCGATGTCGCAATGCCCAGGAGGCACCTACGGCTCTGGTAGAGTGAGCCTTCAATCCCACCGGGAGAGGCAAACCAGAAGTCCGATAAGCCTCCTGGATGGATGCCTTAATCCATCTGGCCAATGTCGATTTCGACGCCGCAGACCCCTTACAGCGACCTGTCGTAAGAACAAATAAGGAATCCGAACTCCTAAAGGAGGCGGTCCTAGACACATAAATGCGTATAGCTCTCACGAGATCCAGAGTATGGAGGTCGCGTTCAACCTGATGAACGGGAGCGGGGCAAAATGATGGGAGAACAATCTCCTGGTTCAGGTGGAAAGTTGAAACCACCTTCGGCAAGAATTCTGGCCGTGGACGCAACACCACCTTGTCTTGGTGAACCACCAGAAAGGTCACTTTCTGGGATAGACGAGATAGAGAAACCTCCCTCAGAGGCTCAAACGGCGGTTTCTGCAATGCCGCCAGGACCATGTTAAGGTCCCAAGGGTCTAGAGGTCTCTTGTAGGGCGGAACCATCCGTGACACCCCCTGCAGAAATTGACGGACCTTCGGGAGGAGCGCCAATCGCCTGTCAAACAGCACAGAAAGTGCTGATACTTGACCTTTCAAAGAGCCAAGGGATAATCCCAATTCCAAACCCGACTGTAGGAAAGCCAACAACGTCGGGATGGACAAGGGCCACGGAGACCGTCCGCCACAGGCACACCAAGTAAAAAAGATTTTCCACGTTCTGTGGTACATCTTCCTGGAAACTGGCTTCCTAGCCCGATTCATAGTGGCAACCACCGTAGGGGAGAAACCCCTGGATGTCAGCAGCCAGGCCTCAAGAGCCATGCAGTCAATCTGAGGGCCCTGGAATTGAGGTGGAAGAATGGGCCTTGCGCGAGTAAATCTGCGCGTTCTGGAAGAGCCCACCTGTGTCCGCCTGACAGTTGCCACAGGTCCGGATACCAGGACCTCCTGGGCCAGTCTGGAGCCACTAGAATGGCTACGCTGCACTCCGACCTGATTTTCCACAGCACCCTGGGAATCAGAGCCAGAGGCGGGAACACATATGGTAGATGGAATCTGGACCAAGTCAAGATCAGGGCGTCCGCTCCCAGAGACTGGGGGTCCCATGACCTCGCCATGTATTGCGGAACCTGATGATTCAGCCGTGAGGCCATCAGATCCACGTCCGGAGTGCCCCATCTGCTGCAGATGTCCTGGAAGACGTCTGGATGAAGAGACCACTCTCCGGCGTCCATCCCCTGCCTGCTCAGATAGTCGGCCTCCCAGTTTTCGACCCCTGGGATGTGAACTGCGGAGATCAGGCAGTTGTTGTCCTCCGTCCAGGATAGGATGCGGTGGACTTCGGCCAGAGCCTCTGCACTCCTGGTTCCTCCTTGATGATTTATATAAGCGACGGCCGTCGCATTGTCGGACTGAACCCGAATGGGTTGTCCTGAGAGGAATCTCTGAAAAGCCAGGAGTGCCAGATAGATCGCCTTGATCTCCAGTACGTTGATCTGCAACGCCGACTCCGACTGAGTCCAGAGGCCTTGGGCCCTGTGGTGCAAGAACACCGCCCCCCAGCCCTTCAGACTGGCGTCGGTGGTCACCACTAACCATGACGGTTTGATGAAGGACCGGCCCCGAGACAAGTGATGTGGCTGTAGCCACCACTGCAGGGAATCCCTGGTCGGTAGGGAAAGGGTCACCAGCCGATTCAGAGAGATCGTCCTCTTGTCCCACCTGCGGAGAATCTCCAGCTGAAGAGTACGGAGGCGAAATTGTGCGAACGGCACCGCCTCTATTGCTGCCACCATGCGCCCCACCAGCTTCATCAACACCCGTAGGGATGATTGTGGTGACAGGAGGACTGCTTGTACTCCTGATTGGATCGCCATCTGTTTGACTCGTGGCAGAGACACCAGGGCAGAGGCTGTGTTGAAGTCCATGCCCAGATATGTCAAAGACTGGGTCGGAACTAGCGTTGACTTCTGAATATTGAGGAGCCAACCGAACTGTTCCAGAGACCGCATTGTCACATCCAGGCTCTCTTGACAGAGGTGTTCTGATGGCGCCCTGACCAGCAGGTCGTCTAAATAGGGAATGACGGCATGTCCCTGCATGTGCAGGAGAGCCATCATGGAGGCCATCACTTTTGTGAACACCCGCGGTGCCGAGGCCAACCCGAACGGCAGCGCCACAAATTGGAAGTGTTCTTCCCCCACTGCGAATCTCAACCAGCGCTGATGAGCCGGTGCAATGGGCACGTGAAGGTAAGCGTCTCTGATATCTATGGACGCTAGGAAGTCCCCCTGTGACACAGCTGCGATCACGGAGCGCAGTGATTCCATACGGAACTTCCGAACCAACACGTGACGGTTGAACAACTTCAGGTCCAGTACTGGGCGGAAGGATCCGTCCTTCTTTGGGACGATAAAGAGGTTAGAGTAAAAACCCCTGAACCTCTCTCCGGAAGGCACCGGGACCACCACTCCGTCTCTGCGGAGACCCTCCAACACCTGGTAAAAAGCCTGAGCCTTTTCTGGTGACGGGACCGATCGATGGAATCGGGATATCGGCTTTGACGTCAGCTCTATCCTGTACCCTCGCGAGATCACGTCTCGAACCCACTGATCTTGAACGTGAAGCAGCCACTTGTCCTGAAAGCGAGACAAGCGGCCCCCCACCTGTGGGGAGGCAGGATGAGAGAGCGAGTCATGTAGAGGCGGGTTTGGGGGTGGCAGCTGCCGCCCCCGCCGGCTTCTTTGGACGACTCTTAGAGCGCCACTGGGAAGCGGGCTTTTCCCCTCGGTCCGTGCGAGCGGACGGTGCTGATGACTGCGAGCTGGAACGAAAGGACCACTGTTTTGGGTTCCTTTTAACGGTATACCGTGGCTTAGGCTTATTCTGCGGTATCTTAGACTCAGCAGAATCCTTAATCAGCTTGTCCAGTTCGGTGCCAAAAAGCCTGTCACCAGCAAACGGAAGATTCTGCAAAATCTTCTTGGATGTGGCATCTGAGTCCCAAAGACGCAGCCACAACAACCTGCGGATCGCTATAGCATTGGCCGAAGCCACAGCTGAGCGAGTGGCAGTTTCCAGAGTCGCCGTCCTGGCGTAGTCCGCATAGGCCCTTGCCCTTTCAGTAAGTGCTAGGACCTCTGGACTGGATCTTGCCATGTCAGAGATACCATCCAAGCAGGTAGTAATCGCTTGTAAGGTCCAGACCGTGGCAAAATTAGGGGCAAATGAAGACCCCACAGCCTCATAGGAAGACTTGGCGAGCTGCTCGACCTGTCTATCCGTCGCATCCTTCAGTGAGGAGCTATCAGAGGCAGAGAAAAGGGAGCGTGCAGCAATCCTGGTCATGGAAGCGTCCACCTTCGGGGACTGCGACCACTCCTGAAGCACCTCCTGGGAGAAGGGGAAGCGATTGTCCTTGGTTTTACGGACATAACGCCGCCCAGGATGTAACCTGGGAGCTCTAACCACCCTTCCAAAATTAGTGTAGTCCATGAAGGAGCCACTTGGTCTAGCCTCAGGCCGCAGCCATTGATAGACCTCCTTCGGGTGCACCGTCACCTCCTCAGGGGGTGTCACGAGACGTAAAGTCTCGTTGATAGAGGACACCAGATCCTCCACCCCGTCTGGTGGTTCAGATACAGACACAGACCCGAAATTTGAACCCCCATCATCGTCCTCACCATCAGAGGAACGCTCCTCCTCAGAGAGCCTGGAGCTCGGGTGACTCCTCACGACGAGCCCGCTTAAGGGGTCTCACAGCAGAAGAGGGAGACACCCGGGGGTAACTGGACGGAGTAGCTGGGCTATCCAGCCTCCTATTAAGTGCCTCCAGGGATTGCGACATGGAGGACAGCTGAGACAACAGATTTTCATTGATCTTATTCTGAGTCTCCCATGGCCCTGAGATCACCTGAACCTCAGGGTATAGCACCGAAGCTGCTGACTCAACAGTGCCAGCCCGGGCCTCTGGGCGTCCGCAGTTATTGCAGGACCCCTCCACCAGTGTTCCATTGCATGTAGCACAGGTAATGGTGGTCTCTGCCGCCCTAGCAGCACGCTTCCCGGCTGAGGACATCGCCACAGTAGGGGAAGATAAACCAAAATGCAGACAACAAAACCGGGAGTCCCGGTGGCTTACCGACCGCAGTAAAGCGGTATGAGGAAGCGGTGTGTGTGTGTGACCTCCGCGACGGTTTCCGGTCTCCCCTCTTGGAGTGCAGGCGCACGCTGCATACAAATCCCAACCGGGAAGTGAGGGTAAAGATGGCCGCCGACAGTGAAACTGTGGGCGGCGCCGAAGACACGCGGGAAACACACACACACACGCCCATCGATGACGTCACCGCACGGGCTGCTTCCCATCCTCCAAGCAGCCTCAGCATGAGGGAGCCGGAGCCCGCAGCGCGGGAAAAAGTGTAACAAGTTATACACAGACTGCATGTACAAACAAACATCCGCAGCCCACGGCCTCAGCCCCTGTGACACACAGGGCGGTCAGCCAGGGTGACCCCAGCACAGGGTACACCCGCAGAACCGCGGACCCGAGGGTAACGCGCGGTCTGAGTGTCAGGCCACATAAAGTGACAGACACTACCCCCAGGCACACAGGAGACACAGAGTGCCTCAGTGCCGGTCCGGTCTGTAAGCACCATTTAGGGAGGCCTCGGACGGGGGTGCAGCACCAGTCCGGAGTGTAAGCACCATTTAGGGAGGCCTCGGACTGGGCTGGCTCCAGTCCGGTCTGTAAGCACCATTTAGGGAGGCCTCGGACGGAGCGGAGCTGTGCAAGGCTCCCATCTCCCACTCTCCAGAGCCCCCCAGAGAGGGATGGAAAGGAGCGCAACAGCGTACCGGGAGAACACAAAGTGTCCAGGCTCTAGGCCCTCCGGTACCTCCACCTGCGTGTTCCACAAGGGTGAGCGGGGAGGCTGTCGCAGGTCCCGACTGGAACCTTTTTACCTTGTCTTCAGACGCCATCACGTAAGCTGTGAGAATGCAGTGAAGTGCAAGCAAAGCGTGATCCTCCGAGCACACTAAGTTTAAAACTGAGGATGTTCCCTGCGGTAGGGGTTTATAAGCGGAGGAGGCGGTGTCTACAAACTTGTAGTACCTAGTGTGACCTCCGGAGGGCAGTGCCCTAAACCCCATTGTCTGGGTCTCCCATTATGATGACCAGAAAAATTGATTTATATTCATAATTTCATAGATTTACAATTTATTCAGGTACCAATTACAAGCAAAATTAAAATTTATTACATAAAATATTAAATTATTATTATACGGGTGTACTCTGCAACAACATAACATATATTAGTTGTGGACTAGCTTTGGTTATATACATACAATTCATATGCAATACCAATGACCACTAGTGCTCTTTTCACTATGTACTTCTTATAAATAAGGTACTCTCTGGTTTAAAATAGCACTATATAATACCATCTGCCCCCAGTGGTCTTTCCACTAAGTATTCCACATCAATAAGGTATTTTCTAGTTTCAGACAGCACTATACAATACCATTTACCCCTAGTGATCTTTCCACACTATGCTCTTTACAAGTTTTGTACTCTATCATTTATAACAGCATTACACAGGTGTTCTCCACACTATTGCCACCCCCTTGTGTTTATCTAGTTAATTGCGGCCATTCTTACCTCTAACTTGTACAGTAGCGTCCACCTTATTTATTGCAGAGTACCCACTGCGCCGCCTATGTACATTTCGATTATATCTTCCTCAGGGCGTACTACCACTCTCACTATTCCCCCTTTACATACTATCTCCTCTGATGGAAAATGCACCTGCAATCACCTGTTGGCACATGACTTCCGGGTACACGCTCCTCCGTTATGACTTCCTGTATCCAGTCCATGACATGCTGTTTGCATGCCGACGTTGCCATAGTGACCGGACGCAGGAAGTAAAGCGATTCCCCGGCGGTCATGCGCACTTGATTGCAGCCATTCACTCTCGTCTCCCTGGTTGTTAAGGGTGTATTACTGGCGGATCCCAGTCTGCCATAGCGGTGTTAAAGTGACAGTGCTTATTATATCTTGCTTCTATTTAATATATATATATATATATATATATACACACATAGTTCAGAGTGGCAATATTAATATATCACTATAAATAACATTATTAAAGTGATAGTGTTACTATATAAATATTATCATATACTACATGCAATTATAATGTGATAATATACCATACAATAAATATAAAGTGCCAATATGCACGTGACTGACATAAAAGTGATTGTGTTAACATATACATATTACCATACAGTACCCACAGCATAAAGTACTAAAACCATACAGGACATACAATATACAGTGCCACTATACAACTAATATTATAAAATCAGTGTATTGTGATAAAGTGATACAACATTAATGTATATAGCTTGCATATCTCAATTGCAAACCCTGTGTCAAACATAATATAACACTATTGCCTCACTTGTAAAGAGCATAGTGTGGAAAGATCACTAGGGGTAAATGGTATTGTGAAGTGCTGTCTGAAACTAGAAAATACCTTATTGATGAGGAATACTTAGTGGAAAGACCACTGGGGGCAGATGGTATTATATAGTGCTATTTTAAATCAGAGAGTACCTTATTTATAAGAAGTACATAGTGGAAAGAGCACTAGTGGTCATTGGTATTGCATATGAATTGTAATTATATAACCAAAGCTAGTCCACAACTAATATGATATGTTGCTGCAGAGTACACCCGTATAATAATAATTAAATATTTTAGGTAATAAATTTAAATTTTGCTTGTAATTGGTACCTGAATAAATTGTAAATCTATCAAATCTAATATACTAGTAAAAAGGCCCGATGCAATTGCATCAGGAGCGCGGTGAAATGAATTGTGTGTGTATACAGGTGGGTGAGGGGGTAGCAGAGTATACAGACGGCTCTGTGGGTAGCAGAGTATACAGGCGGCTCTGTGGTCGCAGAGTATACAGGCGGCTCTGTGGATAGAGTATGATGTGGCGGGAGGCTGGAGGTGTGAGGAGAGCAAGGCTGGAGGGGTGAGGAGAGTGGAGCTGGAGGGGTGAGGAGAGGTGGGGCTGGAGGGGTGAGGAGAGGTGGGCTGGAGGTCTGAGGAAAGGTGAGGCAGGAGGGGTGAGGAGAGGTGGGGGTGGAGAGGTGAGGTTGGAGGGGTGAGGGTGGAGGGGTGAGGAGAGGTGAGGGTGGAGGGGTGAGGAGAGGTGAGGGTGGAGGGGTGAGGAGAGGTGAGCTGGAGGGTGAGGAGAGGTGAGGTTGGAGGGGTGAGGAGAGGTGAGGCTGGAGGGTGAGGGAGGTGAGGTGAGGGGTGAGGAGAGGTCCAACTGGAGGGGTGAGGAGAGGTCAATGGAGGGGTCAGGAGAGCAGAAGCTGGAGGGGTGAAGAGAGATCCGGCTGGAGGGGTGAAGAGAGCAGAGGCTGGGGGGTGAGGGGAGGTCTGGAGGGGTGAGGGAGGTGAGGCTGGAGGGGTGGGAGGTGAGGGAGGGTGAGGGAGGGAGCTGGAGGGGTGAGGGGAGGTGAGGCTGGAGGGGTGAGGGGAGGTCGGTGAGGGGTGAGGGGAGGTCCGGCTGGAGGGGTGAGGGGAGGTCCGGCTGGAGGGGTGAGGGGAGGTCCGGCTGGAGGGGTGAGGGGAGGTCCGGCTGGAGGGGTGAGGGAGGTCCGGTGGAGGGGTGAGGGGAGGTCCGGCTGGAGGGGTGAGGAGAGGTCCGGCAGGAGGGGTGAGGAGAGGTCCGGCAGGAGGGGTGAGGAGAGTCCGGCGGAGGGGTGAGGAGAGGTCCGGCAGGAGGGGTGAGGAGAGGTCCGGCTGGAGGGGTGAGAAGAGGTCCAGCTGGAAGGGTGGGAGAGCAGAGGCTGGAGGGGTGAAGGGAGGTGGGGGTGGAGGGGTGAAGAGAGGTGTGGCTGGAGGGGTGAGGAGAGCTGCGGCTGGAGGGGTGAGGAGAGCTGCGGCTGGAGTGAGGAGGTGGTGGAGGAGAGCTGCGGCTGGAGGGGTGAGGAGAGCTGCGGCTGGAGGGTTGAAGAGAGCTGCAGCTGGAGGGTTGAAGAGAGCTGCAGCTGGAGGGGTGAGGTGAGCTGCGGCTGGAGGGGTGAGGAGAGCTGCGGCTGGAGGGGTGAGGAGAGGTCCGGCTAGAGAGGTGAGGAGAGGTCCGGCTGGATGGGTGAGGAGAGATGCGGCTGGAGCGGCGACATCACCGGTCGGCGGCAGGACGTGGCTGCGTGCGGGGGCTGATCGCAGCCCCAGTCACATGGCATTGCCCTCTGCGGCGGGTTGGGTGCTGCAGAGGGATCCGTCCCTCCCCTCAGGTCACACATGTGACCTGAGGGGAAGGAGCGGATTGGGCGGTGTGTGGTAAACACAGGACGGCCGATTGGTCCAGGACGCCGAGTCCTGGCCAATGGGATGGGCGTCCTGTGTGTACAACACAGCGCCCAATCCGCTTACAGAGGCGGCAGCGGCCAATGGGAGTGAGTGGGGCATGTCAGGCTTTGCAGCCTGACAGGGTCCGCTCACTCCCATTGGCCGCCGCCACCCCCAGGACGTCACTGGCTCCCGGCACCCGCCCATAGCCCCTACACCACTACTCCACCAGCATGGCGACACTGAGGCCGCAGCAGTGAGAGAGCGGCGAGGGGCGGAAGGCACCGCCGGCATCCGGGCAGCGTGGACCTCGCGGAGGCCGCGATGACGCAGGGCCGACGGTTGGCAGGATGGCGGCGGTGTCAGGTAGTGCGGCTGAGGATGGAGGAGGCTGTGAAGATAGGGAGGCTGCGAGGATGGAGGAGGCTGCGGGGATAAGGAGGCTGTGAGGATGGAGGAGGCTGCAAGGATGGAGGAGGCTGTGAGGATGGAGGAGGCTGTGAAATTCTTATACTTACAATTCGCCGAGAGCTTGGTGCTGGGAGTAGTAGCAGCCATTGTGCTGATAGGACTTTGCATGATGTCAGAAGGACATCTGCGTTCGGCTCCTAACCAAGGCTCCACAGACTATTTGCATAGGAACTTAGCAGTCAGAGTTCTTCATAAAATTTCGATTTATTACAAATTGGTTAAGAACTAATTTTTGCACGTAAAATTCTAAAAGGTCTGTGTATCATGGTCTTTAGGTGACCTGAGGGGAAGGAGCGAATTGGGCGGTGTGTGGTAAACACAGGACGGCCGATTGGTCCAGGACGCCAAGTGCTGGCCAATGGGATGGGCGTCCTATGTGTAGAACACAGCGCCCAATCCGCTTGCAGAGGCGGCGGCCAATGGGAGTTAGTGGGGCATCCGGGCAGCGTGGACCTCGGAGGCCGCGATGACGACGGTTGACAGGATGGTGGCGGTGTCAGGTAGTGCGGCTGAGGATGGAGGAGGCTGTGAGGATGGAGGAGGCTGCGAGGATGGAGGAGGCTGCAGGGATAAGGAGGCTGTGAGGATGGAGGAGGCTGTGAGGATGGAGGAGGCTGTGAGGATAGAGGAGGCTGTGAGGATGGAGGAGGCTGTGAGGATGGAGGAGGCTGTGAGGATGGAGGAGGCTGTGAAATTCTTATACTTACAATCCGCCGAGCGCTTGGTGCTGGGAGTAGTAGCAGCCATTATGCTGATAGGACCTTGCATGATGTCAGAAGGACATCTGCGTTCGGCTCTACTGAGGCTCCACAGACTATTTGCATAGGAACTTAGCAGTCAGATTTCTTCATAAAATTTCAATTTATTACAAATTGGTTAAGAACTAATTTTTGCACATAAAATTCCAAAAGGTCTGTGTATCATGGTCTTTAGGTGACGCGTTTCAGCTACAGAGTAGTCTTACTCATGATCATGAATAATCATTTGATGGTTTTGGAGGCAGCCTGAAACCCGTTGGGATCCTTGCTGAGAGGGAGGAAATACAGGAGAAGGAAGACAGGTGAGCAGAAAGAATCTTTGTATTTTATTTTCTGTAGGTGTTATGTTCCTGGGGGTCGATACACTCTCTCCCATGTTCAGTGCTGTCATAGAGAAGGAAGAAAGTGATAGAAAAAGGTGCACAAACAACCGAGATAACTGCAGCCTTGAAATGATTGTTTAGAATAGACCATTCAAAAATTTGGGGGATATTCACAAGGAGTGGACTGCTGTTGGAGTTCTTCAAGAGCTTCCACACACAGATGTATCCAGGACATGGGCTACAACTGTCGCATTCCTCGTGTCAAGCCACTCATGACCAATAGACAACGCAAGAAGCTCTTACCTGGGCCAAAGAGAAAAAGAACTGCAATGTTGCTCAGTAGTCCAAGTTTTTGTATGCAGATGAAAGTAAATTTTGCATTTTAACTCGAAATGAAGGTCCCAGAGTCTGGAGGAAGAGTGGAGAGGCACACAATTCAAGTTGCTTGAAATCTAGTGAGATGTTTCCACAATCAGTGATGTTTTAGGGAGCCATGTCATCTGCAGGTATAGGTCCACCGTATTTTATTCAAAACCGAAGTGGGGGCTGCTCTCTAAAGGCCAGGTTACACGCTGCGATGTCCCAGCGATCCGACCAACGATTGGGATTGCTGGGATATCGCTATATGGTCGCTAGTGAGCTGTCACACAGGCCGACTCACCAGCAACCAGCGAGAACGCTGGTAACCAGGGTACACATCGGGTAACTAAGCATAGTGATGCGCTTAGTTACCCGATGTTTACCCTGGTTACCATGTCCCAGCTGTCGTGTGGTGCTGGGCATCACCCTGAAGGTCATTGGTCTCCCACTGTCACACACGCCGATGCTGGCCACCCAGCAGGAGACTAACGATCAAAATACATCCATGGCCATTTACCAACGATCAGCGAGCTGATTGCTGGTCGTTGGTACATATCACACGCAGCGGCCTTGCATTAAGGTTGCTGCAACGTCACAAAACCGGTGACGTTGCAACGCTATTGTTCGTGATATTGTTGCGTGTAACCTGGCCTTAAAAGGAAATTTTAGAGCACTTCATGCTTCCCTCTGCTGACAAGATTTTTGGAGATGGAAATTTCATTCTTTAGCAGAACTTGGCACTAGTCCACACTGGCAAAAGTACCAATACCAGGTTTAATAACCACAATATCACTGTATTCGATTAGCCAGGAAACTCGCCTTACCTAAACCCCATAGAGAATCTATGGTGTATTGTCAAGAGGAAGACGAAGAAGGGCCATAGAAGGGCATCTTGGAGCTGATGAATCAGGTCACATTTTAAGTTATCGCATCCTAAGAAATATTCACCATCATGGGTCACTTTAGTTATACATTTTCCTTATATTTAAAAACATGCAACATACAAACTGAGGCATTAAAAAATAAAAAAACTCTCAAAAAAATTGTAGGCGTCTTACTCAAGATTTTTTGTTTCACAGATAATTGTCAACAGATTGTGTAAAAAAAATAAAAACCTTAATCTTACTCAATGGGCTGTTTAATCACACATCTAAATCTGTTATACCAGGACACAAACACTTTCAAGAAAGTAATAACCATCTCTTGAAACGAAGAAACAAGCACCTGCAGAGTGGCTACTGCGTATGATTTACCATATAAAGTGATGCATTGTGTATTGGTCAGTGCTGTATACAGGTGCATAGAGCCAGAAATTGCTAAACAGTTTAGCTGAAGAAATTTTGTTTTTACAAGAAAACAAACACTTTTTCAGATCAACAGACAGATAAAGCTGCATGTTTATTGATTTATGTTTTTATCATACTTGTTGGTGAAAAAGGAAAACCTCAAACTTCAAAAAGGTAATGTTTAGCAAGTTTGTTTTTACATGAACAAAAAATAGAGTATTTCTTCTTGCTAGCAGTCCTTTATCATTCCATCTTCCCACTGCACACATTCTTCACTTCTATATTTTACCAGCCTGTCAACGTGACACACTGAATTGTGCAGTAGGGCTTTCTATGGAAAACAGATTTATGCACAAGAATATAAAGGAAAAAGAAATTTGATAGAATGCATCTTCTACATAACAGTTTGGTGGTTTCTGTAAACAAGATCTAACCAAAATGCGGTGTTAAAAGAAAAGATCTCTTACTATCAAAATATACATTTTGCATTGCAGACATTATGCAAATATTTAAAAAATAGTACACTGTTCATTCTGGTTGTAAATAAACGGCAATCTCTCTCTCTCTTCAGACCATAAAGATCATGGTTTTATCAAGGTGAATTCATTTTGCCATCTTTGACAGATTTCCATGGAAGAGTGATGCCACAATTAGCCATCCAAACACAGAAACAAAGCTTCCTGCACCTCAGAATCGCAAGTGAGATTTGTGCTTCACCATATATCTGGAAGAGAAGATCAATCAATAAATCAATCAGTATTACAATGTAGTCATATCTAGACCACACAAAACAATTCTTCTGGGAAATTAAGTATAAATAAATGACAGGATTACTGAATCCATCATAACATCCCCACAACAGATTATTGACAAAAAACAAACCAGTAATTAACCATCACTGTCAAATGTAAACGTTTATGGCAGAAAGGACAGAATTATTACCTGTCCAGAGTTTCCCAGAATCGCAAGAAGACAGGTCTGTCCAAATGTCTTTTGTGGTAACTTAACTCCAACACTGTCACATCCCATTTCTGTACATTGGGATCGAGACGAACTTCGTCATACTTGAGGTGGAAGGCTTTAACTACATAAAGGGAACAAGAGCAAAACTTGGTCAGATTATTTTGGCTTGCAATGTTAATTGACATGTCATAAGATGATCTAGATGTGAAGAACCACATTTATGCAGGATGATTTTTTCTTCTGGCACATGGGTACACTACATTTATTGAGTGGTGGAAAAAGAGTCCGTAATCTTATCAGGGGCGATCACCATGTGGTATTAATGACACGTACAGTACAGACCAAAAGTTTGGTCACCTTCTCAATCAAAGAGTTCTCTGTATTTTCAGGACTATGAAAATTGTAGATTCACACTGAAGGCATCAAAACTATGAATTAACACATGTGAAATTATATACTTAACAAAAAAAGTGTGAAACAACTGAAAAAAGAGAATTTTGTTTACTTACCGTAAATTCTTTTTCTTATAGCTCCTATTGGGAGACCCAGACATTGGGTGTATAGCTTCCGACCTCCGGAGGACACACAAGGCATTACACCTAAAAGTGTAACTCCTCCCCTACTGCCTATACACCCCCTCCAGGGAGAATCCCATCAGTTCGGTGCACAAGCAGGAAGGAGGAAAGACCACCCGCGCCCAGACCAACAGGACTGGAAAATAATAAACGGCCAACAGGGCCAACACGCGAGGTGAAAAGACACCAGGCACTAGCATAGAAACAAAGCCCCAAAAGGCACAGGGTGGGAGCTGGGTCTCCCAATAGGAGCTATAAGAAAAAGAATTTACAGTAAGTAAACAAAATTCTCTTTTTCTTTTGCGCTCCATTGGGAGACCCAGACATTGGGATGTCCAAGAGCTATCCCAAGGCGGGAAAAAACCCCAAAAGCAGGCCCATCATAAATGAGCAACAGCTGCCTGAAGGATCCGCCTGCCCACATTGGCATCAGCCGATGCCAAAGCATGGACTTGATAATGTTTGGAAAAGGTGTGCAGACTAGACCACGTGGCCGCCTGACACACCTGAAGAGCTGAGGCCTGATGACGCAAGGCCCACGAGGCCCCCACAGCCCTTGTAGAATGAGCCTTAATACCAGCAGGTAAAGGCAAACCAGCAGAGACATAAGCCTCCCGAATAGGAGACTTGATCCACCTTGCCAGAGAAGACTTGGAGGCTGCCTCACCCCTCTTCTGACCCATAGTCAGCACGAACAGGGCATCCGAATGGCGAAACGACGCCGTTCGGGAAACGTAGATCCTGAGAGCCCTGACCAGGTCCAAAGTATGGAGGGACTTCTCATACTGATGAACTGGATGCGGGCAAAAGGATGGCAGGACAATGTCCTGATTCAGGTGGAAAGGAGACAGCACCTTAGGCAAAAATTCCGCCACAGGCCGAAGCACCACCTTATCCTGGTGAAACACCAGAAAAGGAGACCGACAGGACAAGGCAGCCAACTCCGAAACTCTCCGCAGAGAAGTAATGGCCACCAAAAAGGCAACTTTCTGAGAAAGCCTAGAAAGGGAGACCTCCTTAAAAGGTTCAAAGGGACGGCTTCTGCAACGCTGCAAGGACCAAGTTAAGATCCCATGGGTCCAAAGGACGTCTGTAGGGAGGAATGATGTGACTCGCCCCCTGGACAAACGTCTTAACCTGGGGAAGCGTAGCCAGACGCTTATCAAAGAGAACCGACAGAGCCGAGATCTGTCCCTTGATGGAACTGAGAGCCAAACCCTTATCCAAACCCGACTGGAGGAAAGCCAGAAGGGTTGACAGAGAGAAAGGCCAGGGAGAAGAACCGTGAACACGGCACCAGGAGAAGAAAATCTTCCATACTCTGCGATAGATTCCGGCTTTCTGGCCTGTCTCATGGTAGCAACGACGGGAAAAACCACGTGACGTCAACAACCAGATTTCAAGCGCCACAAAGTCAGGCTCAGGGCCGAGGAATTGTGGCGGAAGAACGGACCCTGAGACAAAAGGTCCGGCCGATCCGGGAGCCTCCATGGAACCCCCACGAGAGCCGTAACAGGTCCGGGTACCAATCCCTCCTGGGCCAGTCCGGGCGATGAGAAGGGCTCGCTTGCATTCCGCCCCGAGCTTCCGCAGAACCCAGGGTAACAAGGCCAACGGGGGAAACACATAGGGCAGACGAAATCGGGACCAATCCTGGACCAGAGCATCCGTCCCCACTGCCAGGTCGTCTCGAGCGCGAGACATGAAGGCTGGGACCTGATGATTCAGCCTGGACGCCATCAGGTCTACGTCGGGAGTTCCCCACTCGTTGCAGATGTGCAGGAACACCTCTGTGTGAAGGGCCCATTCTCCCTCGTCCATTCCTTGCCGGCTTAAGTAGTCGGCCTCCCAATTGTCCACTCCGGGGATGTGGACAGCCGAGATGGACGCATCGTTGTCTTCTACCCACCGGAGGATGGGTTGGACCTCCGCGAGCGCCTGACGGCTGCGAGTGCCTCCCTGGCGGTTTATGTAAGCAACAGCCGTCGCGTTGTCGGATTGAATCCGAATTGGATTTCCTGACAGAAACCTCTGGAAGGCCAGGAGAGCCAGGTATATGGCACGAATCTCCAAGACGTTGATCTGCAAAGCAGATTCCTGAGTTGTCCAGGTGCCCTGAGCCCTGTGATGCAGGAACACCGCACCCCAGCCCAGAAGGCTGGCATCTGTCGTGACCACCAACCAAGAGATGGGAAGAAACGACCTGCCTCGGGAATTGACCTGGGTAACAGCCACCATCGGAGAGACTCCTTCGTCGTGGACGAGAGGGCAATGGACCGATCCAGAGAGGACGGCCTCTTGTCCCATCCGCGCAGAATCTGTAGCTGAAGCGGACGCAGATGAAACTGCGCAAAAGGGACCGCCTCGATGGTCGCCACCAACTTCCCTAGAACATGCATCAGGTGCCTGATGGGAACCAAGTCCGCCTGCAAAAGGAACCGGACCTCCTCCACAATCGAGGACTGCTTGTCGAGAGGGAGAATCACCAGAGCCGGAATGGTATGGAACTCCATGCCCAGATACAAAATCGTCTGCGTAGGAACAAGGACCAACTTCAGGGAATTGACTACCCAACCGAACGTCCGAAGAGTATCCAAGGTGGCAGAGAGACTCAACTGACACTGTTCCGCAGACGAGGCTCTGATCAACAGGTCGTCCAGGTACGGGGTGACCGCGTGCCCCTGTACATGCAGCACCGCCACCATGGCCGACATCACCTTGGTGAAGATCCTCGGAGCCGATGAGAGGCCGAAGGGCAAAGCCACAAACTGGAAGTGGTCTTCTCCCACAGCGAACCGCAGCCATCTCTGGTGAGCAGAGGCAATGGGGATGTGGAGATAAGCATCCTTCACATCCACCGAGGCCAGGAAGTCCCCCTGAGACAGGGACGCTATCACCGAGCGCAAGGACTCCATCCTGAAAGGCCTGACCCTCACGTGTCTGTTGAGGAGCTTGAGGTCCAACACCGGTCGGACTGAACCGTCCTTCTTCGGAACCGTGAAAAGGTTGGAATAAAACCCCCGAAACCGTTCCTCGGATGGAACCGGGACCACAACCCCGCTCTGAAGCAGAGCGTCCAGCGCCCGCTGAAAAGCCGCAGCCCTCGCCGGAGGAGGCGAAGAGAGGCAAAACCGAGTCGGAGGCCTCGACTCCAGTTCGATCCTGTAGCCATGGGAGACCACGTCCACCACCCACCGGTCCTGGATGCGATCTTGCCAGATGTTTCCAAAGCGGGAGAGCCTGCCACCGATCTTGGACACTCCCGGAGGAGGCGAAGAGTCGGGGAGGCAGTTTGGTGGCTGAGGCGCCGGCAGGCTTCTTCTGCTGGGCCTTAGGCTTCCAGGACCTATGGGATCTCTGGTCCTTGTCCGGACGGGAAGAGGATGAAGATGACGAGGCTGACTTGGAGGAGGGACGAAAGGAGCGAAACCTAGCATGCAGCTGACGCGGACCGGTCTTCTGCGTCTTAGATTGCGGCAAAGAGGTGGATTTGCCACCCGTCGACTCCTTGATGAGATCGTCAAGACGTTCTCCGAATAGTCTATCTCCCGAAAACGGAAGGCCCTGGAGGAACTTCTTAGACGTAGCGTCCGCCTTCCAGTCGCGCAGCCACAACATCCGTCGTGCTGCCAGCGAGTTAGCCGAAGCTACCGCCGAACGGCTAGCCGATTCCATGATTGCGGATCTAGCATAGTCCGTAAACGCCTCAGCCTGAGACGTCAGGACCGCTACCTCAGGAATCCCCGAAGCAACCCTAGGGATCTCCGAGAGACAAGTTGAAACCGCCTGAAGAGCCCACACAGCAGCAAATGCAGGGGCAAAGGAGGCCCCAGTAGCCTCAAAAATGGACTTTTGCAGAAGCTCGATCTGCCTGTCCGTAGGGTCCTTGAGAGAGGACCCGTCCGCCACTGACATAACGGTGTTGGCAGACAACAGAGACCGGAGGGTCGACTCTCGGAGAAACAGACCAACCCTTGACCACATCTGGTTGGACAGGGTAACGGGAATCCTTCAGCTTCTTAGCGAAGCGCTTGTCAGGGCAAGCCCGAGGGGTCTGAACCGTCGAGCGAAAATTGGAATGATCCAGGAAAGATCCCCTGGACCTGGCCGGGGGGAGAAACTGATAAAGTTCCTCTGAAACAGAGGAATCCACCGGCGGTGCAGGAGCCGTCAAGTCCAGCACCGTATTGATGGAAGATACCAAGTCGTCCACCAGAGAACCCCGTCCGGGTCCTCATCAGGAGCCCAGACGGAGCCTAAGTCCTCCTCCCCCTCCAATAGAGAGGTCGCAGCACGTGAGCCCGCCTGCGAGGGTGCCGGGGAAACTGCCCGGCGAGGCCACTTAGAGGGTCGCGGGGATGGTTCCGAGAGCCCAGAATTGTCGCCAGAGTCCAAACCTCTAGTAGAGGAAGAACCGCTCCGACGCCTACGACGTGTGGCGAAGGCCCCAGGGGAACCCTCCCATCCACCTGAGACTCCTGCAAGGCTCTGGTCATAGCTGCCATAGACTGAGACACAGAGTCAGAAATGGACTGAGCAAAAACAGCCGTCCAAGGCGGAGGTACTGCTGGGTCCACCGGGCCAGGCAGAGAAGCCAAAGACCCAGAACTGGGGGGGGGGGGCTCGTGCACCAAGGCAGAAACCTGGATCACATTAGCCGGTGAGATATCAACCTCCTGCGGGGCACAAGCCAAGCAATGAGGGAAAGGGGATCCAGCAGGCAGCTGGGCCTTACATGCTGTGCAAGCATGATAACGTGTCTGCACTCTAGAAGCTTTGTTCCTGGAGCTAGACATGGTGTCCCCTCAGTGCATCCAATGATAGATCTCAGAGGAAGGGAATTGGGGTGCAGCTGCGGACAGGGGGGAGAATGGAGCACCACCAGAGACTGGGGTGACCTACCAGACCTTGTGTGCCCTCCAGAGACGCTCAGACCCTGCAGCCAGCAGCAAAATGCAGGGAGAGAAGCCTCCAAGATGGCCGAAGAAGCTGAGGGAGAGGGAGTGACTGGAGGGCAGGTCCTTTCCCCACTGCAGCACCACCCCCTAAGCAGCAAACAGCCTTTCCCATAGGGGATCAGGGCTCGGCCTGCCGCGGCGGGCCTCCAGAGGGGCGGGCACAAGCCTCTCACAGTCTGTGAGGACGAGGCACAGCTCCGCCCCATGAAGCCCTGGCTCGGCTCCAGAGAGACTTCAACTAGGCCGAAGCCGGGGCTTAAATTTAACACTGCGGCCGCCTGCCAGCAGGGGGCCAGCGGGGTGCACCCGCGAAAATCGCGGGAGTGACTCGCCAGGATCCCAGGAAGCTGGGGGAGACCGTGCCCCACTCCCAGCCGGCTTAATGCAGCTGCAGAAGGCATCCCAGACCCACACAGAGTACCTCATTGGTGGTGCAGGGTCCGGACCCAGTGGATCCCTCACGCAGGCCAGCAGACACCCAGGGAGCCGTGGACTGTGTGGATGAGCCCAGACAGGGGGGCCAGGTGGATCCCACTTCCCCAGAGCCCCTAAGGGATGGGGAAGGATACGCAGCATGAGGGCTCCAGCCCGTTGTACCCCAAGGGTACCTCAACCGCCTCCGCCCAGGGGAAGAGGAAGGAGACATGCTGGGGATCAAAAGATCCTCTTTGCTTCCATCCGACACTAAGTAGTGAGAGAGCATGAGTGTAGAGTGTGCCTCCTTCAACACAAAGCAAAGAACTGATGGGATTCTCCCTGGAGGGGGTGTATAGGCAGTAGGGGAGGAGTTACACTTTTAGGTGTAATGCCTTGTGTGTCCTCCGGAGGTCGGAAGCTATACACCCAATGTCTGGGTCTCCCAATGGAGCGCAAAAGAAATATGTCTTATATTCTAGGTTCTTCAAAGTAGCCACCTTTTGCTTTGATTACTGCTTTGCACACTCTTGGCATTCTCTTGATGAGCTTCAAGAGGTAGTCACCGGAAATGGTTTTCACTTCACAGGTGAGCCCTATCAGGTTTAATAAGTGGGATTTCTTGCCTTATAAATGGGGTTGGGACCATCAGTTGTGTAGTGCAGAGGTCTGGTGAATACACAGCTGTTAGTCCTACTGAATAGACTGTTCGAATTTGAATTATGGCAAGAAAAAAGCAGCTAAGTAAAGAAAAACGAGTGGCCATCATAACTTTAAGAAATGAAGGTCAGTCGGTCAAAAAAAATTGGAAAAACTGTGTCCCCAAGTGCACTTGCAAAAACCATCAAGCGCTACAAAGAAACTGGCTCACATGAGGGCCATCCCAGGAAAGGAAGACCAAGAGTCACCCCTGCTGCGGAGGATACGTTTGTCCGAGTCACCAGCTTCAGAAATTACAGGTTAACAGCAGCTCAGATTAGAGACCAGGTCAATGTCACACAGAGTTCTAGCAGCAGACACATCTCTACAACAACTGTTAAGAGGAGACTTTGTGCAGCAGGCCTTCATGAAAAAATAGCTGCTAGGAAACCACTGCTAAGGACAGGCAACAAGCAGAAGAGACTTGTTTGGGCTAAAGAACACAAGGAATGGACTTTAGACCAGTGGAAATCTGTGCTTTGGTCTGAGGAGTCCAAATTTGAGAACTTTGGTTCTAACCACCATGTCTTTGTGCGACGCAGAAAAGGTGAACGGATGGACTCTACATGCCTGGTTCCCACCGTGAAGAATGGAGGAGAAGGTATGATGGTGTGGGGGTGCTTTGATGGTGACACTGTTGGGGATTTATTTAAAATTAATGGCATACTAAACCAGCATGGCTACCACAGCATCTTGCAGCAGCACGCTATTCCATCCGGATTACGTTTATTTTCCAACAGGACAATTACCCCAAACACACCTCCAGGCTGTGTAAGGGCTATTAGACCAAGAAGGAGGTGATGCGGTGCTACGCCAGATGACCTGGCTTCCACAGTCATCAGACCTGAACCCAATCGAGATGGTTTAGGGTGAGCCGGACTGCAGAGTGAAGGCAAAAGGGCCAACAAGTGCTAAGCATCTCTGGGAACTCCTTCAAGACTGTTAGAAGACCATTTCCGGTGACTACCTCTTGAAGCTCATCAAGAGAAAGCCAAGAGTGTGCAAAGCAGTCATCAATGCAAAAGGTGGCTACTTTGAAGAACCTAGAATATAAGACATATTTTCAGTTGTTTCACACTGTTTTGTTAAGTAAATAATTCCACATGTGTTAATTCATAGTTTTGATGCCTTCAGTGTGAATCTACAATTTTCATAGTCATGAAAATAAAGAAAACTCTTTGAATGAGGTGTGTTCAAACTTTTGTTCTGTACTGTACCTGTGTACATCAGAGATTGGGATGTTTTTGTAGATTGGATTATTTTTTTGGGAACTCAACCCTTACTTGTATTACTCCACAACTTTGTCTCGGGCTTGTCTGGAGCTCTCCTTGGTCTTTATGGTACTCTGTTAATGGTGCCTCAAGTTTAATATTGATGCAGCCCCTGTGGCCTTTCAGAAAAGGTGTATGTATACTGACAGACCAAGTGATACTTAGATTGCTGACAGTCAAGACTTCCTTTCACTAAGCATGAGACTTATGAAGGTAATTGCTCGAAAACTTTCTGGGGTGAACACACATGCACATGGCAATTTTTATTTATTTTATCCCAAAAATTTCATTTTTGCTTACATTTTTCAAACTTCACATCTCGGACAAACAATTTAGTGCTCATGCATCACACAAATTGGATGACAAAAATAATTAATAAAAAAGAAAAAGTTGTGTGGAATGAAAGGGCACAAGAGTCTTATCCAGTGTACAATGGATCAGTACTTATAATAGTGTGCTCACCTTGGCAAGTTGTGTAGTACACATCATTAGATGGGGTTAAACATGTAGACTGCTGCAGACACACGTGTGTACACCAGGGTACATGATCAAACAATAAAAGGAAAACAGTGCTTCATCTTCAGGGCTGTGTGAGATTTCAGTATAGAGGTCCAGGACACATTGCAAGATACAATGTGGTTTGTGTTTTAAAGCTACCATTCAATATGATCAGGAAAATTAACCACAGTCATTTAAACACTGGTTGTAATGTAGTAAATTAAGTAAACCGCCAAGAAAGGGGAGGGGGACGTTCGCAAGGCACTGTATACTGTACGACAGTTAACATTTTTAACAAAAATTTAGCAAATAAAAATACTTTGTCCTTCTAGTTTTCAAGTGGTAGTGACCATTTGACAACTGAATGGAAACAAAACACTTACTTTTTGCAAAGATATCTACAGGAGATCCATCTGGCAACAGCCAAGGCCAGCCTTTAAACTGCCAAGCGGGACCTTGAACAAACACTGCTACCACACGGTCCCTAGGAAAAGAGGAGCGAGCATTTTTACAAAATAGAAAAGAACAAATAAAGAGGGTCTAGGAACATGGGGGCCATTCATGTTACCCAGACTCAAATCCTAACAAGTTCAAGTACACATTCCAGTCGCTGATAAATTTACCTTGCTTTGACAACATAAATCCCATTTATGCTCTCCTTGATGCTTCTTCACATTCATTGCACATGACTGTTTTGGTATATTTTTTACTCCAAAAGTCAATGAGAAGAACAGATCAAAGCATCAGCAATTCCGATCGTTTTAAAAGAGGTTTACACGGATGCGTTTGTTGCAATAGCCGTTTAAATATTGTACTTTCAGCTTCATTATGCTACATCATTTATTTTTTCCAGAATTAAAAAAAAAGTGAAGATGAGAAACTTTATAATACATCCTATTCGAGAAATCTAATTCCTTCACCTCCTGGACTGATCTTTTACTTTGAATTCATAGGTAAAAGCTGTCTCCAATGAATACATATCAGCTGACAGATGAGATGACCATTGCTACTCGTAAGTCTATGGGCTGGGAAAAATAGAAAGGGAGGGAGAGTGTAGTGAGTTTGGGGCAGACAGCTGCATGTCTACGGCTGCATGTCTCCAGTGATGAACGTTACAATTTACACCTATATGGTTTTGAGTTTCGTTAGGTCACTACTGCACCTGATCAAGGCATCCTGCAATCTGACCTGGAGGTTCAATAGCGGAGATTACAGTCAGCATAAAAATGACTTGGCTGTGCTCATATGACACCTAGCAGACAGCCAGCATGCAGTAAATGATGGTAATGGCACAATACAACGAGTAGGAAAAAGATGGCCTTAACTGTATAATGACTAACCCTATTTGGTCCTTAAAAGGATATTCAGACTCCACTTACTACCAGACAGCAGCATGACCTATCTATGGATTGGGCACGTCCAAAAGTGCGATGTCCCAGGCCCTATCCATTGCCTGATAGAAAAGTGAGCAATACAGGAATATCCTTGAAGGGCAAGTAATTTGTTTCTCATTTGTTTGCATTTCAGCAGCCATAAAATTTATTTTTGTAATTCTTTTATCTTTGTGGCAGAAGAATGCATTTTTTTTCCTTTACTGGGTGCCAACAGCTAGGCTAACTGAAATGACAGTCATGTTAAGGACTTCGATTGGATCCATGAAGACCCTGTTACTATGCTGCAATCAAACAGACGCTGATCATTTTGATCCTGGCTATATAGCAGAAAACCTTGTTCTTAAAGAAGAACAAAGATACAAAGAAACAAAGATGAAAAATTGCATGTAAGTGCTCCCAGACGTAAAGCACTGGGTGGGATTTCAATAACATGCCAGTGTCATTGTTATGGAGCCAAATTATTTTTTTAGACTAGGTAATTTTTTTTCCTTACAATAAGTGTGTATATTCTCCAAGAAGGTAAAACAATTAGTCTATAAAAAATTCTCTATGTGGAAGGGTAAAAGTAACGAACAACTTCATGGAATAGTGAACACACCAGTCCTGCGGCAGCAGCTTCAATGGCTGATCGATCACTCTGTATGGCACCGTTACACTGATACTTGTACCACCAGGCTGCATTTGGTCCTTTCGTCTCTGAATTAAAACTTCGTTTTCTCTCTGACAGCCTTGTTTCTTCTTTTCATCTGATGATACAAACCTTTAAAATAAAAAAAAAGTGTAAAACGAAATGTTATCAACTAAAGAAAATGTATGTTTATCAAATTTAACATTATATAGATATATGTGCGATGTGTGTGCGTATAATTATATTAGCTGTATATACCGTACGCCGGTTAATAAATAACTGCTTTAGCTATAACAAAATATAAATTTGAATAGGTCATATTAATGACCTGTAGGAAAATAGAAGCTGAGCTGTGATTGGTTGCTATAGGCAGCCTAATAAATCTCCAGCCAACAGTAAACCCACCCCCTGGCCAGGCAGTATATGTTACCTCACACATACACATAATAGACAGCTCATGTGACTGACAGCTACCTTAATTCCCTATATGGCACATGTGTTGCACATCGATAGATGTTTATGTTTGGAAAATAAAGATAGCACACGTATGAGGCGAGTTGTGTGAGGTGATTTGTGCACATTGTGTCTGTCTGTGTGGTGTGTGTGTCCCTGGGGTGTGTATGTGTGTGTCCCTGTGGGATGGGGTCTGTGTGGTGTGTGTCTCTGTTCTGTGTGTCTCTTTGTGGTGTGTGTGTCCCTGTGGGGTAAGTGCATGTGCCCCTATAGGGTGTGTATGTGTGTGCGCCCGTGTGTGGGGGTCTGTGGTGTGTGTGTGTCTCTGTGTTGTGTGTGTCCCTTTGTGGTGTGTGTGTGTCCCTGAGGGGTGAGTGCATGTGTCCTTATAGGGTGTGTATGTGTGTGTGTCCCTGTGGGGGGGTCTGTGTGGTGTGTGTGTGTGGTCTTTGTGGTGTGACCCTGTGGGGTAAGTGCATGTGCCCCTATAGGATGTGTATGTGTGTGTGCCCCTGTGTGGGTGTCTGTGGTGTGTGTGTATCTGTGTTGTGTGTGTCCCTTTGTGGTGTGTGTGTGTCCCTGAGGGGTGAGCGCATGTGTCCATATAGGGTGGCTATGCGTGTGTTTCCCTGTGTGGGGGGGGGGGGTCTGTGTGGTGCGTGTGTGTCTCTCTTGTGGTGTGTGTGTCCCTGTGTGGTGAGTGCATGTGTCGCTATAGAGTGTGTATGTGTGTGTGTCCCTGTGGGGTGAGTGCATGTGTCCCTATAGGGTGGCTATGCGTGTGTGTCCCTGTGGGGGGGGAAGGGGGTCTGTGTGGTGCGTGTGTGTCTCTTTGTGGTGTGTGTGTCCCTGTGTGGTGAGTGCATGTGTCGCTATAGAGTGTGTGTGTGTCTTTGTGGTGTGTGTCTCTTTGTGGTGTGTGTTTGTTCGGGTGCGTGGTGAGTATCCAATGTTGGGGCTGCATTTTAGCGACTATACACTTTCTGTTACTCTTTGTGTGCGTGTGGTGTGTATACATGTCCCTGTGTGTGGTGAATATCTCATGTTGGGGCCCCACCTTAGTGACTATATGCTGGTATATGCTGTTAGTCTTTGGCACTATCATTAAGCCCCTCTCATTCACAACTGTCAACTGGTAACCGTCACTTTTTCCCCATTATGTAGATAGGGGCAAAATTGTTTGGTGAATTGGAATGCGCGGGGTTAAAATATCGCCTCACAACATAGCCTATGACGCTCCCGGGGTCCAGACGTGTGACTCTGCAAATTTTGCGGCTGTAGCTGCGACGGTGTAGATGCCAATCCCGGATATACACACATTCAGCTTTATATATTAGATATAGATAGAATAATATTAATATATATATATATATATATATATATATATATATATATATATATATATTATACACACACACATATACATACACACACACACACACACACACACCACACACATACATATATATATACACACACACAACACACACACACACACACACACACACACACACAGCGCCATTGGTTCCATGGCGCTTTACATGTGTATGGGCAGAACAAGGACGAGAACATAAATAACGATGGATAAATCATACAGGTACATTAGGGCAGAGATCCTGTCCACAAGGGCTCACAGTCTATAGGGGATGGGTGGGAGATAGTAGGAGGGGGAGAGGTGAGATGGTGCAGCGGATTAGGTCTCAGTGTGGGTTGTAGGCTTGAAGGAAGAGGTGGGTCTACAGGTTTTTCTTGAAGGTTCCCAGGGTAGGGGAGTGTCTGATCTGGTGGGGGAGAGAGTTCCAGAGTATGGTGGATGCATGAGAGAAGACTTGTATGCGGTTGTGGGAGGTGGAAATTCGGGGGGAGAAGAGAAGGAGTTCTTGAGAGGAGCGCAGATTGCGTGAGGGCTGGTATCGGGAGACCAAGTCGGATATGTATGGAGGGGACAGGTTGTTAGGGTTTTGAACTTAGATCTCTGGGAAGTAGGGAGACAGTGGAGGGCTTGGCAGAGGGGGGAGACGGGGGAGTAACGGGGAGGCAGGTGGATGAGTTGATGAGCGGAATTGAGGATGGTTCAGAGGGGTGCAAGGGATGAAGCGGGAAGGCTGGTCAACAGGAGGTTGCAGTAGTCGAGGCGGGAGATAATGAGGGCGTGGACAAGTGTTTTGGCAGTGTCATGGTCAAGGAAGGAGCGGATCCGTAAGATGTTTTTAAGCTGGAGGTGGCAGGAGGTGGTGTGGGCCTGGATGTGTGGCTTGAAGGAGAGGGCAGAGTCGAGGATTACACCGAGGCACTTAGCTTGGGGGACAGGTGAGAGTGTGCAGTTGGTGATCGTGATGGTTAGGTCGGGTGGGAGGGGGGGGGAAGAGCGACTTGGGGGGAAGGGGGGGGGGGGAGAAGGGAGGGGGTAGACAATGAACTCTGCTTTATCCATGTTGAGTTTGAGGAAACGAGCGGAAAAGAAGGATGAGATGGCGGACAGGTAGTGTGGGATTTTGGATAGCAGGGAGGTGATGTCAGGGTTGGAGAGGTAGAGCTGGGTGTAGAGGTGTAGAGGTGGTATTGGAGGCCGTGGGACTCGATGAGTTGGCCTAGGCTGAGGGTGTAGATAGAGAAGAGTAAGGCTATGTGCACACTGGTGGGCGGGTTTGTGTCGGCGGCGGCTGGGCGGACCCGCCAGGAAGCTCTGCAGGCGTCCACCGGCTTCCTGGCGGGTATGTGCGGCGGGTGACGGGCGGGTGCACAGCGGGTTAGCGGCGGCGGTTCTGCAGCGGCTGGATGCAGCACATGATTCTGCTTGCAGCCGCTGCAGAACGGCCGGTTTATAGAACATGCACATTCGTTGCTAACCCGCTGGGAACTTAGCAACAGATGAGCATGTGTAAACCGCCGGTGTGTGCACACCGGGTGTCGGTTTACATAGGTTTTAATGTTAATCCAAACGCCGGTTTGAATTAACATAAATTTACATAAAACTTATGTAAACCGACCGGCGGTTTACACAGCTAAACCGACCCTACCCCGGCCAGTGTGCACATACCCTAAGGGTCCCTAATTTAGAACTCTGCAGCCAAAAATGGCTCCAGGGTGGCACAGAGGTCCGGGGAAGGGGGGGTTCCGGAAGTAATCTGGACCCCGCCGGACCCCCTGGCCAGGTAGCAGTGGCATAGTGTGGGCCCCCACTGGGTCCTCTGAAAACCACCTAAGTGCAGCCCTTAGTGTTGGTTGCTGCAGGGACACAGGCAAGCTGTGTCCCTGCTAGTGCTAGCGGCCCCATCAGGACTACACAGCAAAGCTGTGTGCCCTGGTACCGCGGCGAGCCCACTGAGGGGTAAGGAGTTGTCACCAGGGCTGATGACTCCTGGGTGCCTATAGCAGGTCCGAGCTGCTGCACCAGAGGCTCTACCTGTAGCGTCTCGACCTAAATGAACCCCAAAGGGGTATTTAGGGAGGGATGCTGCTACAAATATAGGGGGAGGAAGGGTACATGTATTGCTATGTGCTGTACAAATATAGGGGGAGGAAGGGGTACATGTATTGCTATGTGCTGTACAAATATAGGGGGAGGAAGGGGTACATGTATTGCTATGTGCTGTTAACGTTCTATTGTTGCTATTTTTGATACCCGTAGCATCTAGGGCTATCATAGGGCGAGCCGCCGTGGAGTGGGGGCACACGAAACTTTAAGGTGATATTACCTCCACTGACAGGCAGTTTGCAAATATAGGGGGAGGAAGGGGTACATGTATTGCTATGTGCTGTTGTCCTTCAGTGAATTTGTATAATACACCTTTCTGTTCACTTTTTTGTATACTATGTTAGACTTGACCAGTCATTTTTTAAAAAGAATAAAATAAAAGATTCTTTTAAAACTATCCCCAAAGTAGTAGCTTTCACGTCTTTAGCAGGGATGCTGCTCCACCATCAGTGTCCTTGTCCATCGCCTCGACCTCAACCCAGTAACCCCAACAGTGGGGAAATGGGGAGGGAGGATCGTCGTTTCAACCTCAACCCAGCGGGGCCGAAGAGGGAGCGGCATGTTAGGGGAAAAAAGTCGACCTCAACCAGGCGCCCCCAACAGTGGGGGGCCGAGGAGGTACCATGCAGGGAGTCTCGTCAGAGACCCAACTTTTCTACTTCTTGAAGAAAAAATTCAAGAAGGAAATAAAAAGGAAATTTTTTAGGAGAACTAAAAAAAAAAAAAAATCTACGTGTACCTCCTAATGACACAAAGTAAAAACTGGTCAGGACCGTGCCTGTCCAGAGGTATATACTGCAGAGGAGGAGCCACTGTTAATCTTTTGCAGACTCTGCCTAGTGTCGCCTCCTAGTGGACAGCAGCATAACACTCATGGTTCTGTGTCCCCCAATGAGGCGAAGGAGAAAACCTCTTTACAACATCCACCCAAGTGAACAACTCTCCCTAGAAAGTGTTCCAGTATTTAAGTCTACAATAAAGAGAAGACTTCGAGAGAACATAATTTATAATAATATTCAGCACTTACTGCATTGAACTACTGTACTCAATTTACTATATCTTTTAGGAATCTGAGTCTATTCATTTTCTACCGGCTCCACCAAAATGGACTCAGACTTCACAGCCCTGCTTCACAGTACAGATGGACAGTGACCCAAAACATACTGCGAAAGCAACCCAGGGGGGAATCACTAGATATCAATCCAATCGAGCATGTAAGTCACATGCTTAAAGAGAACCTGTCTTTCCAAAGTGAAAGCACCACTAAATGCAGCATGTCTGGGAAGGTGTGTACCATGTCTCAACCCTCCCGCAAAAAAACAAAAAAAAAAAAAAAACAAAAAAAAAAAAAACACACTTTGGAAAGTTTACAGTTAAGAGGTCCGAGGAGCTTATCTGATTATGCTATGCTGCTGCCAGCCCGGTCCTCCCCGTCTCCTGCCTGTGTGTGTGTCTGTGTGTGGAGCCGAAGAGAAGAGCAGACCCACACATAAGAAGGCGGAACACACAGGCAGGAGATGGGGAGGACCGGGCTGGCAGCAGCGAGGCAGCATAAACAGATAAACCCCTTGGACCACTTAACTCTAAACTTTCCAAAGTGTTTATTTTCGGGTTACAGCGGAGCTAGAGACATGGTACACACCTTCCCTGAATGCAGTATACACAATGCATTCAGTGGTGCTTTAAGTTTGGAAAGCATCGGGGGGGGGGGGGGGTTGGGAGGACAGGTTCTCTTTAAGACAAATCTTAAAAAAAGGGGTTCATTTTCTGTGCTGAGATACTCATATAGGTGTCCCTGCTATGTACTGTGTAATGGCTGTTCCTGACCATACAAGTCTGGAGGAATAGCAATTCTCCTTATAGAGATGATTCTTTCTGCTTGCATGAGGAGACATAGCCACAATGCTTCTCTGGGAAATGTGCAAATTGTCACTTCAGTGAGGAAGTAGACGAACTCTAGTGGCACATATTGAAGGTAGCAATCCTAAAGGTCATAATTGACTCTAACAAGTCTTTTAATATGATTTAGGATTTGTACCAGACCAGAGCCCTAAACTGCAGAAGCTGCATTTCGGGGTGATTGATCTTCATAAGGAGAAAAGCTTTTCTCCCAAACCTCGCCTTACCCCTCATAGCCTCTCATAGAGCCAGATCAGAATCCCACACACTTCACTGATGGGGATTATCACCCCTAAATGCAGCATCTGCAGATTGGGGCTCTGATCTGGCACAAATCCTGAGTTCAGAGTCATATTAAAAGGCTTGTTAAAGAGTCGATTATGACTCATCTACTTCCTCACTGAAGTGACAATGACCATACAGGGACATGGTCTGATCATATCACATCTGGCTGGGGATAAAGTAAAGAATTATACAGACATAACAGCTGATTTAAAAGAAACAACAATAAAAAAACCTGTTTTACCCCAAAGAAAGAATTATTTGTGATCCTGGGCTGTAATGCTTAATTTTTTTTTTCTTCCACCCCCGACCTAGGAGATGTGGTATGATTAGAAAATATCCCCGTACGGTCAGACACGACCATTACACAGTATATAGCAGGGACACAAGTTCTCACCACAGGAACATCTTTTTTTAAAACACATCCTATTGTGGAACTTGTCATTATACCAAGATCTATTGATCACAATGAGCTTTGTGGGGCAATCTCTTTAAGGCACAAAAAAACACAAACAAGCAACAACTGATGCTAGCTGCAGTTAAGTCCTGGCAAACCCAGCGTTCGGGGAGGTCCATGGCTTCCAGACTTCAGGCAGTCATTGCCAGCAGAGGGTTCTCTACAAACTATTACAAATAAACAGTTTATGTATGGTAAAGTCAATTTGTCCAATTACTTTTGACCCTCTGAAGTGAGCAGGCTTTGTAGAAAAATGGTTGCAATTCTAAACATGTCGCAGGATATTTTGCTCAACCCATTTAATTAAACCTAAAAGTCTATACTTCAATTGCATCTCAGTTGTTTCATTTTAAATAAAAAAAATAATAGCATCCAAAGCCCCAATCACAAAAATTCAGTCACTGTCCAAATATTTCAGGACATAACTGCATACACACATGAATATACACATCCCCATGCAAAAATCAGAAACACCACAGTAATTCTCTTCCAAGAAAAAATAAAACTTATGCCATCCTTAAAAAAGGAGAATTACGGTGAGTACACAAAATTCTCCTTTTCTCCTTCGCCTCATTGGGGGACACAGGACTGTGGGATGTCCCAAAGCAGTCCCTGGGAGAGAAAGACAATGGAACTAATCATACTGAGCGAGTCAGTGAACAAGTAAGTACCTACTGCCGCCTGAAGGATGCAACTACACAGACTGGCGTCTGCCGAAGACTGGGTATGAACATGGTAGTGTTTGGTAAAAGTGTGTTAACTCGACCAGGTGGCCGCCTTACACACTTCGAAAGTAGAGGCTTGGTGCCGAATGGCCCAGGAGGCCCCCACAGCTTGGGTAGAATGTGCCTTGATCCCCGCCGGAAGAAGAGCATTTTTCATTCTGTAGGCTTCTTGGATAGCTGAGGTCCAGAGTATGCAAGGCTCGTTCAAACCTGTGAACCGGAGCCGGACAAAAAGAGGGCAATGAAATTTTCTCGTTCAAGTGAAAAGAGGAGACAACCTTAGGAAGGAATGACGGCACCGGACGGAGTACAACCTTGTTCGGATGGAACACCAGGAAGAGTGGTTTACAAGAAAGCGCTGAGAGTTCTGACAATCGGCGAAGAGAAGTGACAGCCACTAGAAAAACCACCTTCAGAGCCAGGAAGTGGAGAGAGATGTCCTGAAGAGGTTCAAAGGGAGGTTCCTGCAGAGCCGTAAGGACCAGGTTAGGGTCCCATGCATCTAAAGGTTATTTGAACTGAGGGACAATGCGATTAACTCCTTGGAGAAAAGTTTTAACCTGCGGTTTAACAGCAAGGCAACATTGAAAAAGTACTGAAAAGGCTGAAACCTGACCCTTAAGGGAACTTGGGGAGAGACCAGATTTTAACCCGACTGAAGGAACCCTAGAACTAACAGCAAGGAATAGGGAAGAGGGGGTTGATCTCGAGAAGAGCACCATGCGAAGAAAGCTTTCCAGGTGCGAGGATAAATTTTGGCCGATGCCGACTTTCGTGCTCTAATCATGGTCTGAATCACGGCAGGGGAGAAGCCTGCTTGGGTTAGTACCCAGGTCTCAAGGGACACACCGTCAAATTCAGGGTGTCTGAATTCTAGTGGTAAAACAGGCCTGGAGACAGAAGATTGGGACGACATGGGAGGCGCCAAGGAACGTCCACCGTGAGCTGGACGAGATCGGCGTACCATGCCCATCTGGGCCAGTCTGTGGATATGAGAATGACTTGAATGCCCTTTTGCTTAATCTTCCGCAACACTCTGGGTGTGAGAGGCAGAGGAGGAAGATGTAAGGCAGCTGGAATTGTGACCAGTCTTGAACTCACGGATCATGAGATCTGGCTATAAAACATTGGAACCTTCGTGTTGAATCAGATGCCATCAGGTCTACGGTCAGAGTCCCCAAGCGACGGCATATTTTCTGGAACACATCGGGATGTAGGGACCACTCTCCAGAGTCCATGAACCTGGCGACTGAGAAAATCCGTTTCCCAGTTCTGCAACCCCGGGATATGAACCGCTGACAGCGTTGAGTTCGTCGACTCTGCCCAGTGTAGAATGCGTTGCACTTCGTGCATGGCCTGGAGATTGCGGGTTCTGCCTTGATGGTTGATGTATGCCATGTCCGTGGCATTGTCCGATTGAATCTGGACTTGTGTCCCTGCTAGTAGGGAGTGAAAGGCCTTCAGAGCTAGAAATATGGCTCGGATCTCCAGGAGGTTGATGGGCTTGGACGACTCCGCTGTGGACCATGTTCTCTGCGCAGTGTGAGGACGATGTACCGCTCCCCATCCACTGAGACTTGCGTCGGTGGTGACTATCTTCCAGTAAACCGGTAGAAAAGACCTTCCCTTTGTGAGGGAACGAAGAGAACCTGCTGGGCTTTGAGCCCTTAGATCTGGACTGGCGAGAATGGGACTGCCAGTTTGCACCAGTCTTTCGTGTTGTCTGGGTGCGCTCCCTACAGGGGGACCAAGCAAAGGAATTCTGAAATGACCGGAAACGGGTTTGTTGGCGACGAATGAAGGGACGTTTAATCTGACGTTGCGGAAGAGATGTACTTTTACCCCTAGTGGAGTCTGAAATCAATTAATCCAGCTTTTCGGCGAATAAGCGGCCACCATTGTATGGAAGACATGTGAGCGACTTTTTAGACGCTGCATCTGCCTTCCACTCTCTCAGCCAGAGGGCTCGCCTGATCGTTATGGCGTTGGAGGTTGCCGCCGCAGCACAGTTAGCTGAGTCTAAAACAGCATGCATTGAATATTCAGCAGTAACCGATATTTGAGCTACCTGGTCTAACAAGGCTGGATCAACCGAAAGACGAAGACGGGTGTACGGAAATTGCTCCTGTCATGATAGCCTTTGAGGCCCAAACTGAAGCAAAGGCTGGCCCTAGAGAAGAGCCTGAGGCCTCAAAGACTGACTTCGCCATCTGCTCTACTTGACGGTCAGTAGCGTCTTTAATGGACGAACTGTCCAGTAAGGACAGAAGCGTCTTGGTAGCGAGACGAGATATAGGAGGATCCACCTGTGGCGGATCTGTCCAATCCTGGGTGACATTAGGTAGGAATGGACAACGTGTTTCCAGGGCCTTACAGTTGCCAAACCTCTTGTCAGGGTGCAACCTATATTTCTTGAGAATTTCCTGGAACTCTGGATGGTCTGAGAAATGTTTATGTGGTCTCTTGGCCCTTTTAAAAGGACACCTTATGCTCCGGAGCATCAGCCGGAGGGTCTGACACATCCAGAACCTGGTTAATGTAAGAAAAAAAGGGAGAGAAGGGGCGCATGTGTAGGATCACTATAGCTCAGTTAATAAGGAGTTATTACAGGTGGCCACTCACCTGTTTGGGCTGTGCACGACCTGCACAACCCGGTGTAATGGCCTCTGATATATGGGGGACCCCCGGCAATGTGCACGCTCCGCTCCTTCGACCTCGCTGGTCCTCAGCTGTCCGTATAGGACCTTTCCGGTCACGTGGAGCCGGTCCCGGATGTGCGGCACTGCTTGTTATCTAGGGAACGCCAGGTCCTTCACCACTGTGCCCTCGCTGTGCTGCTCCAGCCGCTGATCCCTCAGGGGGAATAGAAACTTGTAAGAAAATGATTTAGCGGTCTTGTAGAAGCTACCTGTGGAAGACTGCCTTGAGCAGTTGAAACATGTTGTGGAGCAGTGAGGGGAAAATAAAGATTGCTGTTTATAAATCTCATCATCCTGGTGCCTGAGCTTTAGTAGCGCTTCTACAAGACCGCTAAATCATTTTCTTGCAAGAACCTGGTTAATGGAAGTAATCAGATCCTCAACCAGTGCATCGGTCGCATCTAGGTCTAGGGACTCATCCAAGTGACTTCCTGAGTCTGAAGTAGAGAACCTTCGGACTCCTGCGAGCCTTCTTGACGTCTGCGGGCTGGAGAAGCTGCAGGGCCAACAGGGGATTCTGGAGATGGAGACCTCTGTGGTCTCTTACGCCCAGAGTCAGAAACTGACGGGGCAGGGTCGGCAGTCTGTCGCAGCTCCGACACTTCTGTTTGAGATGCAGATGCCTGAACGGAGGTTTCAGGTGGCGAACGGACTTGCATAAACTGCAGCAATGTAGCAGGCAACCTGTCAATGGACTGCGTCATATTTTGAGACATTACTGTGGCCCATGCAGGGGTAGGGTCAGGGGCACTGGTAGAAGCCCGGGTAGTGGGGGTCTCTGTATCTGCAGCCTGCGTGCAGCTCTGACAATGTGGCGAGGTGCATCCTGCAGGAAGGTCAGCATTACAAGCAGTGCAGGTAGCATAGTAAATGCTGGCTGCCTTGGAGTCTCTCTTACTCCTATTGCCAGACATTGTGTATTGAAGGTGGGAGCTAAAAGCTAGGTGTCCCTTGTGTGAGCTGGCACTCTAACTATCCAGCTAGGTGCCTGGACCCTTAGTGGAGGGGGCTGAGAGGGCACTGTATGTTTAATAGTGTCTGCTGCAGGAGGGAATGTAGCAGAAGAAACACAGAGAACCTCTGCAGATAAAGACCCTGCAGAGGTCTTACCAGCGCGCACTCCTATGGAGAGGCTGCCCGTATCCTGTGTCCCCCGGATGGCTGAGGCGCCTCTGTCAGCTCTGCCCGCAGTATGACGCGCGTCAGCGTCATCTGGAGGGGCGGCCCAGGGGAGACTGCTCCGCGCTGGGCCCAAGCCGGGGCCTCAATTAATTGAGGTCCCCGGAAATAGTGAGGGGTCGGCGCGGAGGTGCAGAAAAGCGCTGGGGGTCCCAGAATCCTGCTGGAAGGGCCCAGGGGCTGTGGGTATTGCACTGGCAGTTGAGACCGCCAGTATAGCATAGGGATTCTCCCCACTGTGTATGCTAAGCTGCTCCTAGGATGCAGCTTGCAAGTCTCCTGCTGCTGCTGCCGGCTGTGACATCCCTGATTGCAGCTATGCTGTGCCTTTGCAGCCTGTAACGCTTCTGCAGGCTGTGTATAACGTTTGATTCCAGCCTGCAAACCTGCGCTGCTGCAGGCAGCTTGCAACTTCCAGCCCAATGCAGCCAGTGCTGCCGATACCTGTGGTGCCACTGCCTAAAACACCCAGGGATGATTAGGGGGACGTCATCTGGCAGGCAATCCAGCTTCTACTTCACCTTAGACCGGAAGGGAGTGAGGAAGGAGGCTGTCTCAACTTTAACCCAGCAACCCAACAGTGGGAGGCCGAGAAAGGAGTACGGCATATGTATGGATTCTCGCTTCCACCCAGCACCCCAACAGTGGGTGGCCGAGGAAGGAGCATGCCGGGGGCCACGCTGGACCCAATTTTCTTCATTTAATCATGAAAAATCACAGAGGAGTAAAAATGGTCGTGTGCCTCCTACGACACTAAGCAATAAACTGGGGAGGCAGTGCCTGCTCCAGGGGTGTATACTGCAGAGGAGGAGCCACTGTTACTCTTTTGCAGATTTGCATAGTGTCACCTCCCAGTGGACAGCAGCATAACACCCACGATCCTGTGTCCCCCAATGAGGAAAAGGAGAAATACAAAGCATTAACAATACACGCCAACATTTCAGCAACTGCACCAAAATTGGATCCTCACAAAACGCAGCCGTGTGTGTTAATGTGTTGCGTTATCTGCTAGGCTTTTTACTCACCTCTCTGCACTCCCTCGGTGATCTTCGCAATGTTCTCATCCCGGAGGCTGCAGTGTTTGGTGCCTCTAGGACCATGTGAATGAGTGACGTCGCTGAGCACATGGTGCAGTGCCAGGTCCTCGAGCACCAAACAGACTCACACAGGTCCTGCAGGCTCCGGGATGAGAGAACTTCGCTGGAGATCACTGTGGGAGTACGAGGAAGTGAGTAAATAGCACAGCAGATAATGCAAAATGAATTGACATGCTCAGTCTTTTTACAGATCTGTTACTGAGCCCAAGAACGGATCCAGAAAAAACGCTGCGTCTGAATGCCAAATTATGAAACGCATTGACCTGTCTGGGACAGTCGACGTTACTGCATTTCCCTGCAATAGCGGATCTGCCGAAAAAGCATCAAAAACTGTGCAATAGCGCAACGTGTGAATGTAGCCTAACACTAACACCATCTGAGCTGGCTCTTTCCAGGGCTGCTGCAGGTGATATTTATCTCTAGGACCAATGGGAAGGACCAGCCTGAGGCAGAAGGTAAAAACTATAAGAGGTCTAATTGGAGGCGCTCAGGCACAAAAGCAGCAGGCACTGGGATGGTTTTTCAACAGACCTTTATTCAGGCTCCCCTCCTACTCCACAACATGTTTCGATAGATTCTCCATCTTCTCAGGTGGTCTTTTACCTTCTAATATAAATCCCTCTCTGAGGGTAAAGCGGCGGGGAGCAGCTAGGTGCAGAGTGCAGCTTAACTTGAGGACCTAGCGTCGCCTGGCAACAGGAGTTTTAATTTAAGGACCTGCGGTGACGTGACCGGATGCTCGGAGCCCCCGGAGCACGCGGTGTGCGGATGAGCTAGAGCCTGTGAAGGGCGCCTTATCAAGTGTATTACCGGGTTGTGCGGGGACAGCACAACCGATAAGGTGAGTGGCCACCTATTAGTACGCCACGCTAAAAAAAGCCCCCTGGTAACCGCACTATTGCGCCCCTTCTCTTTCTTTTCTCCAGCCTGAGGCAGAGTCTGACTAGTTTTGTTTCTGGCTGAGGTTCTGGTCAAATCTTTAAAGTAAATTTTCTCTGAACTGTCGGAGCGTTCCAGAGTACAATATGCCATCATGCAGCAAAGCTGTTTGGAGTTTGGCCAGTATGAATCAGCTGATCGTTTTCTCTGTTACATGGTTCAAACCAGGGTGGATAAAAATCAATGTTTTTTTAAAAAAAAAAAAATAATAAAAAAAAAAAAAATCAGATTTCTTTGTTTTAAATCGGATTTTTTTCAATAAACTGCTTTTTGAGGAAAATATTTTACCATCCAAAGGTTCTTCCATCATGAGATAAAGCTGAGTTGTTTAACTCAGTAGAATAAAGGCTGTATATGTGTAACATTCACAATGCCATGCTCTTCCAGAGGTTTCTGTAGGATTAGTGGGCAGTTTCTCTCCTATAATATCACAGACGCTCTCTTTACTACGCAGTTCTCAAAACCTCTTCTTCACGGCAAAAATGTTACAACATGAACAGAGTTGAGAAAATAGAATTATTCTTACCGTTAATTCGGTTTCTAGGAAACCTTCCACGACAGCATAGGAGGTAGCCTCGCCACGCCCTAATGGGGACAGGAACACAAGAGAGGTTAAAAGGCCCCTCCCACCTCCCATTAGCCAGTGTCTTACAACGAACCCAGAACGCATAGAAACAAGCATAAAATCCATAAACCAGGAAATTAGGGAGGGAAATAAGTGCTGTCGTGGAAGGTTTCCTAGAAACCGAATTAACGGTAAGAATAATTCTATTTTCTCTAGTCACCTTCCACGACAGCATAGGAGGAATGCCCACGAATCCTTACCTAGGGAGGGACAACAGCTTGCAGGACCTTCCGCCCAAAGGCCAAGTCCCTGCCAGCCATCACATCCAAACGATAGTGCTTGGTGAAGGTATGTAGCGAAGACCATGTAGCCGCCTTGCAGAGCTGCTCCGGAGAAGCCCCAGCACGCTCAGCCCAGGAAACCGAAGTGGCCCGGGTAGAATGGGCCGTAAAACCAGTAGGAGCAGAGAGGCCTTGACCGAGATAGGCGTCCGTGATTGCCCTTTTTATCCAATTGGCGATAGTGCCTTTAGCCACCTTCCGACCCTTGTGGCGACCAAAATGCTGAATGAATAAATTTTGGTCGATACGCCAGGGAGCCGTGACCTCCAGGTAGTGTAACACCAGGCGACGGACATCCAGGGAGTGAAACTCCACCTCCTTCGCCGATCTAGGATGTTGACAGAAGGATGATAGAACGATTGACTGAGATCGATGGAACTCCGACACCACTTTCGGCAGAAAGGACGGATCCAACTGAAAAACAATGCTGTCATCCCGCACCGTCAGATACGGCTCACGTATGGACAAGGCCTGAAGTTCACCAATTCTCCTCGCTGAAGTAATAGCCACCAGGAAAGCGAGCTTGTGAGACAAGGACCTCATGGAGCAATCCGACAGGGGCTCATAAGGAGAACGAGTCAGGCCCGTAAGCACAATATTCAGATCCCACGAGGGGGAGACACTCCTCCGACAGGGACACCGTCTGGAAGCCGCCACCATGAATCGTTTGACCCAACGATGATCAGCCAGTCTCACGTCAAACACCGAACTCAGGGCTGCAACCTGGACCTTAAGGGTGCTAGGCCTAAGTCCCAGATCCAAACCTTGCTGCAAGAAGTCCAAGATCTGAGAAACATTAGGAGCAAAAGGATCCGGCACCCGGGCCCCACACCAGGAGGAGAACTTCTTCCAAATCTTATTATATATGGAATTAGTGACTGGCTTACGGCAATCTTGTAAGGTCGCGACAACCTTATCGGAAAGGCCCTGGGCTTTCAGCACTCGGGCCTCAGAAGCCAAGCAGCCAAACTGAGACGCTGCGGAGCCGGATGGAAGAACGGACCCTGTGAGAGGAGGCTTGGGTCCTCCCCCAGATGCACAGGACCGTCCACCCTGAGAGACCTGACCAGATTGAACCAGCTCCTCTTTGGCCAGAAGGGGGCAATTAGGATAGTAGGAACCTTCTCGTCCCTGATCTTCCTCAGAACCCGGGCTAGTAGAGGGAGCGGAGGAAACGCGTAGGCTAGATGAAACGGCCAAGCGTGGGAGAAGGCATCCACCCAGATTGCCCCGTCCTTGGGATTGAGGGAGTAGAATGTTCCCACTTTGCAATTGAGGCCCGAGGCGAACAAATTCACCTCCGGGACTCCATAGCGCCCCACCAGGCTGCAAAAAACCGCTTGGTCGAGGCTCCACTCCCCAGGATGGAGATCCTTGCGGCTTAAATAATCCGCCTGAGAGTTCAAGTCTCCCTTGAGATGGACTGCCGAGAGAGACAGTAGAGACCTCTCGGCCCAGAGGAAGATGCGGCTGGAGATGACTTTCAGGTCGCGAAACCTGGTGCTGCCCTGATGACGAATATGGGCCACAGTGGTCACATTGTCTGAATACACCAACACATGTGACCCCCGGACCAGATCCTGCACAGCCTGAAGAGCTTCCTCCACTGCCTGGAATTCGCGGAAGTTGGAGGATCGAGAGCTTATCAGAGGACCCCAGATACCCTGAAACGGGGACCCCGATACCACCGCCCCCCAGCCCCGTTGGCTGGCATCCGTCGTCACAGTAACCAGAGGAGTCCGAGACCAAGAGACTCCCCTGGCCAGATTCACCGGGGACAACCACCATCTGAGGGAGGATACCACCCTTCCCGACAAGCCAACCTTCTTGTTGAGAGAGGAGGGGAGACGATTCCAATGCATCAGAATGTGGTCCTGAAGGCACCTGGAATGCGCCTGGGCCCACATGACTGACGGGATGCACGCCGTCATAGACCCCAGGACCGATATGGACTCCCAGAGCGTGGGGGACCGCTGAGCCCTCAGGGAAGAGATTCTCGACATAAGGGAAGTTTTGTGATCTTCTGGCAAAAGAGACACCTGTCTGTCAGAGTCCAGAAGCACCCCCAGGAATCTCCTGACTGAGGAGGGGCAAAGCTGAGACTTCGACAGATTGGGGAGCCACCCCAATGACCGAAGTATGCCCAACACCCTGTATACGTCCGCCTTGAGGACCTCCTCTGAAGGCGCGACCAGAAGAAGGTCGTCCAAGTATGGTATCAGACAGACGTCTTGTAACCTTAGGAAGGCCACTACCTCCCCCATGATTTTTGTAAAAATCCGAGGAGCAGAGGAGATGCCGAAAGGCAAAACGTCGAACTGGAAGTGGTGGATATCCCCCCGGTAAGACACCGCAAACCGCAGGTATTTCCTGTGCCGAGGATGAATCGGCACATGGAAATACGCATCCTTCAGATCTATGGTGGCCATCTGGAAGTGGGGCCCTATCAAGGGGATCACTGACCTGATTGATTCCATTTTGAATCTGCGGTAGCGGACATAATGGTTGAGCTGCCTCAGATTGATTATAATCCGGGCAGCCCCCGATGGCTTCTTCACCATGAAGAGCCGGGAGTAATGTCCGCTGCCGCATTCCGACTCCGGAACCCTGGAGATGACATTGGAAGCCAGGAGTTCCAGCAGGTTGGAAAACAGGAGATCCGGAGATCCCCGCGAGGGCAGGGTAGTGACTCGAAGGACCGGAGGGGGAGGAGACACAAACTATCAAGAGACCTTCCGATAAGATGTTTAGCACCCACTGGCAGTTGGTAATGTCTCGCCAGCGGGGGAGAAAGGCAGAGAGCCGTCCCCCTACCTGCACCGAGTCACTGTTTGTCCTGTGGAGGACGCTGTTGGGGAGGAACGAAGATGTTCCTCCCTCGACCTTTCGGGTAGGCCCAACGACCCCCCTTCCCCTTACCTCTGGGCTGGGAGGCCTGAGGCACCTGGGGACGAAAAAATGACTTTTTCCCCACACGGTGTTCGGGAAGCGCCTTCTTATCGGAGGCCTTCTCCAGGATGTCATCCAGGGCGGGCCCAAAAACCAAATCCCCCTTAAAGGGAATGGAGCAAAGGTGCATTTTAGATGTGGAATCCCCCGCCCACATCTTTAACCATAGAGCCCGCCGAGCCGAATTGGAGAGTACGGATGTACGGGCAGCCATGCGTACCGATTCCGCCGAGGCGTCAGCCAAGAATCCAGAAGCCTTTTTTAATAATGGCAAGGATTCTAGAAGCTCCTCCCGGGAGGTACCCTGGGAGATATGGCACTCAAGCTGATCTAGCCACCTGAGGATTGAACGGGAAACGCAGGTGGAAGCGATATTTGCCTGTAAGGTAGATGATGATGCTTCCCACGAGCGTTTCATCAGCCCCTCAATTTTTCAGTCCATCTGATCCTTCAGCTGGGACGTATCCTCGAAAGGGAGGGCAGTTTTTTTAGCCACCCGAGTGACCTGGACATCCACCTTGGGGACATCCCAAGAAAATGGGGTGTCCTCCAGGGGAAACCGATTCCTCAAACCGCCCTTAACCCTCTTCTCAGGAAACTCCCACTCCTGAGCAATGAGATCCTGAATGTTAGGATGGACAGGAAATCCCACCGGCTTGACCGGACGAAGGCCAGAAAACAGAATCCTGGACAGAGTGGAGGACCGGCTCCTCCTCCAAACCCATAGTGCTACGGACTGCACTAATGAGCTCAGCCAAATCCTCTGAGGAGAACAGGAATCTGCTAGAGTCAGGTGGCCTGGAGGAAGAACCATCATCCCAATTATCCGAGCCCGAGTCTAACTGGCCCTCGGAGTCAGATGGGTCCTGCTGCCGTTTCCTCTTTTTGTGAGACGGAGGAACCGGGACTGGGGTGGGAGCAGCAGTAGGCAGGGAAGCCAAAGAGGCCCGAATCTCATGCTTCACCATGGAGCGCAATTCCTCCACTAGGGAGGGGTGTTCAGCCCGAACCACATGATCTGTACACTCCTGGCAGAGTTACTAATCCCAGGGGGAAGAAAACTTCTTATTGCAGAGCGGGCAACGCTTCCCACCGGGCTTTTTAACTGCTGGCTTCTCTCCCTGTAAAACACAGAGAGGGTGCCATAAGCATCTGCCTGTATACAGGCACACGGACCCCCCCTTGGCACAGACTCACTGTGGCTGGGGTAGAGCTGGTCTCAGCAGCTGGATCAGCCATCCTGAAAAATAGAGGTGCTCATCTTACTGCTGACTTCAGGGCAGCTTAAATGACTTAAGCCTGCCCCACCACTCCAATCAATGTGCCCCCATCCCCCCTGCAGGGTCCGGAGCAGGCCGCAGTACCGCCGGGCGTGCTCTGCACGCTGTCATTCCGGCTCCGACCGCCGGAACCGGAAGCGCCGTCATCGGGAGCACGGGAACCGGAAGTGACGCCCGCTGACGTCACATCCGGCCGGCGCGACAGCGCGCGCACAGGGGGGAAGCCGGCGGGCTGAGGGAACACCGAGAGGCCGCCGGCGGGGCTCCCCCACCCCGCATCACCTCCGCAGAGGATCCGGAGGAGTGGAGGACGGTCCTGCCGCCCAAAGCCCGCGGCAGGAGCAGTAGGAGGAGGGGAGCCGCAGCACCGACCAACACTGCCCGGCTATCCAGGTATGCTGCAGTCGCCGGCCCCACAGCATAGGAGACAGAAAAAACCTCTCCATGCCCCATGGGGACAGGAAAGACACTGGCTAATGGGAGGTGGGAGGGGCCTTTTAACCTCTCTTGTGTTCCTGTCCCCGTGGCGAGGCTACCTCCTATGCTGTCGTGGAAGGTGACTAGAGAAAAAGACCTTAATCCTATTGTTCTACAAACCTATGAATACAGAATCAACCCCTTCAGTGCCAAGTCCAAGAAGTTAGACAATATGTTTCTGATTGTTTGGAGTGGAATAGATCTGCACAACACAAGAAGAATGTGAATCTAAGTGTGAGGAGGAGGAAGGGCAAGCAGACAAGAAAATGAAAGTGAAACTTTGAGCACAATACTGCAGCATAGCCACAGACAGACAAGTCTGGATCTGTTTGTGTGTACGATCTGAGGTTTATTACATTCTTTCCTTATAATGGCAGCAGGCCGTAAAAGAGACCCAGTTTGGGAATATTTTAATGAAGCTCCTTCGCCTATCGGTAAGGCAGGCATGCGTGCAAAATGCAAATGATGCAACAAAGAGATGCAAGGCCTTGTGGCGCGAATGAGGCATCATGAAAAGTGCGGTGATGAAGATGACCAAAGAAACACTTCTGAACAGGCAGGATCTTCAGGTTGGTAAACATTTTTATTGAATCCTATTTCTAAAGACTGAACTCTCATGTGTGAGAAAAATTATATTTCTTATTATTACTGCATGTTACTGTCATTTGGTACAGTTATGAAGAAAAACAAATATTCCTTTTGGGGCAGGGGCAGTGATGTGTTGGGTACAATAAGCAGAAATTGTATAATAAACAATAAAATAACAGCATTGACTTTTTTTGTTTAGGGGAATTCATGGATTCTGGAAACTATCCACCTCCAAGATCACCATCATCCTGTTCTACAGTTTCAGAGTTATCCATCCAGGACAGTGCTTCATTAGCAGCAGCATCATCATCAGACACCCACAGCCACATATCACCATCACCCAAAAGGAAGAAAAAACCTTTACCTCCTGGAACCACCATAGATAGGTTTGTGATAAGAACTAGCAGATTAAAAAAAGAGTTGATTGATGAAAAAATTGCCCAGTTTATTTATGCAACGAACTCTTCTTTCCGTCTGACTGAGAATCCACATTTCATTAATATGGTTCAGTCACTGAGACCAGGATACAGTCCACCCAGCAGAGCTGATGTTGCAGGGAAACTGCTGGATCAAGTGTATGACAGAGAAATGGAGCAATGTGCAACAGCTCTGGAGGGTAAAATTGTTAACCTAAGTATTGATGGGTGGAGTAATGTCCACAATGATCCTATTGTATGTGCTTGTATAACAACAGAAGAAGGTAAAGTCTTCCTTGCACAAACAACTGATACGTCAGGAAATGCACACACAGCAGAATACTTACAAGAAGTGGCAGTAAAAGCTATAACGACATGTGAACAAAAATTCAAATGTCTAGTACGCAGTTTGGTCACTGACAATGCTGCAAACGTATCCAAGATGAGAAGAGATTTAGAAGAGCAGGGAGGGAATACAAAGCTGCTAATAACATATGGTTGCAGTGCTCATTTGCTGCACCTCTTAGCCAAAGACTTAAGTGTTCCAGAAATAAAGGCTAATGTTGTTGAAATTGCTAAATACTTCCTTATTAATCATTTTGCTGCAGCAGCTCTGAAAAGGATGGGTGGAACCAAGCTAATGCTCCCACAAGATGTTAGATGGAACTCTGTGGTGAACTGTTTTGAGCAGTATATCAAAAACTGGCCTATTCTGATGACACTTTGTGAAGAAAATCGAGATAAAATAGATGGCACTGTCACGGCCAAAATCCTCAACATTGGGCTTAAGAGAAATGTTGAACATATGCTGAGCTTCCTGAAACCCATCTCTCAAGCTTTAAACAAAATACAGAAAAATAGCTGTTTTATTGCGGATGCTGTTGAAATTTGGAAGGAACTGAGTGAACACTTAAAAACAGAACTACACATGGACAGAATTAAATTACAAGCAGTAAACAAACAAATGGGACAAGCACCGACTCCAGCTCATTTTTTGGCAAATATTGTCAATATCCAATATCAGGGTCAAAACCTAAGTGCTGAGGAAGAGGAGTTAGCTATGACATGGGTATCCAGCAATCATCCATCTTTAATGCCAACTATAATAAACTTCAGAGCTAAGGGGGAACCATTCAAGAAATATATGTTTGCTGAAGATATTTTAAGGAAGGTCACACCAGTAAACTGGTGGAAGTCACTTAAGCGCTTGGATTTAGAGACTGTTCAAGTAATGATTTCACTTTTAACAGCAGTAGCTTCTTCTGCAGGCGTTGAAAGAATATTCTCTTCCTTTGGACTCATTCATTCTAAATTGAGAAATCGGTTGGGACCCAATAAAGCAGGAAAACTTGTTTTTCTTTTCCAGATTATGAATAGGAACAAAGAAGCAGATGATGATGAAGATGACGACAAATGAGCTAGAGGGCAGCAGGGACAGTAGTATTTAAGTTTATCATGTGTCGGCTGGGCTGACAGTCTAAGTGTCTTAAAATATATATATATTATGTTTAGCCAAATTAGTTAACAAACATGGATGTTTGTTTAAGCAAATAACTTATGCTGTAATGTTGTTATTGTTTCAGTTGAATAAATCTATTTAAATTGTTATTAAGGTAAGGATTATTTTTCTCCTTCCTAAGTACAACAGAACAGTGGTGTCCAAATATGAATGATTAACCCATTAAACTGGGGAGAAAAAAGTAATATAAAAAGTGATTCTAAAAATCTTCATCTATTTGCATGTTAAAGTAGCAAGAACTAGTTTAGGTAGAAACTTTGATTTAAATCACTGATTTAAATCAAGCCTTACTGACTAGTGATTTAAATCGTGATTTAAATCAGTTAGATTTAAATCAAATCCACCCTGGTTCAAACTAGAAAGTACATGTGAAAATAAGCATTGTTAATATTCTCTATTATTTTCAAGTGCAAGAATGGAAATAATTTTACTTTTTTATCTTCCGGGTTGATGCCTAGGTCAATAGCCAGCTCTACAGTCTATAAGAGTGAGCGGTATCAGCACTTGCAAACAGTTAGCTATATGACCTGCAAGTGCCGCTCAGCTGTCTGGATTCCTGTATCCAGCCAGCAGCAGTGACCTGCACTCCACCAGTGCTGCGACAGAGTAGTTTAGGCGATTACGCAGTTCGAACCTGTGTCACAACCATGCTACAGATTCGGACAACTCTTTAAACAGGAACCTGTCAGGTTCGTATTGCCTATGCAAGTACAAGCAGAATTTGAAAAAGGATGACTATCACCGTTCCTTTTCTTACAGAGGGAATTCAGACCCAACAGGGACTTAAGACAGACAATATTGTGCACTTATGAAAATATTTGTTTAAAAAAATTGAGCATTTTATTGGACTTTACACCTTGCTTTCTAGACACTTGTCAAAACAGTCAAGTAGAAAAGTAAAAGCTTGTAAAAAAAAAAAAAGAGGGGTGCAGTGATACACAAAGCAACCAATCTGGTATAGCTAGACCAAACTCGACTGATCGGAGAAGCCTTTGTCCTAAGACCGATTAGATTTAGGTCTCATGGCTACAACCAGGAGTGTGGGAGGCTGCATGACGTGATACAGCAGAGCGATGCTTCATGTAACCAATAATTGAAATAATGCAGTCAGTAGAATAGCAAAGAGCTATATTCATCCCCAGAGGTGAGAACACTAAAGATAAGTCATGCAAAGTATTTACAAAGCTTCTCAGACTGATATTATCGGTATATACTCGAGTATAAGCAGAGTTTTGCAGCACAAAAATTGTGCTGAAAAGAGGAGGTGGGGGAGGCTGCAATAGGAGCGGGCGGTCACGTGCCCCTCTCATTAGTGCAATGCAATATGCACTGCATCCCCCTGTCCATCAGCGGCAGGGGGAGCGGTGCATATTACACCCCCCAGTGGTATATACAGGCCCCGTCTTGCTGCCGCACACCTGTAAAAGAATAGCGCTTTCATACTTCTCCTCGCTGTCACCGCGGTCCTCCGGTCTCCTTCCTGCTTCTACCCGGCCGGCGCAGCCGCAATGACGTCATTGCTTCTGGGCGGTCACATGACACCAGGTAGAATCAGGAAGAAGACTGGAGGACGCGCGGTGACAGCAAGGAGGATAAGTATGAAAGTGCTATTCTTTTACAGGTGTGCGGCAGCAAGGGGGGGGCCTGTATATACCACTGGGGGGGGCCTGTATATACCACTGGGGGGAACGCCTGTATATACCACTGGGGAGGGCCTGTATATACCACTGGGGGAGCCTGTATATACCACTGATGGAGGGCCTGTATATACCACTGATGGAGGGCCTGTATATACCACTGATGGAGGGCCTGTATATACCACTGATGGAGGGCCTGTATATACCACTGATGGGGGCTGTATATACCACTGATGGGGGGGGCCTGTATATACCACTGATGGGGGGGGGCCTGTATTCCACTGATGGGGGTTGTAACCTCTGATGGTTTGGAGGGGGGGGGGGAGACTGTATACCAGTGATGGAGGTCCTATATACCAGTGATGGGGGATTGTATACCAGTAATGGGGGGCCATTTATCATGATGAGAGGGGCTGTATACCGTGATGAGAGTCTGCTTCATTTTCCCCCTAGGCTTATACTCGAGTCAATAAGTTTCCCTAGTTTTGGAGGGTAAAATTAGGGGCCTCGGCTTATACTCGGGTCGGCTTATACTCGAGTATATATCGTAACCTGTAGAATAGTGTTCAAAAGTGAACCAATGCAATAAAAAAAAAAAATTTATTCATTTTTACATATGTGCGGATATGAATATTTGGTTTAAGTTGCAATATCTAAACTGGATGATAATAAACCTTCTACAGAAAAACAAGATGGTTTACATTGTGAGCCCCAATAGGGACAGTGTTGCAAATATATGTAAAGTGCTATGGCATTAGTAGCGCTATATAATTTAATAAATATTATTACAGAATATTTTGCTGGCTGTAACACTTTAAACAAAAAGAAACATACACAGGACCCATCATAGCGTCGCTGTCGCCAGGCTACATGTACGGCTGTGGCGACCCCTGGAACCGGTAGCCGCCACCCCCACCTTGCCTCCCACTGTTCTCATCTGTCTTTTCCCTCTTTACAGATGTCAAGTGACAGGGCGGGCTGATGTGACACCACACAGCTCACCATGTCGCATGACCACTGTACACAGTAGCTGCAGAAGACGCTGGGCGAGAACAGAGTGGGGGGGGTGGCGAGAACAGAGGGGGGAGGTGGCGAGAACAGAGGGAGGGGGGTGGCGAGAACAGAGGAGGGGGGTGCGAGACAGAGGGGGGTGGCGAGAACAGAGGGGGGGTAGCGGAAGGGGGGTAGCGAGAACAGAGGGGGGGGTGCGAGAACAGAGGGGGGGGTGGCGAGAACAGAGGGGGGGTGGGAGAACAGAGGGTGTGATGGGGATCCTGCCCCCGCCTCCATCCTGCCCCGCCCGCTACATCCTGCAACTCCCCCCCCCCCCCCCCACCTGCCCCCCTTCTCCGGCTCCATCCTGCCCATGCCGCTCCCCACCTCCATCCTGCATCCCCCTGGCTCCATCCTGCTCCCGGCCACCATCCGGCCCCCTGGCTTCATGACCTGCCGGCTCCATCCTGCATATACTATAGTGCATTCTATAATGCATCGCTATATACTATAGGACTGCTATACATGTACTATAATGTACCACCATATACTATAGTGCTGCTATATATGTGCTGTAATGTACCGCCATATACCATAGCCAGGACAGAAAAGGACACTTCTGAGCAGACTCACTTTTTATAAGTTCTCATCATAAACAAATCAATGGAGCAAGTCAAATCCTGATCACTGACAATTACTTACTTTAAATCCTGCAGTAGGTCTTTAGAATTTAGCATGGTTATGAGGGATGTGGTAGCTGCGGGTATAATTATAATGGGTGTTCTTGAACCTGCACAAAGGTGGAAAACATGATCACATTCTGTTCCTTCCTTGTAATTAGCTCTACTAATATAAAGCTTTTCAGATCTTACCCTTCTTTTGGTTGGGCGGTGGTCTTGCTTGTGATACTAGATAATAAGAAAAAAAAAAGGGGTTAACAATACTGAAATAAAACACCCCAGGATAATTAACTTATCTGCATGTACAAATATGTAAACTAAAACTCATTTGGAGGTTAACAGTTTGGGAGCATTGTTAGGCCATGTGCACATGTTCAGTATTTGGTGAGTTTTTAACCTCAGGATTTGCAGACAAAACCAGGAGTGGATCAATCAGAGGAAAAGTCTAATAGAAACACCTGCCCCACTTCTGTATTTAATCATCCACTCCTGGTTTTGGCTACAAATCCTGAGGTAAAAAAACTCACCAAATACTCAGCGTGGGCACAAGGCCTTAGAAGCCACCAGTTTTATTTCCAAAGGACCATCATAGACCAAATAAAGATGGAATACAATCTGGCCACAGACTATCATACAGAAACACGTAATTACTTACCGGTAATGTGTTTTTTCGGAGTCCATGACAGCACCCAGAAAAAGAGAGGGATCTGTCCTCCAAGAACAGGGAACCATCAGGTTTTAAAAGAGGGGTTCCTCTCCCTATGTCAGTTGGTTATAGGGTCTGAAAAACGGATCTCCAGAACATCGTTAGTCCACTACGACTTTGAACACCACATGTAAGAAAAAAACACCAAGAGGAAAAGAAAAAGTGACGAACCCTCAACAATGGGAGGGAATATGTGGATGCGGTCATGGACTCCAAAAAAAACACATTACCGGTAAGTAATTATGTGTTTAATCGGTCGTCGATGACAGCACCCAGAAAGAGAATTACTGAGAAATGCAAGCTAGGGAGGGACCACAGCCTGTAGTACCCTTCTACCAAAAATGACATCAGCACCACAAATATCTAATCTATAGTGCTGATAGAACGTAGAATGCGAAGACCAAGTCACAGCTCTACAGATTTGATCAATAGATACACCTGACCTTTCAGCCCAGGTAGCAGCTACAGCCCTTGTGGATTGAGGCTCTTCTCCAGTCTTGCCAGTTGCAGAGTAGGCCATGCAAATAGCGTCCCTAACCCATCGAGCTAAGGTGGCTTTGGAGGCCGTGTGACCTTTCATCTGGCCCTGAAAACAAAAAGGGACCTATCCTTACTCCAAGGACTCGTGGCCCCTAAGTATCTTTCTAAACAGTGTTTTACATCCAAGGAGTGCAACGCAAGCTCTGTCATTTTTGGGATTACTACAAAAAGTGGGCAATACAATCTCTTGCGACCGATTAAAGGTGGAGACTACCTTAGGGGGGTATGCTGGGTCAGGTCGCAAGACCTCTTTATCATCACGAAACAAGTAAAAGGAGGGTCAGCTGAGAGGGCATGAATGTCAGCTGAATGTCCCCTATCCGTCATGCCAACGTCAGCGCTACTAATAAGACAGTTTTAAGGGAAAGGACCTTAATAGGAACCTCTGGCATGGGCTCAAATGGAGGATCTGTCAATACCGTGAGTACAAGGTTGAGATCCTAAGGGACTGAACTAACTAGCTTAACTGGCGCAGATCTGGTGCATGCTTTGTTTAATCACGAAACCCAAGGGTCCCCTGCTAGGTTGAAATTATACAAAGCTCGAAGGGCCGAAACATCGACCTCACCGAGAGTCCCATCTCCAACCCTTTTTGCAAAAGGGCCAAAACTAAGTTATTAGGAGCTGCCTCTTCCGGATCTGCTCCAGTGACTGACAAGAATTTCACCCAAGTCCTATGGTAAATACGGGAAGTCACAGGTTTCCTAGATTTAAGAAGAGACTCTGAAACCGCTGCCGTGAACCCCTTATTACTCAAAATCCACCTTTCAAGTTCCAGGCAGTTAGGTGCAATCAGTCTGCCTGTGGGTGATGAACCGGCCCCTGGAAGAGGAGGTCTGGAAGATCTGGAAGGACCCAAGGATCGGTCACGGACATCTGATGGAGCCAGAAGAACCACAGCCTCCTCGGCCAGAAGGGGGCTATCAGTATCACTCGTGCCCAATCCTCCCGAATTTTGCAGAGGACTGTTGGTATTAGAATCAGAGGGAGAAAGGCATAGGCAAGGCTGAAATCCCAGGGGATTAGGAGTGCATCTACCGCTACTGGACGATCCCTGGGATCCAGGGAGCAAAACCGAGACATTTGTCGGCTTGACCGGCTTGCAAACAAATCCATGGTGGGAACCTCCCCCACACATGTCTGTGATCTGGCGAAAAATTACCAGATTAAACCCCCTGGTGAAGGTGTACCCAGCTGAGGAAATCCGCCTTGTTGTTGTCTTTCCCTCTGATATGTACTGCAGAAATGGAGGCTAGGTGTGCTTCTGCCAGTAAGAGGATTCGTTCTGCTACTTCCATTGGTGCTTTCGACTTTGTCTCCCCTTGGTGGTTGATATATGTAACTGTCACCTGATCGTTGGACAGGACTTTGACATGATGACCCATTAATTCTGGGAGAAACCCCGCTAAGGCTCGTTCCACGGCCACAAATTCTTTCATGTTGGAGGAACTGCCTTGCAGAGCCTCTGACCATTCCCCCTGAATTATCTCCTGCTCTAAATGGGCTCCCCACCCCAAGGGACTGGCATCTGTTGTGACGACCTTGGTAGTCCTGTCCACCAGGGAACCTCTATGGACAGGACTGAAACATCCAAACCACCTGCAGAGAGATTGAAGGGTAGCTGGTTGTAGAGTCAACTTGCCCTCAAGATTCTAACCCAGGACTTCTTGGTGTTTGAGAATGTCCCATTGAAGAGTCCTGGTATGAGCCTGGGCCCAACACCCCCCGGAATCCACACAGAGAGCCCAGTAATGACATGGCCCATCTCAACGTCATGTTTGGAGAGTCCAAGCATTTTGAACAAGAGTCTGAATGTGCCTCATCTTGTCCGGAGGGAGACAAATTCTTGTCTGGTGGAGTCCAATAAGACACCTAAGAAAATCTGGGAAGTTGACGGAGTCAATTTGGATTTATCCATGTTGATGAGCCACCCCAGATTGGTCAACATGTGGACAGCCCGATGGACTTGGTCTGCACAATGTTGGGCTGACTTCCCAATGATCAAAAAATCATCCCAGTATGGTACAATTAGGGCATTCTGCTCCCTGAGGTGGGCCAAAACCTCCGATATAACCCGGGGAGCGATTGCTATCCCGAACGGCAGGGCTCGGTACTGGAAACGAAGGACTTGGGAATTCACCTGGACTGACAGCCGGGGGTACTGTTGGGACTGAGGACAAATGGGAGCATGATAATAAGCATCCTTAAAATCCAGTACTGCCATGTGGCAACCTGGAAAGAGCATTTTGACTGCTGACCCAATCGACTCCATCTTCAGCGTGGGCACCTCCAGGTAATTGTTCAGGCTCTTTAAGTTTAGAATTGTTCTGAAAGGTTAGATTTTTTTTTTACCAGGAAGAGGGAGGAGTAAAACCCCGTCCCCTCTCCCAGGGAAGGAACCCGAACCAGGACAGCCTTGTCCTTGGGACCTAAGATCTCGCTTTCCAGTGCCCGCCATTCGACCTGTGATGATCTGGGAGGAGTGACCAGAAATCTGGACTGAGGAAGATCTGGAAACCAGAGCCTGAGACCGGATCTTATGAGGTCCAGAAACCAAGTGATGGATGATATCTGAGCCCAGGCTGGAAGGAAGAAAGAGTCGTTCTTCCACCCAGGAAAGAATGTCATTTGGAAGACTTCTTGGAGTCACTGGAGGGCCCCTTGAACATGAACCCCTTTCCACCCTTCCTCGGGTCAGACCAACTAGACTGGTCTTTTTTCGGGGAATATTTTCTGGAATAATGTCGAGATCGAAAGGGACGTTTAAAGGAAGTAAAGGAAAGCTCCAGGAATTTCTTCTTTTTATCCCATGCTTTCTCCAAGATGTCATCTAATGCTGTGTCAAATAAAAATTCACCCTCGCAAGGAAGACGACTCAGCTTAGTTTTCTCTCTGCAGATCACCCGGCCAGTCCTTCAACCACAACGCCTTCCTGGCTGCATTGGAGGAAGCTGCAGATCTTGCTGTAGGCATAGTGGAATCAGCAGCAGCATCTGCAAGGAAGGATGCGGCCTCCCTGCATGTCAGGAATGGAGGCCAGAATTTCCTCCCTAGGACACAAATTGGTCTAGCCACACCATCAAGGACCTGGATGTACAGACAGCTGCCAGGCCTGGTCTCAGCGACCCTGTTGACAATTCCCAGGTATTCTTAAGGAATTGGTCAGCTTTCTTATCAAGGGGATCTTTTAGGGAGTCCATACCCTCAAATGGTAAGGCATATTGTCTCGATGCTTTAGCGACTGCTACTTCTAGTTTTGGTGCTTTATCACACGACGAGCATGATGCCTCTTCAAAAGAGTATTTGCGTTTTAAAAAAGCAGTAGGGGCACCTTTATTTTACTTTCTGGAAAATAGATAATTGAGTTGTTCATCCAAAGGAAAAGAACAAAGCTTCTTTTGACCTAAACCCCTAAACATTAGGTCTAACTTAGATGGCTGCGATTTCTCTTCCTCAATACCCACGGTGGCTCGGATTGCTTTAACTAAACCGCCCACATCCTCAACAGAAAAACAATCCACCAGTATAGTCATCAGAAGAGGAAGCTGAAGATGCTTTTGAGGAATCACACTCGCAATCTGATCTATTGGATTCAACTGTGGGCTGCGGTGATACATTAGATAAAGAGGACCACTGCCGTCCCTGAGACAAGGACTTAAAGGCATTCTCCACCTGGGACGTGATTAAGAACTGCAGATTGGAAGAAAAACTCGGTGTCTCTTCCATGATGGTCTGCTCCATACAAGCTCTGCACAGTTTTTTGGCCCAGGCAACCAGGAGTGCACACTCGCAGAGCCTACACTGCAAGTGTTTGGTCTTAGTAGTCGACTTCCTGGACTTTTGCTGTGTCTGAGCCTGGAAAGGACCTTTGTCCTGTGACCATTCTCTTCTGGCGGCCTCATGGGAAGTGACTGCTGCTGTGGTGTGTCTTCTTCTGAAGCTCTGTCTCCAGTGGAGGAGCCTCTGTCCCACTCATCCTGGCTGGATCACTTCTGCTGGACAGTCACGGTCAGGCAGGAGGTGAATGGAGTTCTGAGGCACCACTCCCGCCTTTATGCCCGCAGATTCCCCTGCCACCGCTCCCAGCTCAAACCCGGAAGTCCGGATGCGTCACATGATTGCCGTATCATTGGGACCTCCCTATGACATCAGCGTCGGCCGCCAATTAGAGAGCGCCGTCGTGCGTGACGCAGTAGGCCTGCCCTGGAAGTCTGGCGCATTCAGCACCCGGCCCGCCTATACCGGCCGGCCAGGTGCGTGCACAGTCCTGGACACCCGGTGGCGCCACATGCAACATGGCGCCCTTGGATTCAAAGGCCCCAGCGTTCCCGCCGCAGCCTCCTCTTTGGGAGTCGCAGCCCATGTGCCCAAAGCTACGGTGCCCGATCCGGCCACCCCACGCCGCACCCTCCTGGATTCGGTCCTCCATGTCAGCGTCTGCACAGCTTCTCATGTAAGACCCCTTATGGTCATAATCTTCTGGAACCACCATTCCCAAGGCTCCTCGTTCAAGGAACCAAGTGACATGGGGAGAGGAACCTCCTCTTTTAAAGCCTGATGGTTCCCTGTCCTTGGAGGGCGGATCCCTCTCCATCTGGGTGCTGTCATGGACAACCGATAAAATGATATTAGTGACTGTCTACTTTACTAAACGCATGTCCTTCGAGTAAATCTTGGTATGACCAGTCTATCTGCAATATTTCAGAAAACCCATGTGTAAGGTTCAGTGTAATATTAAAGGGGTTGTCTGGGCTTTTTATAAAATCTGTGTGTATCTAGGCTGCAGAATGCTGACAGCTTGTAATTTACACCCTGTCAGCATTTCGCAGGTTTACCTAGATATCACTATTCTGCATATGAAGACGACCGACAAGGGGCGTGTTGGTTTTGGAGATTGGGTGAAAACATCACTACTTGTCGTTTCCACCAATTCTCTTACAAGCACACCCCAGACTGCAACAAGCCCCGCCGCAGTCGCAAGCATGCACACCCCCCCTCCAGTCTCCAGCATGCCCGCCATCTCCTCTGTGCAGTGAGCGGTTCATTCTGGGGCGGCTGTGAGATTCCCATCAGCGGGCACAGGTGGAGGTGGAGCGCACACACAGAAGCATTGAGAGGGATCATCTTCTCAGTGCTGCAGATTTGGCACGGTATGTCAGGAGGAGATGACTGCTCGTAGTGCAATGCAGAGGGTTCTATCACAGTAGGGGGAAGGGGCAGGCATGCTGGAGACTGGAGGGGGGACGTGCATGCTTGGAACTGGGGAGGAAATGTTGCAGTCTGGGCTAGCTTGTAGGAGAGTTGGTGGAAATTACAAGTAGTGACGTTTTTACACAAGCTCCAAAACAAACACACCCCTTGTCAGTCTTCTCCATACACAGAAAAGTGATATCTAGGTAACCCTGCAAAATGCTAACAAGGTGTAAATTACAAACTGTCAGCATTCTGCAGCCTAGATACACACAGATTTTATGAAAGCCTGGACAACCCCTTTAAATAATGTTAATACATTCAATAGAAAAACATATCAGGTAGCAATGAAACAAGCGTATACATTTTTACAGAATATATATAGGCAAGTACCGTAATTATTTATGAGATAGATCTACATTTGTGAATGTAAGCAGAGATGAGATCACAGTTGCACAATCTCACACCAGATCATGTAGGCCTTGCTGCCAAATCTTCAAAGTGGTAATTGTTATTTTAAATAAATTTCTAGTGATCAGTTGTTTTTTCTCCACTTTACAGATTTGTTTTATTTTTATTCTGGACTTGAAGAAAAGCTATGCAACTACGGTAAATCTAAAGCAAAGCCTAGAAAAATTGGTGTGAATTTTCACTTTACTATTGAACTTAATGGAAAAGTTGCTGCATTTTAGGCTATGTTAACACACAGCGTTTTTGTGAGGATCCGTTTTTGGTGCAAAATTGCACCAAGAACAAATCTTCACAGAACACAGAGCTTTGCTTACATCGGCGCGCACCTTCGGTGACTGCCGGCGGTCTCTTCTGATCCCTTGCTGGGCCTTAGCGAGCGCAGGCTTTAGGACCTCGTAGCACCATGTTACCAGTGATGTCGCCCAGTCACATGGTGCTTTTTAAGGTCCTGTACAAGGTCTTATGGTGTTGGCAAGAGAAGCGATCACCTGGGGAACGTAGCAAGGCGAGTAAAAAACGCGGCGAAAAAGGCAAACTATTGACATGGTCATTCTTTTTGCAGATGCACTTTACAGCGCGTCCGCAAAATTACAGACCATGTAAGCGCATTTCAGGAAAAGCCATTGCTTTTGCTTTGATGCGTTACGGCACCGTGGTTCACTGAATTTTGTGCAGTGCTAAAAAGCACTGCGGAAATGCAGAAATATGCTACGTGTGAATATAGCCTTAAGATACTGGCAGTATGAGGATGTCAATGCCAAGCCCTCATCAACCTTGCTTTTGATGTTCTGAATGTAATTTGGGCCTGTGTGGCTGTCGCCTATAAGGTTTAAATCACTAGTATTGTTCAGTGTTAAGTCTTGGACTGGATTAGCAGGATGACATTTGACATGCAGGTAAACATTGCCTGGTTGTAGAAAAGTCAAAACCTCATGGTACAAATGGCACATACTGGTATATAAAAGAGAATATGTGGTGTTAAGACAATCCGGATATTTCACATCTGGATTACACTGAATATTTTACGAGTCGCTTCATATCCCATTCAATTTAGATATAATGATAAACTGGCATCTCATTTTCCTGCAGCAATCACAATCACGTTTTCATGACCGAGCCTACAAGCTATGCACTCCTTAGTCTTGTAAGAAAGCCAATTATAAAGAGCAGCTTCCAGACTGGAAGCTCTGAAATGTGTGATCTGCCTGTACATATTAGTTACATTGTTGTGTGTCCTTAAAGGGGTTCTCCAGCTTTGTGAACAATTTGTTTTTAAATTTTAGCTAAAATTCATGAAAAGTTTAGAATAAAAACGTTTTTATTTTTTTGCAAGCAATCTAATTGAAAATTTAGCATCATTTGCCTCCTGTAGTCACTGTACTGTCTAACCCTGGCAGCAAAATGAGTTAACCCCTTCATCCCAGAGCATGACTTTTACTTTCATGACTAGGCGATTATTTTTCTTTTCAATTCTGACCTGGGTAATGTTAGGAGTTAATAAGTCTGGAATGTTTCAACAGATCCCAGTGATTCCAAGACCATTTTATTGTGAAATATTGTACTTCATGCTAGTGGTAACGTTAAGACAATACTTTTTGCATTTATTTGGGAAAATATAGGAAATTTGAAAAAATGTTTACATCTTTCAAACACTTACATTTTTGTGTCCTCAAACCTGAAACTAGGGTGTGTCAGGCCGGCACAGGCGAGTCGCGTAGAGTACGTGAGGCCGGCACAGGCGAGTCGCGTAGAGTACGTCAGGCCGGCACAGGCGAGTCGCGTAGAGTACGTCAGGCCGGCACAGGCGAGTCGCGAGAGTACGTCAGGCCGGCACAGGCGAGTCGCGTAGAGTACGTCAGGCCGGCACAGGCGAGTCGCGTAGAGTACGTCAGGCCGGCACAGGCGAGTCGCGTAGAGTACGTCAGGCCGGCACAGGCGAGTCGCGTAGAGTACGTCAGGCCGGCACAGGCGAGTCGCGTAGAGTACGTCAGGCCGGCACAGGCGAGTCGCGTAGAGTACGTCAGGCCGGCACAGGCAAGTCGCGTAGAGTACGTCAGGCCGGCACAGGCGAGTCGCGTAGAGTACGTCAGGCCGGCACAGGCGAGTCGCGTAGAGTACGTCAGGCCGGCACAGGCGAGTCGCGTAGAGTACGTCAGGCCGGCACAGGCGAGTCGCGTAGAGTACGTCAGGCCGGCACAGGCGAGTCGCGTAGAGTACGTCAGGCCGGCACAGGCGAGTCGCGAAGAGTACGTCAGGCCGGCACAGGCGAGTCGCGCAGAGTACGTCAGGCCGGCACAGGCGAGTCGCGCAGAGTACGTCAGGCCGGCACAGGCGAGTCGCGCAGAGTACGTCAGGCCGGCACAGGCGAGTCGCGCAGAGTACGTCAGGCCGGCACAGGCGAGTCGCACAGAGTACGTCAGGCCGGCACAGGCGAGTCGCGCAGAGTACGTCAGGCCGGCACAGGCGAGTCGCGCAGAGTACGTCAGGCCGGCACAGGCGAGTCGCGCAGAGTACGTCAGGCCGGCACAGGCGAGTCGCGCAGAGTACGTCAGGCCGGCACAGGCGAGTCGCGCAGAGTACGTCAGGCCGGCACAGGCGAGTCGCGCAGAGTACGTCAGGCCGGCACAGGCGAGTCGCGCAGAGTACGTCAGGCCGGCACAGGCGAGTCGCGCAGAGTACGTCAGGCCGGCACAGGCGAGTCGCGCAGAGTACGTCAGGCCGGCACAGGCGATTCGCGCAGAGTACGTCAGGCCGGCACAGGCGAGTCGCGCAGAGTACGTCAGGCCGGCACAGGCGAGTCGCGTAGAGTACGTCAGGCCGGCACAGGCGAGTCGCGTAGAGTACGTCAGGCCGGCACAGGCGAGTCGCGTAGAGTACGTCAGGCCGGCACAGGCGAGTCGCGTAGAGTACGTCAGGCCGGCACAGGCAAGTCGCGTAGAGTACGTCAGGCCGGCACAGGCGAGTCGCGTAGAGTACGTCAGGCCGGCACAGGCGAGTCGCGTAGAGTACGTCAGGCCGGCACAGGCGAGTCGCGTAGAGTACGTCAGGCCGACACAGGCGAGTCGCGTAGAGTACGTCAGGCCGGCACAGGCGAGTCGCGTAGAGTACGTCAGGCTGGCACAGGCGAGTCGCGTAGAGTACGTCAGGCCGGCAGAGGCGAGTCGTGAACAAGTATGTCAGGTTGGCATACGCAAGTCTTGTACAGGTATGGTCAGGTTGGCATATGCCAGTCGTGTACAGTATGTCAGGTTGGCATATGAGAGTTGTGCACAATATGTCATGTTGGCGTATGCGAATGTAGAAATACATTCTTTTAAATAAAACTTTGCTTTATTGAAGAAGTGATATAAACAAAACAGTATGAAATACAAGAAAAATTATATGCAAGTATGACTGATCGTAAACTATGCAAAGACCACCTAATTTCCAGTAAGGCCTTGAAAACGCAGTGCCACTTTCAGAAATCTAATATATAAAGCTGAATGTGAGTATGTATGTGTGTGTGGTGTATATCCGGGATTGGCATCTACACCGTCGCAACTACAGCCACAAAAGTTTGCACAGTCACACGTCGGGACCCCGAGCGCGTCATAGGCTATGTTGTGAGGCGAAATTTTAACCCTGCGCGTTACAGTTCACCAATTTTGCTCCTATCTACATAATGGGGAAAAAGTGAATGGAAAAGTGTTGGAGGAAAACAGACAGCTGTCAGCTATAGCCACAAAATTGTGCACAGTCACACGTCTGGACCCTGGGAGCATCATAGGCTATGTTGTGAGGCAAAATTTTAACCCCGCGCTTTCCAATTCACCAAACAATTTTGCCCCTATCTACATAATGGGAAAAAGTGACAGTTACCAGTTGACAGTTGTGAATGAGAGGGGCTTAATGATAGCGCCAAAGACTAACAGCACATACCAGCATATAGTCACTAAGGTGGGGCCCCAACATGAGATATTCACCATGCACGGGGACATGTATACACACCACAAGCACACAGAGTAACAGCAAGTGTATAGTCGCTAAGGTGCAGCCCCAACATTGGATACTCACCATGCACCCGAACAAACACACACACACCACAAAGACACACACAACACAGACATACACACACACCCACGGGGACACACACACATAGCCACCCTATAGCAACATATGCACTCACCCCACAGGGACACACAAACACCACAAACATAGTAACATAGTTTTTAAGGTTGAAGGAAGACTTTAAGTCCATCTAGTTCAACCCATAGCCTAACATGTTGATCCAGAGGAAGGCAAAAAAAACCCATGTGGCAACACTAGCTCCACATTGGGGAAAAAAAATCCTTCCTGACTCCAGATATGGCAATCAGACTAATTCCCTGGATCAACGCCATATCAAAGGATCTAGTATATATAACCGGTAATATTATAGTTTTCAAGAAAGGCATCCAGGCCCTTCTTAAATGTTAGTAGTGACTCACTCATTACAACATCATGTGGCAGAGAGTTCCATAGTCTCACTGCTCTTACACTAAAGAATCCACGTCTGATTATGATTAAACCTTCTTTCCTCCAGACGTAGGGAATGCCCCCTTGTCCCTGTCTCAGGCCTAAGAGTAAACAGATCATTAGAAAGTTCTCTGTACTGTCCCCTCATATATTTATACATTATTATAAGATCACCCCTAAGCCTTCGTTTTTCCAAGCTAAATAACCCCAAGTTTAATAACCTGTCTTGGTATTGCAGACCCCTCAGTCCTCTAATAACCTTGGTCGCTCTTCTCTGGACCCGCTCTAGTTCAGCTATGTCTTTCTTATACACCGGAGACCAGAATTGTACACAGTATTCCAAGTGTGGTCGCACTAGTGACTTGTATAGAGGTAAAATTATGTTCTCCTCATGAGCATCTATGCCTCTTTTAATGCATCCCATTATTTTATTTGCCTTCGCAGCAGCTGCCTGACACTGGCCACTAAATGTGAGTTTGTCATCTACCCATACACCCAGGTCTTTTTCAGTGACAGTTTTGCCCAGTGTTTTACAATTAAGCACATAATTATACCTTTTGTTTCCTCTGCCCAAGTGCATGACCTTACATTTATCCCCATTAAAGCTCATTTGCCATTTATCAGCCCAAGCCTCTAGTTTACATAAATCCTCCTGTAATTTAAAATTGTCCTCCTCTGTATTTATTACCCTGCAGAGTTTAGTGTCATCTGCAAATATTGAGATTCTACTCTGTATGCCCCCTACAAGGTCATTAATAAATATATTAAAAAGAAGCGGGCCCAACACTGACCCCTGTGGTTACCCACTGTTAACTGTGACCCATTCTGAGTGTATTCCATTAATGACCACCCTTTGTTTCCTATCACTAAGCCAGTTCTTAACCCACTTACACATATTTTCCCCTATCCCAATTGCTCTCATTTTATGTATCAACCTTTTGTGTGGCACCGTATCAAAAGCTTTTGAAAAGTCCATATACACCACATCCACTGCATTTCTTTGGTCCAGTCCAGATCTTACTTCTTCATAGACACACACAACACAGAGACACCCCCCCCCCCCACAGGGACACACACAACAGAAAAACACACCACACAGACCCCCCCCCACAGGGACACGAACACATACACACCCTATAGGGACACATGCACTCACCCCACAGGGACACACACATACACACACCACAGGGACACACACACACCACACACAGACAGAAACAGATGTGCACAAATCACCTCACACAACTCGCCTCAGACGTGTGCTATCTTTAAATTTCCAAACAAACATCTGATTAAAAACAGCCAATGTGCAACACATGTGCCATATAGGGAATTAAGGCAGATGTCAGTCACATGAGCTGTCTATTATGTGTATGTGTGAGGTAACATATACTGCCTGGCCAGGGCAGAACTGCCACTAGGAATTTCGGGGCCCCTTAATGCCAAAATTTTGAGGCCCCCCTGAGACTCGCCACGCCCCCTGACCCAGCTCCGCCTCCACCTAAAATTCATTATATTTGTAGTGAAAAATTGGAACAGACCCAAAAATTACCTCAATTTATGTGCAAATCTACCCCAACCAGCCATCGAGATGGTTCCTTACAATAAAGAAAGGAAAAACAGCACAAAAAAAATAGAAAAAAGTGGACATTATTACCCAATGCGTGACCATGCCATTGGGCAATGTCCACTTTTTCTATATTTTTGTGCAGTTTTTCCTTTTTTTTTTTTTTTTACACACTCTATTATATACTACACACATACACACTTGAGACTGCTGTGGGCTGAATAATAGCTGTATATACAATAGAGAATACACAATAGAGACAGCTGCTAGCTATATACACAGTGTAGATGGCTGCGCGCCATATAGACAATGGAGATGGCTGCTGGCCATATAGACAATGGTGACCGCTGCGGGATATACACACAGTAGAGAATACACAATAGAGACTGCTACTGCCCGTATACACAATGGAGATGGCTGCGGGACAAATGCACAATGGAGACAGCTGCGAGACAAATGCACAATGGAGACGGCTGCGGGACACATGCACAATGGAGACTGCTGGGAGATGTATGCATATTAGAGCCTGCTGCGGGTTGTATGCACATTAGTGACTGCTGGGGGATGTATACACATTGGAGACTGTGCAGGACGCATACACAGACTGCTGGCCGTATGCAGAGACAGCCGGCTGTATATCTTGTATACACAGACAGCACTCTACTGTATGGTCCACACTATATACATACAGTATATAGATACACAAATGCAGCATCCAGTGTGGACCTGTATATAGAGTATAGTGCTGTGTAGAGACAGAGAGCGAGAGCCAGAGAGCGACAGAGTGAAAGAGACAGAGAGCTCTGTATATACACCAGTACCATCACGGCTATGTATATACACTAGTCCTATATCTGCTCTGTGTATATTATAGTACAAGCATGGCTCTGTATATACACTAGTACCATTATGGCTCTGTATATATACCAGTACTATCATGGCTCTGTATATACACACTAGTACCATCACAGCTCTGGTCGTCCCCATGCCTAAACCCCCCTGCACAGTGTTCCTCCTCTCTGTGCCTGTCAGCCCCTGTATGCTGAGCCTCAACTCAGTGCATATCCCCCCTGTATACTGTGCCGCCTCTCTGTGCCCGTAGTCCCCCTGTGCCTCCCTCTGTGATGTAATCCCCCTGTGCCTCCGCTCTGTGCCTCTAATCCCCCTGTGCCTCCCCTCTGTGGTTCCAATCCCCATGTGCCTCCCCCCTCGGTGGTTCCAATCCCCCTGTGCCTCCCCCTCGGTGGTTCCAATCCCCCTGTGCCTCCCCCTCGGTGGTTCTAATCCCCCTGTGCCTCCCCCTCGGTGGTTCTAATCCCCCTGTGCCTCCCCCTCGGTGGTTCTAATCCCCCTGTGCCTCCCCCTCGGTGGTTCTAATCCCCCTGTGCCTCCCCCTCGGTGGTTCTAATCCCCCTGTGCCTCCCCCTCGGTGGTTCTAATCCCCCTGTGCCTCCCCCTCGGTGGTTCTAATCCCCCTGTGCCTCCCCCTCGGTGGTTCTAATCCCCCTGTGCCTCCCCCTCGGTGGTTCTAATCCCCCTGTGCCTCCCCCTCGGTGGTTCTAATCCCCCTGTGCCTCCCCCTCGGTGGTTCTAATCCCCCTGTGCCTCCCCCTCGGTGGTTCTAATCCCCCTGTGCCTCCCCCTCGGTGGTTCTAATCCCCCTGTGCCTCCCCCTCGGTGGTTCTAATCCCCCTGTGCCTCCCCCTCGGTGGTTCTAATCCCCCTGTGCCTCCCCCTCGGTGGTTCTAATCCCCCTGTGCCTCCCCCTCGGTGGTTCTAATCCCCCTGTGCCTCCCCCTCGGTGGTTCTAATCCCCCTGCGCCTCCCCCTCGGTGGTTCTAATCCCCCTGCGCCTCCCCCTCGGTGGTTCTAATCCCCCTGCACCTCCCCCTCGGTGGTTCTAATCCCCCTGTGCTTCCCCTCTGTGGTTCTAATCCCCCTGTGCCTCCCCCTCTGTGATTCTAATCCCCCTGTGCCTCCCCCTCTGTGATTCTAATCCCCCTGTGCCTCCCCCTTTGTGGTTCTAATCCCCCTGTGTCTCCCCTCTGTGGTTCTAACCCCCCTGTGCCTCCCCTCTGTGGTTCTAACCCCCCTGTGCCTCCCCTCTGTGGTTCTAACCCCCCTGTGCCTCCCCTCTGTGGTTCTAACCCCCCTTGTGCCTCCCCTCTGTGGTTCTAACCCCCCTGTGCCTCCCCTCTGTGGTTCTAACCCCCCTGTGCCTCCCCTCTGTGGTTCTAACCCCCCTGTGCCTCCCCTCTGTGGTTCTAACCCCCCTGTGCCTCCCCTCTGTGGTTCTAACCCCCCTGTGCCTCCCCTCTGTGGTTCTAACCCCCTGTGCCTCCCCTCTGTGGTTCTAACCCCCCTGTGCCTCCCCTCTGTGGTTCTAACCCCCCTGTGCCTCCCCTCTGTGGTTCTAACCCCCCTGTGCCTCCCCTCTGTGGTTCTAACCCCCCTGTGCCTCCCCTCTGTGGTTCTAACCCCCCTGTGCCTCCCCTCTGTGGTTCTAACCCCCCTGTGCCTCCCCTCTGTGGTTCTAACCCCCCTGTGCCTCCCCTCTGTGGTTCTAACCCCCCTGTGCCTCCCCTCTGTGGTTCTAACCCCCCTGTGCCTCCCCCTCTGTGGTTCTAATCCCTCTGTGCCTCCCCTCTGTGGTTCTAACCCCCCTGTGTCTCCCCTCTGTGGTTCTAACCTCCCTGTGCCTCCCCTCTGTGGCTCATGTCTGTGCAATCTGTCCCCCCTCCTAACCTGTGCTGCGTGTCAGCATTGAGCTGTAGTGAGCTCCTAGCTGCAGATCTCGAACTCCTGCACCGCGGCCACCACGGGTATACTCTATTACCGCGGACCGTGAAGCAGGAGTTGGAGATCTGCTGCTAGGCGCTCACTACAGCTGGACGCTGACACGCAGGATGGAGGTGATTCGGAGTCGGGCACTGCCTCCACTCTGCTCTGCAGACCAGGCACCGCCGGCACCGTGCAGCTCCTGAAGAGAAAATACAAGCTGTACAGTAGAGGCGGCGAGGACCCGGGGGCATGTACGGAGGGGTGAATGGGCCATATCCGGGGTAGGTACGGAAGGGAGAATGGGTAGCGGTGATTCGTCACAGGAGAGGGGGGGCCGTGCAACAAGACATGAGGGGGCGGGCCCCAGAGGAGATCGGGGCCCGCTCCAAATAGCCACACCCCCCGCTGACACGGCCGGGCCCCTCCTGTCCCTGTTCTAATGGACTCGCCCCCTCCAATGACGGCCGGGCCCCTTACAGGAGTAAGATCTGTAAGGCCCTGTTGGCGGGCCTGGGCCAGGGGGAGGGTTTACTGTTGGCTGGAGATTTATTAGGCTGCCTATAGCAATCAATCACAGCTCTGCTTTTATTTTCTTACAGGTCATTAATATGACATATTCAAATTCTATTTTGTTATAGGTAACATCAGTTATTTATTAACCCGGGCATAGCCGGGTACTACAGCTAGTGTAGAAATAAATTTAGTAGCCCACGGATGTGTCATAGACTTTGAAACATCGTCAGGGCAAGTGTCGCCTTGCCAAGTGGGGTATTTTCTTATTCCCCTTCTGTAATAAACTCACCACCTTTTTTTTCTTATTTTTTTTTGGCAACCTTTTTTGTTTTCTTCACATTTGGGGAGCTCACCAGGGAAATGTTCTGGTACTATACAAGCACAATCAGTGGCAGAGGTACTGGGGCCCACTCATTCCCAACTGCCAAATATCAGGGCCTTGATCACTTATCTACTGGATCTGAAGGAATGTGGCAGCCTGGCCTGCACATCGTGATACACAAAAGTGTTATACAGTGCCATCTGTACACAGTACATGGCAAGTTTCTTGTAGCACACCTTAGCTTTGTGCATGGAACTGTAGGGCTGGAGGAATTGCTCAAAAAGAACAAATTATTATTATTTCTATAGCGCTATAAGTTCCATGGTGCTTTATATGGCAGGAGGGTAGATGAGGACAAGTACAATATATTTATGTAGTCCATATAAACAGGAAGAGGAGGGAGTGGGACCCTGTTCTCGAAGGCTCACAGTCTATGGGGGACCGGAGGGGACACAATAGGAGAGGGTAGTGCTGAATCATGAGAGTGCAGTGGACAGGTTCACATTGCAGATTTCCAGCAGGCCTACAGAGGTGGGTCTTCAGGTGTCTTTGAAGGATCCCAGGGTAGGAGAGTGTCCAATGTGCTGGGTAAGAGAGTTCCAGAGGATAGCGGATGCACAGAGGAAATCCTGTATGCGGTTGCGAGAGGAGGAAATGAGAGGGGAATAAAAAAAGGAGTTCTTGGGAGGATCGCAGGTTGCGTGAGGGTTGGTAAACGGGAGACCATCTCAGAGATGTATGGAGGGGACAGGTCGTGGATGGCTTTGTATGTTAAGGTTAGGATTGTGAACCGGTATCTCTGAGGGGGTGGGGAGCCAATGGAGGGTTGACAGAGGGGAGAGACCGAGGAGTAGCAGGAAGGCAGGTGAATGAGTCGGGCAGCGGCGTTCAGGATAGATTTGACAGGTGCAAGGGAGGTAGCAGGGGAGGCCGGTTAGCAGGAGGTTGCAGTAGTCAAGGCAGAAAACGATGAGAGCATGGACAAGTGTCTTAGCTGTGTCATGACCCAGGAAAGTGCAGATCCGGGAAATGTTTTTGAGCTGGAGGTGGCAAGGACTTGGACGTGAGGTTTGAAGGAGTGGGAGGAGTTGAGGATAACCCCAAGACACTTGGCATGAGTGACTGGGGAGAGAGAGCAGTTGTTGACTTTGATGGCTATGTCTGGTAGTGGGGGAGAACGATTTGATTTGGGAGAAGACGGAGTTTGATTTTGTCCATAGTCAGCTTGAGGAAGCGAGCAGAGAAGGATGAGATGGCGGACAGGCATTGTGGAATTTTGGGTAAAAGGGAGGTGATGTCAGGTCCAGAGAGGTAGATCTGTGTGTCGTCGGCATAGAGATAGTACTGGAGGCCGCGGGATTCGAGGAGTTGTCGCCGAGGGTGTAAATGGTGAAAAGTAGGGGTCCCAGAACAGCCTTGGGGGCCACCAACAGATATAGGGTAGGGTGGGGTGAAGGTATGGGAGTGGGTGACGGTGAAGGTCTAGTCAGTTAGATAAGCGAAGATCCAGGAGAGGGATAGGTCAGTGTTGCTGAGGGATTCCAGAATCTGGAGTAAGAAGTAGTGGTCAACGGTGTCGAAGGCGGCGGATAGGTCGAGGAGGAGGAGGACAGAGTAGTGGAGCTTACTCTTGGCGGTCAGTAGGTCAGAGGTGACTTTGGGTAGGGCTGTTTCAGTGGAGTGGTGGAAAAAGAAACGGATTGTAGGCGGTCAAAGAGGGAGCAGGAGGAGAGGTGGGAGGACAACTCAGCGTGGACGTGTTGTTCTAGCAGTTTTGAGGCAAACGGGAAGAGGGATATGGGGCGATAGTTGGAAACACAAGCTGGATTAAGGGAGGATTTTTTAAGGATGGGTGTGATCAAGGCATGTTTGAAGGATGATGGGAAGACTGTAGTGAGTAATATGTTGAAGAGGTGGGTTAGGGCAGGAATGAGGACAGAAGTGAGGTGCGGGATTAGAGGGAGGTGGGTCGAGGGCACAGGTGGTGAGGCGTGATCGTGATAGAAGGGAGGAGAGCTGATCATCTGTCATGGTGGAAAAGCTTCCTTTGCTCAAGGAGGGCTGAGCGGTCATGGATGAGGGCCGGGGGGGGGGGGGGGGGGGGGACAGTGGGTCAAAGCTTTCTCTGATTTTATCGATCTTTTGAAGAAAGGAGGCGAAGTCATCGGCAGTGATGAGGGGAGAGGGAGGAGGTGCTGGGGGACGGAGTTGGAAGTGTTGGAGTTATTTGGGGTTGGGGGACAAGACTGTTATTAGAGATGAGAAGTAGGCTTGTTTTGCGTTGGTGAGTGCAGACTTGAAGGTAGAGAGGGACTGTTTATACATGGAGAAGAGCTCAGCGGAATGAAATTTCTTCCATCTCCGCTCGGCCACCCTGGGCACTCGACGCAACTCTTTAGTGAGGGTGGGGAGACAGGGTTGCCTGTGTGTGCGAGTTTTCATGTAAGTGAGGGGGGGCAGAGAGGTCAAGAGCTGTAGCTATTGTGGTGTTGTAGAGGGTTGCCGCAGATTCAGCGTCGGGTGAGGAGGCTAGGTCTGTGAGAGGGAGAAGGGACTCAGAGTGAGTGGCAGTTAATAAGTTTAAGGTTTCTGCGGGGATGAGACTGTTTCCGGTGAGAGGGGAGAGTGGTAGGAGGGGAGATGGAGGAGGTGGTCAGCAAGTTGTGGTGGATAGCGGGAGGGCAGTATGAGAGGTCGGAGAGGGAACAGAGGCGGGTGAAGATGAGGTCGAGAGTATGGCCATCTTTATGAGTGGGAGAGGAGGACATTGGGAAAGCCCAAAAGAGGTGGTCAGTGATAGGAGTCTGGAGGCAGCAGGGTGAGGGTATCAATGGGATGTTGAAGTCGCCCATGATGATGGAGGGGATGTCAGAAGAGAGGAAGTGGAGAAGCCAGGTGGTGAAATGGTCAAGAAAGGGGGGGGGAATAGAGCCAGGGGGGCAGTAGCTAACAGCCAGCTGGAGGTTGCAGGGGGAGAAGATGCGAACGGTGTAAACTTCGAATGAGGGGAGGTTGGTGGAGGGTGGCAGTGTAATTGGGGTAAAGGAGCAGCTGTCAGGCAGGAGCAGGCCGACTTCTTCACCATGCTTGTCATTGGGGCGGGGGTGTGGGAGAGGGTGAGTCCACCATATGAGAGTGCAGCGGGGGAGGCTGTGTCAGAGGGGTGAGCTAGGTTTCGGTCAAGCCAAGAAAAGAGTTTGTTAGTGATGAAGAAGTCGTGGATGAAAGGGAGTTTGTTGCAAACTAAGCGAGCATTCCATAGTGCTCCGGGCAGAAGTGGGAGTGGGGTGGAAGTGAATGTGGGGGTATGGTGGGGGGGTCCAGGTTTAAGGGAGATGTCGCCAGCAAAGTAGGAGGAGCAGGGAGAGGGTTAGGAGGTGGGAACAGAAGAGTTTATGTGGCAGGTGTGTCTGTTTGGAGACAGAGGATTGAAAGTGAAGGAACAGTTCAGAAGAATGGGTGAGGTGGTTGGGTAGGAAGGAGGGCAAGATAAATCCTTCTATGCTGGGTGGAGGGATAATTGGGGGTAGTAGGAAGTGGAGAAGGATGGGAGTGAGTGAGAAGAAGCGGAAACATTGTATACGGTGAGCAGGGGATGAGTGGTGGCAGGGACTCAGAAACAGCCAGGGATCAGATGGTCACAAATGAGGTGTAGTCTGGGGGCGAGACGGTGCAGCCGCGGGCGGTCAGATGCGGCTAGATGTGAACAGGGGGCCAGAGCATCATGGGGGATTGGGTGCAGCCAGGGGGACCAGATGCGACCTGGGGGGGTCATATGAAGGCAGGGAAGACACGTGCAGCCAGGGGGTCAGGTGCAGTCAAGGACCATGTGCAGCCTCTCCGTGAGGTTGGTGACAGAAACTGGGTGCCCCATCTCCTCACCTCCCTGTTCGTTGGCAGCGCTCGAGTCCCTGCCACAGGGGATGGCAATTATAATGTAGTGGAGGTCCAGCAGATTCTCTGAGAGCTCCTACATGATATTAATGGGAGCTTTGACACTTGTGGGTTCAGTGCTGGGCACTACCCTGGATGCAGGGTCTTCGGCTCAAGGAGGCCTGCGGCACAAGGCACCGGTTTTAGTGCAGCTGCCGAGCACTAGCTCTGTGCAGCAGGGCCAGGAGTGAAAGTCCTCTCCCATCACACTCACCCGCTCCTGGCTGCCGCAGGTTCGGCCACGGTTGCAGCCCGAATCCGCAAGAGACTCTTGTGTGGCCTATGTCTCCTTCCTCCCGGGGTGGCTGGGAGGCGGGCGCCGCTACCAGGCAGGCCAGGGCAGGGTGCGGGTGGTCTAGAGCTGCCAGACAGCCCTCTAGTCTCTAGCACTGGGCCGCCAGCAGCCCAGCGGGAAGGGGCCTCAGCGACACGAGGGAGCCAGCTAGTACAGGCCGTGGCCTCGGTTCCCTGCTGTACCCTGATGGAGGGTCACAGGGCACCCGCGGTCCGGCAGCCCACGGCAGGTTCCGGGGCTCATGTGTCGGGCAAGGGACCTAATGTCTTGAATGTACCCCAGGACAGAGTCTGGTTTGTGGGTTTTTGCAGAGGATCCTTGTACAGACGTTGGGGTGCTACCACCACCATGTATCATGGTCAATAAAAGGACATTCTTCTTGTCCTTGTACTTGACTACTGCTCTCACCCTTTCTGAGCAGCTGTACAACTGGCAACCTAGGGAGGCACCTCAGGTTTTTGTGCACAGTACCACAAGCTGCAGTAGCTCTGACAGAAAGGGACTTAAAGAGAGGAATGCTGGTATAAAATGTATCTACATACAGGTGATATCCCTTATCCAGCAGTGGGTGCACCAAATCAGACAACTTTCCCACTCACTCAGGACTGGGGGGCAAGGGGGTTGGGGGGTGGAGAGAGACATTAAGGGGGCTGGGTCCAGGTATCCTTCCCTTCATAAACTCTCAAATCTATGGGTGTACCCTGAGGTAATCTTACATAGCTGGTAGAGTCCATACCCGGCCCGCTAACTGAGCAGGTATTGGTGAAACAGTCACACCTTTGAGGTGAATTAGGGAATCATCCATGCAGATGTCCCTTTGGGGAATGTACACTTCAGCAAACTTGTTGCTGAAGTGATCAATGATAGGCTGACTTTTCAAAGTTAGACCAAAGTTGGGGTCATCTTGGGGTGGGACACTGTGTACCATCACTGTAATGCAAAAGTTTGTGAATGGCCTCAAAATGTGCCAGAGGCATAGCCATGCAGAAAACTGTATTCTTCCCTATCCCCATGTTAAGATCAAGACCCAAAAAACTATTTCCACTGCATCTATGGGAGTCTGGTTAATAAGCGACAGTGTGGTTTTGGGAAGAAAAATGTTGGGCATACCAATTTCTGAACCACAATAAAATGTACAATATCCTCAGAGAAGAATACTTTGAAAAAAGTTGATTTCTTTAAAGGGAAGCAGTGTCAAAACTTGATTCCAGATTGGGCCACAAAATCAGGAATCTGTGGTTCATAATCTTTAGAAAGTGAGGTCCATAATGAGTAACTAATGGCTCATTTTCTGTCATGGGGCATGTGTGTGGGTTCAGCATTACCGGAAGAAGAGGAAAGGGTGGAAAAATAGAGGAAGGTGGTATCCTCTCCCAGAGTATCAGTGTCAGGACAGGGGGAGTAAGCCTAGTCAGCTGAATAAAGTCTTTGGGATGAGCGTGTCATTTTATTTTGTATTTGTGGGAGGTCTGGACATGTGTACTTGCGTACCTAACAATAGTGACACCCAAAGCCCTCATTACTGGTGAACGGCGGACCTGGCTGGACTTTTTTTTAAAGTTGGATGAAAAAGCCTGACATCATCACCCCCACCGCTGAGAAACTGACTTTGGCAGTGATCGCAGTGACGTCAGTTGGGGGCATACGAATTCGAGTTGACGCAGTTCAGTTGTGAACTGGGATGAAATTTCTCATGGCACCCGGATCACACCTGGGTATGAGTTTCAGCATGCTACTCGCTGTGAACAGCTGTGAACTTGCGGTGTCTGCTCACAGCAATGCAGCAGAGCATGTTCGCCGAGGGTGATCATCAAAGGGTTTGTTTCTTGATTAATAAAGTTGGCAACCTGGGATATCTGTCTTTTATTCCAATTAAGCTTTTTTCTATGTTGCGTTTTTTTAAATGTTTACTAGAGATTCATAATGGGCGGGTCTAACATTGGCCTGACATCATGAATCTCTGTGTTGGTTTCAGCTGGCATTAAATAGCTGGCATCAACCCCATTTTTACCCACAGGGCCAAAGAAAGTCAGGCAAAGTGCCTGAAAATGACGCTATAAATATGTGCCATTTTCAGGGGCGCAGAAACTTACAGCGTGCGGGACCCAGAACAATTGGGCCTTACCAAGATGAGAATCTCAGCTCCCAGCTGCCTAGGTTTAACATTGCCTTGTAATCAATAGGGTGAAGCTGACATTTTTTTTTTAAATTACTTATTTAAATAATTGAAAAAAAAAAGAGCTTTCTGTATTTTAATTGCCAGCCAAGATAAAGCCAGGCAACTGGGGGTGGCAGCCCGTAGCTGTCCACTTTATCTGTGCTGGCAATCAAAAATACTGCGAAGTCCTTATGTAATTTATTTTTAATTTTACAGCACTTTGATGTCAGTCAATGGGTAAGGGGCCCAACAGCCAATCATAGATGTCATAACAGAGAATGGGCATCTGTGATTGGTTGCTGGAATAGACTAAAAACAGCCCACACATTCTAGCATCTACCATGCTTAAATGCATGGACTGTTTCCAGTAAAAAAATGCTGTGTGAACATACCCAAAGTTATATTTGTTCAGGCGACCACAGTAAACATTTTGCATATCCAGTAGCAAAGACAATTTCCAAACTCTATGAATAATGAAGGGGTTAAAGACTTGTTTAGAAGCCCTGCATAAAAAAGGAACAAAACTAAGGCACAGTTCACTCAAATAGCAAGTAAAAAAGATTTTGTTTCAGGCAGGTAGCTTTATTAAAAGCGTGCTCTAATTTCACAGTTTTATCACAGTGCTCATCAACTCCCTTCTATCCATCCAACCCTTGGTCTATTTTCAAGTCTTTTGGACAAAGAGTCACTGCTAAAAATATACAAAGTCTGCTAAGTTTCCCCTGTCCGAACACCAAAGCGATAGAAGTATATTAAAAAATAAATAAATAAATAGAAAATAAAAAATTACAACACAACACCCTCATTCAACCCATAAACACTTAAAAAACCTGAATATGTGAACATACCCTCAATGGATGCAAGTTCTAAATGCAAAAAATGAAAAATATTTTACCTTTTCATTTAAGTAAAAATTATATGTAAAAATACAAAGCATACACCACACAGGTATGCCACATACAGTGTGTGCTCACCCTACCATACAAAAGTTTGAACACACCTCATTCAAAGAGTTTTCTGTATTTTCATGACTATGAAAATTGTAGATTCACACTGAAAGCATCAAAACTATGAATTAACACATTTGGAATTATTTACTTAACAAAAAAAGTGTGAAACAACTGAAAATATGTCTTCTATTCTAGGTTCTTCAAAGTAGCCACCTTTTGCTTTGATTACTGCGCTTTGCACACTCTTGGCATTCTCTTGATGAGCTTCAAGAGGTAGTCACCGGAAATGGCCTTCCAACAGTCTTGAAGGAGTTCCCAGAGATGCTTAGCACTTGTTTGCCATTTTGCCTTCACTCTGCAGTCCAGCTCACCCCAAACCATCTCGATTGGGTTCAGGTCTGGTGACGGTGGAGGCCAGGTCATCTGGCATAGCACGCAATCAATCACTCTCTTTCTTGGTCAAATAGCCCTTACACAGCCTGGAGGTGTGTTTGGGGTCAGTGTCCTGAAAAATAAATGATGGTCCAACTAAACGCAATCAGGACGGAATAGCGTGCTGCTGCAAGATGCTGTGGTAGCCATGCTGGTTCAGTATGCCATTCATTTTTAATAAATCCCAACAGTGTCGCCAGCAAAGCACCCCCACACCATCACACCTCCTCCTCCCACATGCTTCACGGTGGGAACCAGGCATGTAGAGGCCAGCCGTTCACCTTTTCTGCGTCGCACAAAGACACGGTGGTTGGAAAAGATCTCAAATTTGGACTCATCAGACCAAAGCACAGATTTCCACTGGTCTAAAGTCCATTCCTTGTGTTCTTTAGCCCAAACAAGTCTCTTCTGCTTGTTGCCTGTCCTTAGCAGTGGTTTCCTAGCAGCTATTTTACCATGAAGGCCTGCTGCACAAAGTCTCCTCTTAACAGTTGTTGTAGACATGTGTGCTAGAACTCTGTGTGACATTGACCTGGTCTCTAATCTGAGATGCTGTTAACCTGTGATTTCTGAGGCTGGTGACTCGGATGAACTTATCCTCCGCAGCAGGGGTGACTCTTGGTCTTCCTTTCCTGGGGCGGTCCACATGTGAGCCAGTTTCTTTGTACGCTTGATGATTTTTGCAACTGCACTTGGGGACACTTTCAATTTCCCAATTTTTTGGACCGACTGACCTTCATTTCTTAAAGTAATGATGGCCACTCGTTTTTTTTTTTTGCCATAATACAAATTCTAACAGTCTATTCAGTAGGACTAACAGCTGTGTATCCACCAGACATCTGCACAACACAACTGATGGTCCCAACCCCATTTATAAGGCAAGAAATCCCAATTATTAAACTTGACAGGGCACACCTGTGAAGTGAAAACCATTTCCGGTAGCTACCCCTTGAAGCTCATCAAGAGAATGCCAAGATAGTGCAAAGCAGTAATCAAAGAAAAAGGTGGCTGCTTTGAAGAACCTAGGATATAAAACATATGATCAGTGGATTCACACTTTTTTGTTGAGTACGGTATATACAGTTGTGGCCAAAAGTATTGACACCCCTGCAATTCTGTCAGATAATACTCAGTTTCTTCCTGAAAATGATTGCAATCACAAATTCTTTGGTATTATTATCTTCATTTAATTTGTCTTCAATGAAAAAACACAAAAGAGAATGAAGCAAAAAGCAAAACATTGATCATTTCACACAAAACTCCAAAAATGGGCCAGACAAAAGTATTGGCACCCTCAGCCTAATACTTGGTTGCACAACCTTTAGCCAAAATAACTGCGATCAACCGCTTCCGGTAACCATCAATATGTTTCTTACAATGCTCTGCTGGAATTTTAGACCATTCTTCTTTGGCAAACTGCTCCAGGTCCCTGATATTTGAAGGGTGCCTTCTCCAAACTGCCATTTTTAGATCTCTCCACAGGTGTTCTATGGCAGAGGTCCCCAACTCCAGGCCTCAAGGCCCACCAACAGTGCAGGTTTTCAGGATCTCCTTAGTATTGCACAGGGGTTGGAATCATGACCTGTGCAGATGATCACATTAGCACCTGTGCAATACTAAGGAAATCCTGAAAACCTGCACTGTTGGCGGGCCTTGAGGCCTGGAGTTGGGGACCTCTGTTCTATGGGATTCAGGTCTGGACTCATTGCTGGCCACCTTAGAAGTCTCCAGTGCTTTCTATCAAACCATTTTCTAGTGCTTTTTGAAGTGTGTTTTGGGTCATTGTCCTGCTGGAAGACCCATGACCTCTGAGGGAGACCCAGCTTTCTCACACTAGGCCTTACATTAAGTTGCAAAATTTGCTGGTAGTCTTCAGACTTCAGGTAAGTTTTGGCAAACTCCAGCCTGGCTTTTTTATGTCTAGGGGTAAGAAGTGGGGCCTTCCTGAGTATCCTACCATACAGTCCCTTTTCATTCAGACGCTGACGGATAGTACGGGTTGACACTGATGTACCCTCGAACTGCAGGGCAGCTTGAACTTGTTTGGATGTTAGTCGAGGTTATTTATCCACCATCCGCACAATCTTGCGTTGAAATCTCTCGTCAATTTTTCTTTTCCATCCACATCTAGGGCGGTTAGCCACAGGGCTTTAAACTTCTTGATGACACTGCGCACGGTAGACACAGGAACATTCAGGTCTTTGGAGATGGACTTGTAGCCTTGAGATTGCTCATCCTTCCTCACAATTTGGTTTCTCAAGTCCTCAGACAGTTCTTTGGTCTTTCTTTTCTCCATGCTCAATGTGGTACACACAAGGACACAGGACAGAGGTTGAGTCAACTTTAATCCATGTCAAATGGCTGCAAGTGTGATTTAGTTATTGCCAACACCTGTTAGGTGCCACAGGTAAACGCCACGTTACACACACAGATATCTGTTCACATATTGGCCGCAGATGTCTGGTTGCAGTGAAATCATGGACACATTGTTCGATTTTGTGGCAGTGTACAAATGTAACGTGTCCATGATTTCACTGCAACAAGAGGTCTGTGACCAATATCTGAACAGATATCTGTGTGTGTAACGTGGCCTTAAGTTACAGGTGCTGTTAATTACACAAATTAGAGAAGAATCACATGATTTTTCTAACAGTGCCAATACTTTTGTCCACCCCCTTTTTATGTTTGGTGTGGAATTATATCCAATTTGGTTCTAGGACAATTCTTTTTGTGTTTTTTCATTGAAGACAAATTAAATGAAGATAATAATACCAAAGAATTTGTGATTGTAATCATTTTCAGGAAGAAACTGAGTATTATCTGACACAATTGCAGGGGTATCAATACTTTTGGCCACAACTGTAATTCCACATGTGTTAATTCATAGTTTTGATGCCTTCAGTGCGAATCTACTATTTTTATAGTCATGAAAATACAGAGAACTCTTTGAATGAGAGGGTGTGTCCACATTTTTGGTCTGTACGGTGTGTAGTATAATTACCGTATATACTCGTGTATAAGCCGACCCCACTACTTTTGCCCCCAAAACCTGGGAAAACCTATTGACTCGTGTATAAGCCGAGGGTGGACCCCAGCACAGGTATACAGCCCCCAGCAGTGTGGTATACAGCAGCCCCAGTGGTATATACAGCAGCAGCCCCAGTAGTTAGTATACAGCAGCCCCAGTGGTATATAACAGCCCCAGTGGTAGTATACAGCAGCCCCAGTGGTAGTATACAGCAGCCCCCAGCGTTAGTATGCAGCAGCCCCAGGGTATATACAGCCCCAGCGGTAGTATGCAGCAGCCCCAGGGTATATCAGCAGCCCAGCGGTAGTATGCAGCAGCCCCAGTGGTAGTATATACAGCAGCCCAGTGGTAGTATACAGCAGCCCCAGTGTAGTATACAGCAGCCCCAGAGGTATATACAGAGCCCAGCGGTAGTATGCAGCAGCCCCAGAGGTATATACAGCCCCAGCGGTAGTATGCAGCAGCCCCAGGGTATATACAGGCCAGCGGTAGTATGCAGCAGCCCCAGAGGTATATACAGGCCCAGCGGTAGTATGCAGCAGCCCCAGTGGTAGTATATACAGCAGCCCCAGTGGTAGTAATACAGCAGCCCCAGTGGTAGTATATACAGCAGCCCCAGTGGTAGTAATACAGCAGCCCCAGTGGTAGTATATACAGCAGCCCAGTGGTAGTATATACAGCAGCCCCAGTGGTAGTATATACAGCAGCCCCAGTGGTAGTATATACAGCAGCCCAGTGGTAGTATATACAGCAGCCCCAGTGGTAGTATATACAGCAGCCCCAGTGGTAGTATATACAGCAGCCCCAGTGGTAGTATACAGCAGCCCCAGAGGTATATACAGCAGCCCCAGTGGTAGTATCAGCAGCCCCAGTAGGTAGTATATACAGCAGCCCCAGAGGTTAGTATACAGCAGCCCCAGTGGTAGTATAGCAGCAGCCCCAGTGGTAGTATCAGCAGCCCCAGAGGTAGTATACAGCAGCCCCAGAGGTAGTATGACAGCAGCCCCAGAGGTATATACAGGCCCAGAGGTAGTATACAGCAGCACCCAGTAGTAGTATACAGCAGCCCCAGAGGTATATACAGCAGCCCCAGAGGTATATACAGCAGCCCCAGAGGTATATACAGCGCCCAGGGTAGTATACAGCAGCCCCAGTGGTATATACAGCAGCAGCCCCAGAGGTAGTATACAGCAGCCCCAGATGGTATATCAGCAGCCCCAGAGGTATATACAGCAGCCCCAGAGGTATATACAGCAGCCCCAGTGGTAGTATACAGCAGCCCCAGGTATATGACAGCAGCCCCAGTGGTATATACAGCAGCAGCCCCAGTAGTATATACAGCAGCCCCAGTAGTATATACAGCAGCCCCAGTAGTAGTATACAGCAGCCCCAGAGGTATATACAGCAGCCCCAGAGGTATATACAGCAGCCCAGAGGTATATACAGCAGCCCCAGAGGTATATACAGCAGCCCCAGAGGTATATACAGCAGCCCCAGAGGTATATACAGCAGCCCCAGAGGTATATACAGCAGCCCCAGAGGTATATACAGCAGCCCCAGAGGTATATACAGCAGCCCCAGAGGTATAATACAGCAGCCCCAGAGGTATATACAGCAGCCCCAGAGGTATATCACAGCCCAGTATATACAGCAGCCCCAGGTATATACAGCAGCCCCAGAGGTATATACAGCAGCCCCAGAGGTATATACAGCAGCCCCAGAGGTATATACAGCAGCCCCAGAGGTATATACAGCAGCCCCAGAGGTATATACAGCAGCCCCAGAGGTATATACAGCAGCCCCAGAGGTATATACAGCAGCCCCAGAGGTATATACAGCAGCCCCAGAGGTATATACAGCAGCCCCAGAGGTATATACAGCAGCCCCAGAGGTATATACAGCAGCCCCAGAGGTATATACAGCAGCCCCAGAGGTATATCAGCAGCAGGTCACCCCAGAGGTATATACAGCAGCCCCAGAGGTATATACAGCACCCCAGAGGTATATACAGCAGCCCCAGAGGTATATATACAGCAGCCCCAGAGGTATACAGCAGCCCCAGAGGTATATACAGCAGCCCCAGAGGTATATACAGCAGCCCCAGAGGTATATACAGCAGCCCCAGAGGTATATACAGCAGCCCCAGAGGTATATACAGCAGCCCCAGAGGTATATACCAAGCACGCCCCAGAGGTATATACAGCAGCCCCAGAGGTATATACAGCAGCCCCAGAGGTATATACAGCAGCCCCAGAGGTATATACAGCAGCCCCAGAGGTATATACAGCAGCCCCAGAGGTATATACAGCAGCCCCAGAGGTATATACAGCAGCCCCAGAGGTATATACAGCAGCCCCAGAGGTATATACAGCAGCCCCAGAGGTATATACAGCAGCCCAGAGTATATACAGCAGCCCCAGAGGTATATACAGCAGCCCCAGAGGTATATACAGCAGCCCCAGAGGTATATACAGCAGCCCCAGAGGTATATACAGCAGCCCCAGAGGTATATACAGCAGCCCCAGAGGTATATACAGCAGCCCCAGAGGTATACAGCACCCCAGAGGTATATACAGCAGCCCCAGAGGTATATACAGCAGCCCCAGAGGTATATACAGTCAGCCCCCAGAGGTATATACAGCAGCCCCAGAGGTATATACAGCAGCCCCAGAGGTATATACAGCAGCCCCAGAGGTATATACAGCAGCCCCAGAGGTATATACAGCAGCCCCAGAGGTATATACAGCAGCCCCAGAGGTATATACAGCAGCCCCAGTAATACAGCAGCCAGAGGTATATACAGCAGCCCCAGAGGTATATACAGCAGCCCCAGAGGTATATACAGCAGCCCCAGAGGTATATACAGCAGCCCCAGAGGTATATACAGCAGCCCCAGAGGTATATACAGCAGCCCCAGAGGTATATATACACGCAGCCCCAGAGGTATATACAGCAGCCCCAGAGGTATATATACAGCAGCCCCAGAGGTATATACAGCAGCCCCAGAGGTATATACAGCAGCCCCAGAGGTATATACAGCAGCCCCAGAGGTATATACAGCAGCCCCAGAGGTATATACAGCAGCCCCAGAGGTATATACAGCAGCCCCAGAGGTATATACAGCAGCCCCAGAGGTATATACAGCAGCCCCAGAGGTATATACAGCAGCCCCAGAGGTATATACAGCAGCCCCAGAGGTATATACAGCAGCCCCAGAGGTATATACAGCAGCCCCAGAGGATATACAGCAGCCCCAAGTATATACAGCAGCCCCAGAGGTATATACAGCAGCCCCAGAGGTATATACAGCAGCCCCCAGAGGTATATACAGCAGCCCCAGAGGTATATACAGCAGCCCCAGAGGTATATACAGCAGCCCCAGAGGTATATACAGCAGCCCCAGAGGTATATACAGCAGCCCCAGAGGTATATACAGCAGCCCCAGAGGTATATACAGCAGCCCCAGAGGTATATACAGCAGCCCCAGAGGTATATACACAGCCCAGGAATACACACCAGAGGTATATACACAGCAAGACCCCCAGAGGTATATACAGCAGCCCACCCAGAGGTATATACAGCAGCCCCAGAGGTATATACAGCAGCCCCAGAGGTATATACAGCAGCCCCAGAGGTATATACAGCAGCCCCAGAGGTATATACAGCAGCCCCAGAGGTATATACAGCAGCCCCAGAGGTATATACAGCAGCCCCAGAGGTATATACAGCAGCCCCAGAGGTATATACAGCAGCCCCAGAGGTATATACAGCAGCCCCAGAGGTATATACAGCAGCCCCAGAGGTATATACAGCAGCCCCAGAGGTATATACAGCAGCCCCAGAGGTATATTACAGCAGCCCCCAGAGGTATAATTTCAGCACCCCAGAGGTATATACAGCAGCCCCAAGGTATATACAGCAGCCCCAGAGGTTATACAGCAGCCCCACAGGTATATACAGCGCCCAGAGGTATATACAGCAGCCCCAGAGGTTATACAGCAGCCCCAGAGGTATTACAGCAGCCCAGAGGTATATACAGCAGCCCCAGAGGTATATACAGCAGCCCCAGAGGTATATACAGCAGCCCCAGAGGTATATACAGCAGCCCCCAGGGGGTATATAGCAGCCTCCAAATGCTGGCACTCGCCCCCCTTGTAAGGGCCCCCCCCCCCCGGCCGCTGCTTATCTTACCATCCCGGTCTTCTGCTCAGCGCCGCTCCTCGGTGCTCCGTTCTCCATGCTCCGTCCTCGCTGCATCCGGGATCCCCGGCCGTCGCGCGATGACGTCATATGCCTGCGACGGCCGTAGATCCCGGATGTAGCAGGACGGGAGCATGAAGAACGGAGCACCGAGGAGCGGCGCTGTGCAGAAGACCGGGATGGCAAGATACGCAGCGGGGGGAACCCTTACAAGGGGGGAGAGTGCCAGCATTTGGGGCATATATGCACTGCTTCCCCCTGCCGCTGATTGACAGGGGGAAGCAGTGCATATATAATGAGCAGCCCCGACTACCGTATTGACCCCTGTATAAGCCGAGGGGGAGACTTTTCAGCCCAAATTTTGGGCTGAAAAACTCGGCTTATACACGAGTATATACGGTATATATCTATATATATATTATATATATATATATATATATATATATATATATTGAATAAATATAATTTAAAGTAAAATCAGAGCAGCACAAGGAAACAGTCTCGTGCTAAGTCCCAGACAATGTTCTGTTGCCAGTATATAGTGACCAAAATAGGACAGCACATAGCGGTTCCTTCTGAACCTTCCTCCTTCTGTTGGAGGAAGATTCAGAGGGAACCGAAACGTTCAGTTGGAATGGGCCAATAAAGGGAAGTGACTACTACCTATTGAGTGCTTTTGGTAATAATAAATTATATTATATTATATATATATATATATATATATATATATATATCATGAAAAAAATCCTTGCAGCACACAGCTACTACCAATGATGTACAAGTGCTACAAGCCATATGTGTTTGAGGAAAAAGTTTAAAAACTTACGTTTTTTCAAAAAACTCAATAATCTATCTTTTAATTCTGAAGTTCTTAGTACAAGCATTGGCCAATGTCTGTTTGCTCATCAACTGCGACAAAGTGACTTCAGGCATGATGAGTCCTACTCTAATATCCCTATTCTCCTTGTCCACCCCCCACTTTTCAGTGGGCAGACACCATCTATACCCTCGATCACCTGTAGGTTAATGAGGGTGCACATTGCAGCAAGGAGCCCGCAACTCCATATAATAAATAACAAGAAAAACTGCACAGCACTCAGACTAGTGTGAACTGGTGCAAGCAAAGATGCAGAGGCAAACAACATGAAAAAAATCCTTGCAGCACACAGCTACTACCAATGATGTACATACCGTATATACTCGCGTATAAGCCGAGTTTTTCAGCCCAAAAATTGGGCTGAAAAGTACCCCCCTCGGCTTATACGCGAGTCAGTGCTGCATACCGATGTATACATGGGTACATACCGATGTATACATCGGTATACAGCAGCCCCCGCATCCCCAGTAATGCAGGGCCCCCCCAGCGTCTCTCCGGTCACCTGTAAAGCAAACTATACTTATCAGTGTGCCGCTCGCACCCGCCGCTGCCGACATCCGCGATCCTCCATCTTCATGCGACTCCTTCCTGTTTCTGTGCGCGTCGCCGGCAATGACGTCATTCCCTGCGACGCGCACAGGAAACAGGAAGGAGTCGCATGAAGATGGAGGATCGCGGATGTCGGCAGCGGCGGGTGCGAGCGGGACACTGATAAGTATAGTTTGCTTTACAGGTGACCGGAGAGACGCTGGGGGGGCCCTGCATTACTGGGGCTGCCTGTATACTACCGCTGGGCTGCTCTATACCTCTGGGGCCCTGTATACTAACACTGGGGCTGCTATATACCTCTGGGACCCTGTATACTACCACTGGGGCTGCTATATACCTCTGGGGCCCTGTATACTACCACTGGGGCTGCTATATACCTCTGGGGCCCTGTATACTAACACTGGGGCTGTATATACTACCACTGGGGCTGTATATACCTCTAGGGCCCTGTATACTACCACTGGGGCTGCTATATACCTCTGGGGCCCTGTATACTACCACTGGGGCTGCTATATACCTCTGGGGCCCTGTATACTACCACTGGGGCTGTATATACCTCTGGGGCCTTGTATACTACCACTGGGGCTGCTATATACCTCTGGGGCCCTGTATACTACCACTAGGGCTGTATATACCTCTGGGGCCCTGTATACTACCACTGGAGCTGCTATATACCTCTGGGGCCCTGTATACTACCACTGGGGCTGCTATATACCTCTGGGGCCCTGTATACTACCACTGGGGCTGCTATATACCTCTGGGGCCCTGTATACTAACACTGGGGCTGTATATACTACCACTGGGGCTGTATATACTACCACTGGGGCTGTATATACTACCACTGGGGCTGTATATACTACCACTGGGGCTGTATATACCTCTGGGGCTGTATATACCTCTGGGGCCCTGTATACTACCACTGGGGCTGTATATACTACCACTTGGGCTGTATATACTACTGGGGCTGCGTGTATACTACCACTGGGGCTGCTGTATCTACCTCTGGGACTGGTGTATACCACACTGCTGGGGGCTGTATACTTGTGCTAGGGTCCACCCTCGGCTTATACACGAGTCAATAGATTTTCCCAGGTTTTGGGGGCAAAAGTAGGGGGGTCGGCTATACACGGGTCGGCTTATACACGAGTATATACGGTAAGCTACTAGCTATATATATTTGAGGAAAAAGTTTAAAAACTTACGTTTTTTTCAAAAAACTCAAAAATCTCCAATTTTTTATTTAATTCTGAAGTTCTTGGTACATACATTGGCTAATGTCTGTTTGCTCATCAACTGCGACAAAGTGACTTCAGGGTCTGATGAGTCCTACGCTGATATCCCTATCCTCTTTGTCCGCTTCCCCACTACTAAGTGGGCAGGCACCATCTAGACCCTCCATCACCTGTAGGTAATGAGGGTGCACATTGCAGCATGGATCCTGCAACTCCATATGATAAATAACAAGAAAAAAACTGCACAGCACTCATGGACAAGGAGGATAGGGATATCAGCGTAGGACTCATCAGACCCTGAAGTCACTTTGTCGCAGTTGATGAGCAAACAGACATTGGCCAATGTATGTACCAAGAACTTCAGAATTAAATAAAAAATTGGAGATTTTTGAGTTTTTTGAAAAAAACGTAAGTTTTTAAACTTTTTCCTCAAATATATATAGCTGGTAGCTTATGTACATCATTGGTAGTAGCTGTGTGCTGCAAGGATCTTTTTCATATTATATAACCCTGCAGCTTTGCTAGCACCAGTTCACATTTGTCTTTGAGTGCTGTGCAGTTTTTTTTTGTTATATATATATATATTTATTATGTGTGTGTGTAATTGGGCTATATGAAACCGCACTCCCTGTAGAAATGAGTGCAATTCAATAACACAGCCGAGCATCTGAGAGGACGGCTTTACATTCCCTGTGGCTTCACTGTAAGCCTGACAGCTGTGGCTGTTCCCTGCAGCCGAGTATTTGTACCGTCTAAACACTCCCCTGTGTACATCTAATTTATTCAATTAGCTATACAATTTCTCAATATGCTGGTGGAACCTACACACTAACAACTAGGGCTGGAACACAAGGTTATAATCTGTTAAACAAGATCACATATAGTAAGAATTTTATATATACGTCACGTCAGCCACAACAAAAGACATGGTCCCTGTGGCCTCTTGCACATGGCAGAAGCATATGCTGATTGCAGACAGGAGACCTAGTGTCCATGGGAGCAGTAGTACATTGAAAGTATAGAGAGGCGTCATTCAGGGAAGCCTGACTTATGGCTTCATACACCAGGGAGGAAGGATAAAATTCGAACAGTGGCTTTACGTTCTCACGCAACATGGAGGGGCCGATCGGAGGAAGCATCAAATTATTATATACAGTTGTGGCCAAAAGTATTGATACCCCCACAATTCTTTCAGATAATACTCAGTTTCTTCCTGAAAATGATTGCAATCACACATTCTTTGGTATTATTATCTTCATTTAATTTGTCTTACATGAAAAAACACAAAAATAATTGTCCTAAAGCCAAATTGGATATAATTCCACACCGAACATAAAAAAGGGGGTGGACAAAAGTATTGACACTGTTAGAAAAATCATGTGATGCTTCTCTAATTTGTGTAATTAACAGCACCTGTAACGTACCTGTGGCACCTAACAGGTGTTGGCAATAACTAAATCACACTTGCAGCCAGTTGACATGGATTAAAGTTGACTCAACCTCTGTCCTGTGTCCTTGTGTGTACCACATTGAGCATGGAGAAAAGAATGAAGACCTGAACTGTCTGAGGACTTGAGAAACCAAATTGTGAGGAAGCATGAGCAATCTCAAGGCTACAAGTCCATCTCCAAAGACCTGAATGTTCCTGTGTCTACCGTGCGCAGTGTCATCAAGAAGTTGAAAGCCCATGGCACTGTCGCCAACCTCCCTAGATGTGGACGGAAAAGAAAAATTGACGAGAAATTTCAACGCAAGATTGTGCGGATGGTGGATAAATAACCTCGACTAACATCCAAACAAGTTCAATGCTGCCCTGCAGTCCAAGGGGGCAACAGTGTCAACCTGTATTATCAGTCGGTGTCTGAATGAAAAGTGACTGTATGGTAGCATACTCAGGAAGACCCCACTTCTTACCCAGAGACATAAAAAAGCCAGGCTGGAGTTTGCCAAAACTTACCAGAGAAAGCCTACAACGTTTTGGAAGAATGTTCTCTGGTCAGATTAGACAAAAGTAGAGCTTTTTGGGCAAAGGTATCAACAGAGCATTTACAGGAGAAAAAAATCTAAATTACTTACCGGTAATGGGTTTTTCCGGAGCCACGACAGCACCACCTGAGAGAGAGGACCGCCCATCCAAGACAGGAAACCTCTGAGATAAAAAGGCGGGACCTCTCCTGAACCTCAGTTTTGGTTACAGAGACCGGAGAGGGGAACCCAACAATCATTAGTACACAACCACCACCAAAAGAAATCAACAATTCAAAAACCCCCAAACGTGACCACACCAACAGGCAATAGGGAGGGATGTGGTGGTGCTGTCGTGGCTCCGGAAAACCCATTACCGGTAAGTAATTTAGATTTTTCCATCATCGCCACAACAGCACCACCTGAGTGATTTCAGAGAAAAAAATTAGGGAGGGACCACCGCTTGCAGAACCAGTCTACCAAAGGTCACCTCCTCGGTGGAAGAAAGATCAAGCCTGTAATGCTTGAAGAAAGCAGAAGGAGAAGACCAAGTAGCAGCCCTACAGATCAATTCTAAAGGGACATCAGCCTTCTCAGCCCAGGACGTAGCCACTGCCCTGGTGGAATGTGCATTAAGGCCCCCTGGGACCGGCACCTGACTAGAAGAATAAGCAAGAGCAATGGCTTCCCGCAACCACCTAGCCAGGGTACCCTTGGACACTGCCTTACCCCTAGAGGCCCCCTGAAAGGAAACAAGAGGGACGGGGACTGACGCCAGGCAGCAGACACGTCCAAGTAGGTAAGCAACGCCCTTCTGACATCTAACGTGTGGAGAACCTCTTCCTTCTGATTCGCAGGACGATCACAGAAGGAAGGGAGGACAATCTCCTGCATCCTGTGGAACTTGGTAGCCACCTTGGGAAGAAAGGAAGGGTCCAGGCGAAGGATGACCCTATCCGGCAAAATCTGCGTATAAGGCCCCACCACCGACAAGGCCTGCAGGTCACTAATACGTCTGGCCGACGTCAAAGCCACCAACAGGACTACCTTCAGAGTAAGGACCTTAGGTGAAGCCGAAGACAACGGCTCAAAGGGAGGCCTAGTTAAGGCATCAAGAACTAAATTGAGATCCCAAGGAGGCACCCTCGGACAGGGAACAGGAGTAGCCCGCTTGCAGGACTGTATAAACCTCGTCACCCAAGAAGACCCCGCGAGGGGACAATGGTACAGGGCCCCCAAGGCCGAAACCTGGAGTTTCAGGGTATTGACAGAGAGACCCATTTCCCACCCCCTCTGGAGGAATTCTAAAACAGCCGGCACAGGAGCCTCACCCTCCGGACTCGCCCCCGAAGAGGACAGGAATTTCTTCCACACTTTACCATAAATATTGGTTGTAACCGGCTTCCGACTGGACATCAGTGTACGAACAAGGCCGTCCGAGAACCCCCTACGCGACAGGAGTCGCCGTTCAAGTTCCACGCCGTCAGCCGGAGACCCGAGACCTGCGGATGGTGGATCGGCCCCTGAGACAGGAGAGACGGGGACAGGGGTAGAGTCCAAGGAGCCTGCACGGACAGGCGACTGAGCCAAAAGAACCAAGCTCTCCGGGGCCAGAAGGGAGCTATCATGAGGAGTCTGGCCCCGTCCTCCCTGACCTTCCGAAGGACTGCAGGAATCATGACTAAGGGAGGGAAGGCATACAGAAGACCCGAGGACCAGGGGATCAGCAGAGCGTCCACAGCAAAGGGCTGGTCTCCGGGATTCAGAGTACAGAACCGGCGTACCTGCCTGTTCTCCCGGGTTGCAAACAAATCCATCTCCGGAAGGCCCCACCTGTCCACAATCTGAGCGAAAACCCCCGGATCCAGAGCCCACTCCCCCTGTGGAGCTGCACCCTGCTGAGAAAATCCGCCCGGGAAGTCGCCACCCCCCGTATGTGAAGGGCAGAGAGGGAAACGTGATGGTCTTCCAATAACCGACAAATGTCCCGTGTAACGCCCATGAGAGCCTGAGACCGGGTGCCTCCCTGATGGTTCAAGTAAGCCACCGACACACAGTTGTCGGAGAGAATTCGTAGATGGCGCCCCCGAAGGGAAGGAAGGAATGCAGAAACTGCCTCCCAAACTGCCAGGAGCTCCCGCATATTTGACGACATCCTGGAGAGGCGCGAGTCCCAGGCTCCTTGAGCGGACAGGGTTCGAAGGTGGGCCCCCCATCCCCAGGAACTGGCATCCGTGGTGATCACGTTGGAGACCGGACAACCCCACGGGACGCCCACGGAAAGGTGCTCGGGGACCAGCCACCACCCCAGAGAATCTAAAGTCGGAGGGGAGAGAACAAACGAAGCGTCCAAGGCCGCCCCCCCTTTTTGATGCTGGAGAATCTCCCACTGAAGGGCCCGAGAGTGCAACTGTGCCCAGGGGACTGCCGGGATACAGGACGTGAGGGAGCCCAAGAGAGACATAGCCCTCCTCAAAGTCACTCGCGGGGAAGCCCGAACTGCAGAAAGGGAAGACCGGAGACGCACTTGCTTGTCTTCCGGAAGGAGGCAAAGCTGAGACTGTGAGTCCAGAATCATCCCTAGAAACAGCTGACGCGTGGCGGGAACCAGCCGGGACTTTTCTAGATTGACAATCCAGCCCAACTGACCCAGGGAAGACTGAACCATCTGCAGACGGGCGAGGCACTGATCCCTGGAGTCCCCCACAATCAGCAGATCGTCTAGATACGGAACAATCAAAATCTGCTGACGGCGGAAGTGAGCCATCACCTCCGCCAGCAGCTTCGTGAAAATCCGAGGGGCCATTGCCAGCCCGAAGGGGAGAGCCCGAAACTGGAAATGGCACAGGGAGCCCTCCATGTACAGGGCGAACCGCAGAAACTGCTGGTGGTGACGATGAACCGGAACATGATAGTATGCGTCCTTCAGATCCAGTACTACCATGAAACAATCTGGCAACAATAGCCTGATTGCGGAGTTCAAAGTCTCCATCTTGAATGAACGCTGGACCAGAAAGCTGTTCAGACGTTTCAGGTTTATAATCGTCCGGAACGAGCCGTCTGGCTTCGGCACGAGAAACAGTGTGGAATAGAACCCCCTGCCGCATTCGGCAGGAGGATCCGGGGATACAACCCCCTTTTTCCACCAGGGCTCGCACCTCGCCCAGCAGAAATTAGCATTTTTCCGGACTGCCGACAGACGTAATCACTAGGGACCCCACTGTTGCCGAAGCGAACTCCAGCGTCAACCCGTCTCTGAGGATACTGAGAGCCCAATCGCAAGCCCCAATGTCGGACCAGGCTGGGAGAAAGTGGGCAAGCCTTCCTCCCACCTGGAGCGAGCTGTCACTTAGACTGGTGCTTCCTGTCAAAGGAGGAACCTTTGAACAAGAAACCCGCCTTCTTGTCTCTCGTCGGCCCAAGAATCTCTGGTCCGACGAGGGAACCTCCGCTTGGCAAACCGCGGCTTACGAAAGGAACGACCACGGAAGGTGGAAGCCGGAAGGGCAGCGGGAAAATTTTTCTTATTGTCACTAGCACGTTCCAAAATCTCATCCAGCGGCTTGCCAAACAGAAAATCACCCATACAAGGCAAAGAACACAACCTCAACTTCGATTGGGCATCCCCGGGCCAGGCCTTCAACCATAAGGCCCGACGAGCCGCATTAGAGAAGGACGTAGCCTTCGCCGCCAATTTCAGGGAGTCAGCCGAGGAATCTGCTAGAAAAGCCGCTGCAGAAAGAGCCAAAGGAAAGGAAGACAAGATCTCCTCCTTGGGAGCCTCATCCCTCACCAAAGCCTCCAACTGCTGCAACCAAATCATGAGGGACCGAGCGACTGATGTACCCGCAATTGAGGGACGAAAAATGCTAGCAGTGGATTCCCAGGAACTACGCAAGTAGCCCTCTGCCTTCCTGTCTAGCTGATCCCTCAAATTCCCCAAATCCTCAAAGTAATGCAATAATAAATGTGGTATATAGAAATGAGCGCTAGGGATAACGGAACAAGCCGAACGCTTTTGTAGACATTACCTATAAGTTTATTACGATAAACACAGTGCAGGTCCTTCTCCCACAACGTGTTTCGACGCTACATGCGTCTTTCTCCACTTGAGAAAGACGCATGTAGCGTCGAAACGCGTTGTTGGAGAAGGACCTGCACTGTGTTTATCGTAATAAACTTATAGGTAATGTCTACAAAAGCGTTCGGCTTGTTCAGTTATCCCTAGCGCTCATTTCTATATACCACATTTATTATTGCATTACGTTCCTTTCTCCCTTCGGGGAGAGTGGTGCGAGCAGCTCTGGTAGAGGACCTTGCTGAAGAAAACAGAAACCTGGCCCCTGCACGTGCACGGGACGGTGGACGTGTGAGAGACGGAGCACAGACCTGGGTGCAAAGGGGAGACAGGCAATAGATGAAGACAGGGATCCTGCATAAAAAATCTCACATACTTGCGGTTAATCTAGTTGTGCAGAGGGCACAACCAACTTAGGTGAGTGAAACGTACAGTGTAACGGGAATTTATACCCCTAAATTTGCAGTGTGGCGCAACCATCTATTTTGATTTTTTTTCCAAATCCTCAAAGGGAAGAGAGGAACGCTTAGATGCCCGGGCCACAGCTACGTCAAGCTTGGGGGATCTATCCCAGGAAGTAGTGGCCTCCTCAAAGGGGTACTTCTTTTTAGCCAAATGGGAGAGAGCGCCCTTCTTATCAGGCCTAGCCCAATGATCTTCAATCAAGGCCTGGATTCGCTGATTCAAAGGAAAAGTCCGTCGCTTCTTGGAAGACAGACCACCGAACATTAAATCCTCCACTGAAGAGGGGTCACGGGCATCCACCAACCCCATAGTGGAACGAACAGCCTAAATCAAAAAATCAGTGTCTTTCCGGGGAAAACAGGACCTCCCAGCACCACTACCATCTGAGGAGGAAGACCCCGAGGAGGAGGATGAGAGGAGGACGAGGCAGAGGATAAACGAGACCTGCGTCTCCCCTTGTGAGAACTACGAGAGGCATGGCCAGAACCAGAAAAAGAGGCCCGGGACCTCTGTCTCTTACGCCCCCTATCCTTCCCGGATTTCTGTAGGGACTTCAGCTCTTCATCACTAAATCCCTAAGGCTAGAGGCCAGACTGGGAACAGCGCTTCGTACAGTTTCCTCAATGCAAGGGGCACACAAATCCTTAAGACAATCCTCTGGAAGAGGGACCTTGCAGAGAGCACAGTCTTTATGCCATTGTTTAGCCGCCTTTTTCTTGCTGTCCTACAAACAAGCAAGAAGGCGGTGTAACTACAGATATCACAGCCCGAAGGCACTCACCCACCAGAGGCATACAGACTTCCGGGGGGCTTTCGGGTCCACATCCAGCTTGGACCCCTTCAGACCTGAGGACCTGTGGCTGCCAGCTTGCTGGTGCTCCCCCTGGATCGGGCGCCGCCAGGGCCTGCTGCTCCATTCCTCCGTTGTGGCCCGCGCTGCCCTCCATACACTGCCCCACACCTCCGGCTGCTGCAGCAGCGTCTCCCAGCCGCCGAACGTTGGGCGCCGCCATCTTGGGCTCTACTGCACAGGCGCGGAGCGTCACTTCCGGTCCGCGCCCGAAACCGGAAGTAGCGGTTCCCGGCGCGAAATTTGAAAGCTGCCGCCGGGAATCCGCTCCCAGGCCCCTTACAGACCCAGGAACGCAGCACCAAGCCAGGAGAGGAACCTGTTCACCCGGGGCACAGGCGTGCAGGGCAGCCACCAACCCTGCAGCTGCGACCACCCGGGCGGCAACAAGGGCCGAGAACCGGCCGCTGGTGGCCCTCTGCAGACCCCGTGCCCTCCACCACCGCAGGGGATACCCCGTGGAGGAGCTTCTGAACCCAAGTCCGGAGCCACTGCCTGGGTAAGGACAGTTCTTCCAGCTACCGGGTCAGGCCAGGACCGCATGAGCTTCAGGAGGTCTCCCACCTCCAAGACAGGAAACCTAAACTGAGGTTCAGGAGAGGTCCCGCCTTTTTATCTCAGAGGTTTCCTGTCTTGGATGGGCGGTCCTCTCTCTCAGGTGGTGCCGTCGTGGCGATGATGGAAAAAAAGGCATTCAAAGAAAAGAACACGGTCCCTACAGTCAAACATGGTGGAGGTTCCCTGATGTTTTGGGGTTGCTTTGCTGCCTCTGGCACTGGACTGCTTGACCGTGTGCATGGCATTATGAAGTCTGAAGACTACCAACAAATTTTACAGCATAATGTAGGGCCCAGTGTGAGAAAGCTGGGTCTCCCTCAGAGGTCATGGGTCTTCCAGCAGGACAATGACCCAAAACACACTTCAAAAAGCACTAGAAAATGGTATGAGAGAAAGCACTGGAGACTTCTAAGGTGACCGCAATAAGTCCAGACCTGAATCCCATAGAACACCTGTGGAGAGATCTAAAAATGGCAGTTTGGAGAAGGCATCCTTCAAATATCAGGGACCTGGAGCAGTTTGCCAAAGAAGAATGGTCTAAAATTCCAGCAGAGCATTGTAAGGAACTTATTGATGGTTACCGAAGCGGTTGATCACAGTTATTTTGGCTAAAGGCTGTGCAACCAAGTATTAGGCTGAGAGTGCAAATACTTTTGTCTGGCCCATTTTTGGAGTTTTGTGTGAAATGATCAATGTTTTGCTTTTTGCTTCATTCTCTTTTGTGTTTTTTCATTGAAGACAAATTAAATGAAGATAATAATACCAAAGAATTTGTGATCGCAATCATTTTCAGGACGAAACTGAGTATTATCTGACAGAATTGCAGGGGTGTCAATACTTTTGGCCACAATTGTGTATTATACTATACCATAGCACATTATATCTACTATACTATAGCACATCTCATTGGGGCCATATCCCCTTGTAAATACCACCATTCTCCCAAAGACTGGAGTAGGATCCATTGCAAAACACACTAGCCTCTTAATATATACATCAGGGGTGGGGAACATATTTTCTGCCAAGGGCAATTTACCCTTACCCTTTTTTTTTTACCCCAAGGGCAATTTACAACCTCATTTGCAGGCAGTGCAAAATGATCAACTTGAAAAGAATCCTGCAATATTTGGTCAATTAACTCACCCCTATTGTGATTGAAATTGCTTCTCTTTGGTGAGATGTGTGAGGTTAGCTGGGATTGATGATAATACAACTCAAACGTTTTTCTTGATTTGCTTTGGGAGTGCAAGCGACTGTGCAATAAGTTTTGTAAAGAACTCGCAGCAGTAAGTTGTTCTTAACGCAGATGTACATTACACTAAATTTCTCTTCAAACTGGGAAACTCCACTGCTCACACCACATTTATCTGCATGCTTCACATAGGTGACACCAAGACTGCTGTATAAACATCACGTAGACAACACCAAGACTGCTGTGTATACATTACATAGGAGACAGACTGCTGAAATACATTATATTGGCGAGACAGACTGCTGTATATACATCACATAGGAGGCGAGCGGCTGCTGTGTATACATCAAATAGGCAACACCAATACTGCTGTGAATACATCACAGAGTGTCACCAAGATCACTGTATACATATCACTTAAAAGACACTGAGGCTACTATATATACAGATCACTAAGGAGACAGTGACTGCTGGGTATTCATCACACACAAAGACTGTGGTGTTCATCACAAAGGGGAGACTGAGACTGCTGTGTACATTATGTTGGAGAAGATGTTGGAGCATTACATAGAAGACACCAAAACGGATGTATATACATAAAACTCAGATATGGTGGAGTATGTACATTACATTGGAGACAGATTGCTATAATAAAATAGAATACACACATATATAGCCATCTCAAATGGTCAGGCCTCTGGTATAGGACCCGAGAATGAGGTAGGATAAATAACCACCCCACCGGGATGAGGAGGTAGTTTTTCTCACTTAGACCATGGAGGATTGGTGCTTATACATCACATTGGAGATGCCTGGGCTGCAGTATATATATTACATAGGATATATTTGAGTATCTGAGGGATGAGAACCCACACCCACTGACAGTGTCTGAGCCTGTTCAGTCCCCACAATGTTAGTGCAGAAGTGCTGTCAATCAAGATAAATGGAGGTGCAAGGCTTGCCAATTAAGGTGGCAGAAAAGTGCACAGAGACCTCGGCCACACCAAGTGTACATGGAAGAGCCTTTAATGAAATAATATATTACTTCTGTAAAACTAAGGAAATTAAATTCTTAACTACAATTTTTTTTTTAAAGGAACCAAGTCCCCAATTGGCTTTGTAAGTAGTTTAAATGGGAAAAAAGGCAACTGAGGTGGGTGCTTACCTGTCCAAGCTATTTATTTCACAACCCAATCAGATGCTTGAACAGCGTACAGTTGCTGCAGTCATCCCCGTGGACAGAAGGAAATCTTCAACGGAATATATTTTGAGAAGTAAAAGGAGATGCATTTTTCTGCTGCTGGGAAAATTAATCAGTCCACACTGAGATAGTATTTGGAGTAGTTTTATTTTACATTACCAAGGTGTGTAGTTATTTTTTTTAAAAAAAGGAGTTAGTATGAACTTGAAATGTATAAAATAAATGTACTTTAAATACTACCGCTATAACGACTACTTTTACAGCAGGCGTGCAGTCAACTAAAAAAGTTCATCCACTTTAACTTCTCAATAAGTAGTTATAACAGCATTTTGGGGGTGACAGACTCCATTTTAATAAAAATGATGATGATAAAGGTAGTGTTCATCTACAACCACAAACTTAAGTCTAGAATGCAAAGTGTCCATAAAGACTATTATGACCCAGTATAAAATCCCTAATCTAGATACCAATACAAAAAAATTTAATTCTCAGTAAGTTGATGGCAAGTCATTAAAAAATAATAATAATTATTATTATTATTATAATAATCATACATATATATATTTTTTATTGGAAACCCGCAGATGCTGTAACTACCTGGTCTTGGCACTGGCTGTGCGGCTGGAGCCTGAGTCTTTCTAGCTGAAGCACCTTCCTAAAAAAAAAGAGAAATGGTAGAATTGCTTTAGATGATCAAAAGTGTTTCTATCGTTCACAGTACGCAATATACCGCAATCCGAAATCAATGGATGTGAAGCCATCCAACATATAACAAGCAGATAACTTCTCTTGGCATATATTCCATAGTAAATTTTTATTTATGTGCACTCAGTTTCAGCAATTTATTTTGTCAAATGGTAACCTTTGGTTGACACGATTACAAACGGCATGACGTTTCTTGAATTAAATCGTAAAGGTTTACAAATGCATTATAACAAGTGAGAGATATCGGAAAAATGGCTGAATCAGACTGAAGATGACAATCACACACTGCATATTGATATAATGAAGTTTAACAAAATGTCAGTCACAATCTGCAGATGTGTGTTCAGAATATTTGCAGCTGCTCTTACATCAAATTTAGATTAGAAAAAATTCTCACACTCGGCAATATTGTTAGGCAATGTCACTGGCAATTTGCTGGTTGCAGTGAAATCATGGACACATTGTTCTATCTTGTTGCTGTGTACAAATGTAACAATGTGTCCATGATTTCACTGCAACCAGCAAATTACCAGTGAAATTGCATGCAATATGCCGCGTGTGACCGTACCTTAAGGCTGTGTGTCCACTGGACATTTGGGCTGCTTTTTATTTTGCTGCATTTTTCAGCTGCACAAAAACAGTGAAGAAAAAAAAAAAAGCAGCACAAACACATTGTGTTTATACACAACATAAACGCAGCACAAATAATGCGACACACTTTATTGCCCTCCACGGCGATCCCACAGTGGGCTGCAGCAATTACTTCCTTCCGAGCACTAGTAGGACCTGTGGGTACGGTACTTACAGCCCGAGTCACATGGGGCTAGGTCTTGGAAGTCACTTTGCACAGGTCTTGCCGATGCATGGAAGAAGAAATCATCAGAGCTCGTCGTGAGATCACTGGGGAGAGCGAGTATTGGACAGTTTTTGTTCTGGAAATCCCAGTAAAAAAGCTTTAAATGGACTGTGCGAATACCAATTTGTGGAGGAATAAGAGTGGAGTCATCGGGGAAAAAGCAGCCCAAAAACGCTCAGGTTAACCGACATGGGCATTTTAGAGCAAATGTGTTTTTTTAAGCAAAAACGCGCCATATAGAAATGCACGTGGGCACGGCATTTTACAAATCACATAGACGTTAATGATAATGCTGTGGGGGATGCAGAAACGTAGCACAACACCCAGTAGGCGTATAGCCTAAACCCACCAGATCATGGTCCACAGACATGTCCAGCCCTAAGAGAAAACATTCATCCCAAGTGAAACATCAGAAGTTAGATCATTCCCTGTGCTGAGAATACTTTGATTAATACTTATTGAAGTGTGAGCCAAAATGCAGTATAAAATTGTGTAACAGAAAACCAATCCACTCTAGTGTGTATGAATGGCAAATTGCTAAAAACTGGGGTGCCCTTGCGAGATAGATGGGGAATTCTGTATAGTAGGCCAAAAACAAAGCCACAATATCCATGCCAATTCATGGATTTATGGAATATTCACAAGACGTGTTCTAAATCATAGATTCAGGAGCAAACATTGGGTTTATAATGGGATCTCACTGTAGGCTGAGAAGTGATGGAAATTATTTATATGGAAAAGCTGATGGGCCCCCATGGCAGTCACTGCTCAGATCATGATTTAATGAAAGCAAGTCTTCAGTCAGCCAAGCCTGACACTAGTGGTCACCGGTATTAATAGCAGTCAGCAGCAGACTACACAGCCCGACATGCGTCATGTATTCTGGCCTCCAGCACTCTAACTGTGCAGCCTGGAAGGGAGGCCAGGCATGAACCATTAACACGGCAGCACGTAAGCCCCATGTCATGAGCGAGCCCCATCACAATCACGGCACACTGAATCTATTTGTCTAATGCACTCTTCTTGTAAAGTCTATATAGGTTTAATAGCAATGTACATACAATATAACCAGGAAAAGGTTAACAATGGCTGCTTTATATACACAGGAATCCCAACAGTCTCAGTAATAATCATCCTAAGTGGAAAGCATAGATGCTGCCTGCCTCCAGAGCAGGAGCAATGAATGCAAAGAGTCACGTGAGCTTTATTCAGGCTGTGACGTTGAATTGTGCTCTGTCAGAAGACAGCATCTGTCAAAGCCCACATATAAACCACTGCCTGCGAGAGAGGAGGCAGCAGCCTGGGAAGCAGCCTCCATTCTCCACCTCCCTCCCCTTGCGAGCTCCGTCTTCTGCACAGGCTGCCTAGCAACAAGAACGGAGGTAAATCCTCTACTATTTAATTCAACAGGACTACTATGTGCTTTTGGCATTTTCTTCAGTGCTGCTGAGATCAGTGGGATTTGGCATGGATACAGACGGGTGAACGCTGCATTAGGGACAAAAGGAAGGAGATGTGAAGGCTTTCAATGCGGTGGGAGCTGGCCGAGCATCTCCGAGTGGAGACGACCGATTCTGGGGAGATTTTCCCTCTTGATGGAGGGATATGCACAATGTCCATGACGGGAACAGCAGAGAGGACAAGCAGCTTACAGACGGTCAGAAGGCACAAACCCACAGAAGGGAGAAGACTGAGGCCAGTGCGCATGGTCAATATCATCCCCCCTCAAATGGTTACGTGCCAAAACTACTCTCAATAGCTGGATGTCAGCACCCACTATTTGTTCATAAAAACAAAAAAGGTATGTTATCGTCTAACTTCTCTGCATTTTATTCCTCCTAGATCTGTGTGGCCTGATTCGGGGTAGGCTGGCAGAGCAGATTATCTGCAGAGATGCGTTTAACATACTCACTTGGGAGGATAGGAAATGACAAGCCACAAAATAGATTAGTTAGGGAATCTGGGAGAGAAGGGAAAATTCTGCAATATTACAGGAAGTAAATCCCCTACAAAGTAGGTCATATTTAATCCTTATCTAAAGTAATCTTCAGCCTGCACTGGAACAATCCAGCTGAAAAGATCAGTGAATCTCCATCTGAACACTACATATGCCGAGATTTACATGTACATAAAGCCATATAAAAGATGCACTGTATCCATTAAATGACAATTACTTTCCATTTCAGGGATGTAAATATTGCATGCAGCGCACTGCAGAAATTGCATTAATCCTGAGTGTTACCAGGGTACAATAAATCATGCAAGTGGAGCCAATATAAAATGTGCTTACTTTGCCCTGGGCACAGCGAGCTGGTAATGAAAATGGTTTTACATTACAAAAATCCTACTGGCTCCAGCCCCAGGAGGGAGAGTTTCAGGCACAGATTAAACAGGTCATTGCCAGAATAAAACATTTTTGCGGCAGAAAATGGATTAAAGTGGAAAATGTTGTGTATTATAAGACATGTGACAATAAGAAAAGGCACATTGTGTACCCCACAATCACACGGCCTTCCTGACCATCAGTTAGAGGGAGTATTTAGCCAAAATACATCAATGACAGGACGGCATCTGAAGAAGATTTCACATCTAGATATACATGGAGTGAGCACAAAAAGGCGAGAGACAAAACCATAAAAACAAGAAGGCAAGTACTGGAGTAAAGTCCATACAGAATAAGGGCGGGGGCGAATAAGAAAGTCATCAAGGGTTCACCTCACTAAAATACCATATTACTACAATACAGAGTCTTAAACAATGCAGTTTGTCATGTGTCAAAAAAGTACTGTTCATAAAAATAATGGGATTTTCATTTCTGTGCTGGTTTTCATGAGTTTGTTGTTTACATGGGTTGGTGTAATGGTGATGTATGAGGTTCATAATCCTCTACAGAAATTAGAAACCTGTTAATGTAACACATTTTAATAACAATTTAAAGTAGGGTCCTTGTAAACTGTACATTCGAGGACTACCTAGGTATAAGGTGAGTACAGCCATTCAAGGGCTGAGGAGACTAAGCACACAGTGATATATCACAGTAAAGTAGTTTATAGACTTGTATGCAGAGTGCAGTTCATTTCAGGCACTAGTTAGCAGAATCCCTGCTCCCAGTCACTACTGTTCTCCATAAAGAGTCCCCCAGAGCCAGACGACAAGTGGAATGCCTGGGCTTCTGGCGCCATCTACTGGCTAAATCAAGGCGGTTAATGGATTACTCAAGGATTTTAACAACTTGGCCAGTGCAGATGAAACAGAAGCAGGCCAATATTAATTTATACCAATCTTAAACGAAAGTGAGAAAGCACCAATTGTGTATACAAAGGATACTCAGTCATTTAGATGCAAGCACTGTAATTGGAATTAGACTAAATAGTTCTCTACTGAACTGTGAAAATTGGCTTTGACAGCGGCATCTTCTCATTGACTTTTTAACGCAATGTCCGTCAGAGAACACATGCTAAGCAGCGTAGTGTGACCAAGACGTTGCTACTCCAATCAACCTCACTGAAGTTACCATCTGACCGAATAGGGATTCATAAAAAGATACTGCATATAGCAAATCAGACACCCCATCAGCAAATCGTATCTGACAGCAGGCAATCGACCTTCAGCTACATCCCATCAGGGGAAGGAACATTTCCTTTCATGACAACTTGATGGTGATAAGGGTTAACAGCAGGTCGTGAGCATGCATCGGGGAGTGTGCCGAGCAGTTATATAACCTTACTCAGGTGGCTGATTCATTCACAAGGGAATAAATAAGGATTCCTAACCCATTACTGAGGATCCCCAACCCATTACTGAGGATCCCCAACCATTACTAAGGCTCCATAACCTTCCTAGGGATCCTCGAACCCATTCCTAGGGATCCCCGACCCATTCCTAGGGATCCCCGACCCATTCCTAGGGATCCCCGACCCATTCCTAGGGATCCCCGACCCATTCCTAGGGATCCCCGACCCATTCCTAGGGATCCCCGACCCATTACTGGGGATCCCGACCCATTACTTGGGGTCTCCGACCCATTACTTGGGGTCTCCGACCCATTACTAGGGATCTCTGACCTATTACTAGGGATCTCTAACCTTTTACTTTCTTTTGTTTTTGTCTATAGGTTCTTCTCTAAGAAATGGTTAAACCAATGCTGAAACAAGCAGCCTGCCACCTTCCTAACACTGCCACGTCGGAGGGTGTGGATTAACATACGGGGATTTGGGGCAGATGCGGTATAACTGCATCAGGATTTCAGCAGCATGCTTCAGTGGAGGAGACGTCACTGCTGCCTTGCCAAGATGACCTGGAACAACAAGCGCTCCCTCTTTCGGACCCACCTCACCGGACTTTTGTCTCTTGTGTTTTTGTTTGCCATGTTCCTGTTTTTTAGCCATCACAACTCATTCACCGGCAGAGTGGGAATGAAAGAAAATCCAGTGACTCATGCAATACGTGGATTTAAGGCAACTAAAAGTGAGAATAGCAGTTCCCTAAGGAATATCTGGAAGGATGCAATGCCCCAGACCCTCAGACCACACACCTCACTGAATATAAGTAGCGCTGAATCACAGCATCAGGGGGTGACTGGCTTGGAGAATACTCTGAGCACCAATGGAAGTATTTACAGTGAAAAGGGCTTAGGTCACCAAAACTTATACCAGTACAAATATATCATCAATGAGCCAGAAAAATGCCAAGGGAAAACGCCTTTCCTGATACTGCTCATAGCAGCGGAGCCTCGGCAAATCGAGGCAAGACAGGCTATAAGACAGACCTGGGGGAACGAGAGCCTGGCACCAGGCATACACATTGTCAGACTCTTTCTGTTGGGTTTGCACACCAAGATAAATGGGTTAATTGAACAGGCAATTGTGGATGAAAGCAGGCAATACCACGATATCATCCAACAAGAATACTTAGATACTTACTATAATCTCACTATTAAGACACTTATGGGCATGAATTGGGTGGCAACCTACTGCCCACATGTGCCATATGTCATGAAAACAGACAGTGACATGTTTGTGAACACTGAATACTTGATTAATAAACTACTGAAGCCCGACCAACCACCGAGATCCAACTACTTCACAGGGTACCTAATGAGAGGCTATGCACCCAATCGCAACAAAGACAGCAAATGGTACATGTCCCCGGATCTGTACCCAAGTGAGCGCTACCCCGTATTCTGTTCTGGGACAGGTTACGTGTTCTCTGGAGACTTAGCGAAAAAGTATTTAAAGTATCTTTAAGTATTAGGCGATTACACTTAGAGGATGTCTATGTTGGTATCTGTCTAGCTAAACTGCGTATTGACCCCATCCCCCCACCCAATGAGTTTGTATTTAATCACTGGAGAGTTTCCTATTCTAGCTGTAAATATAGCCACCTAATTACCTCCCATCAGTTCCAGCCTGGTGAACTGATCAAATACTGGAATCACTTACAACAGAATAAGCACAATGCCTGTGCCAATGCAGCCAAGGAAAAAGCGAGTAGGTATCGGCATCGTAAAATGCACTAAAGGGAAAAAATACTAAATATGCACTATGTGCTATTTACAGAAATGAAAGCATGTGCAGTGGTAAATGTATCTGAGCTGTAAATGGGATGAGAAATTATTTTTTTATTTAAAAAAAACAAAAAAAAACTATATGGGAAGAAAAAAAAAATGAAACCTCGCATTAATAAAAATGTTGTGTGTTTAATCTGTGCAATAAGACGCATGCACATGTCAGTGGTACAGCTGATACTTTATGTGCCAATAAAACCCAACTGGACAGATTTCCCACAAACACATTTTAGCACAGATGGATCTGCACTTTGGTAGAACACATTTTGCTTTCTGCAGGTGCCTTTTACTGTGGGAGTAATTCAAGTACTCTCATACCTGAACAAATGTGCAGTATAAAACAAAGCTAGTATTGTTTACACATCCGAGGAACCAAAAATGTCATCCATCACTGCATGTGGCAGAGTTTACACCGAGTTCCATGTCCCATGTCTGCTCCCAGTCTCACGGCACAAGTATTCCTGTGGAGGGCACAATACCGATCTCAGACAAGTATACTACACTGTCATTATACTGCAAAACTAGTTCAGTTAATAAAGTGTTAAAGGAGACATCTGGCTCAGCCATCCTTTTTTGTTTCTAGTACAAGGTTTACTCTTTTATACCCAAAACCCTCTCCACACTGTGGTTATGTGCATAGGTTAAGTACTTAGCATCAAAAAACAGATTGTTGCTTGGAAAAGGAGTTGTGCAAAATACAGATTTAAAAAAAAACAAAACAATTTAAAGCCATTTTTTTTCACTTGAATGCGTAAAAAACTTTGAATGATGAAAAAAGAATTGACCTGCTACAGAATGCATACTTGAACCAAACATTTTTACCAAAATAAAACACAGCATGTTCCGGGGAATCCAGAAACATCATTCACTTTGCTGGGAGTGTAAGAACGCAGCGTGTTAACAAGCCCTCCACGGTCACAGGCTAATAACCAATTTCTGGAAATTGCTGTTTCAGATCCTAATATTGTGAAATGTGTACTGATGTTAAACAGGTAGATTAAAAAAATGAATTAACAGAAACACATATTATCATAGGGACGGTTATATTACATAATAACATGTCAGTCATTGGAATTGATTGCAAATACTCAAAATAATCTGCTCCAGCATGAGAACAGTCCATCAGGATGCTGGAAAGGAATATTTCTTTGTTTTATTTTAATGGGAGTTTTGCATTTTTTTAAGCAAAAGAACTTTGAGATTAGTCGGGAAGTAAAAAGGAAATAAGAAAACACTAAGTGGGCATTTTTTGTGGCACTTTTGAGTAAAGCAGTTTCTCAAAATGTAGCATGCTCTAGATATGACTTTTAAAGGCATGTGAGCACCGCCATTCCTTCCACTAGAAGCACTTTAAATCCTTTGCTCGTAATTCCAGGCATACTCCGTATCAATTATCAAGATATTCTGATCACTGGGAGAATGAAGGGATTGAATTCTAATCTGCACATATCATGCAACAGGGGGGTGATCATTAAGTGGGGAAAAACTGAGCCAAGTGCTGCACAAAGAGGAGTCTTCTACCTGGGTATATACACCAAGGGGCAGCTTGTTTCATTAGGTCATTTAAGGAGCCTAGCTGTTTCTCTAGGCGGCTTTCTAGACCACCAGGAATAATACCTCCCCCAGAAACTAAGAGCTAAATCTTACACACTTCTATTGGATTAGAGAAGCATGCATTAAGCTTTGAAAATCATTGATCCAGGTGCTCTGGCAGATTTCCCAGTTGGCTTCCAGTTGAGCTTCTGTGCGTCTGACCTGGGATTCCTGGATAATTAAAAGGTCACATTTAAGGTTGTAGCATCTCTTTAATATGGGCACTGTATGTAGAAATTAATGACGGCATTTCAGTGATTTCTCAGCTCTGCAGTTTATTCTGTGTGTAACTGTATTGTGAGTGTCTGTAGCATTCTGCATCTGCTACCACCAGAAATGTTACATCTTTAATAAGGATGTACTGGAAATCTATAATGATCAGTACTGCGTCTCCACTATTACCAATATAGACTGACAATGGGGCTGGTACAGCGGGTGACCAGCAGGGAGAGACAAAGGCGAGCTTCTAGAAAGGGCCCAGGCTCCTATTACACACTCCGCTAATCTCACCAGACTAATTTGTAGACGTGCAATACAATGAAAAGAAACCTTGGTACTAGAACAGAATACAAGGTTAGGTTAAATTATTTTTTGTTAATCAGAAAAGAAAAAAGTCAGAGGAAAAACATTATCTAAAAAAGCACAAATAAAAGCTATGTTTAATATTAATACACACACATAATAAAAAAAGTGTCTATTTATACTAGACAATCTTTAAAACACAAAAAAAAAACCTAAAATCATGCTAAGTAACCCAAAGATAGCAACCTGAAAAAATAAGTACTACTCAGGACCCCATGAAGGGTCTACTGAGCCAAATCATTTACATATTAATAACCATAGTTACCTAGTGTTCATCTAACTAGAACACATATAATAAATGCCAAATGTTTATGCTGCATTATTAAAGGATTAATACAAAAAACACTACATGGAATTTATACTCATTTTTCCCCTTCAAAAAATAAGTGAAGCAGGTAGATGCCTCAAGAATAGCAACACTGATCAAAACAGAACAAAAGGTTATGGCAAATGAATGACAAGAAGGCCTGAGATCACATGTGCATAACGAGAATGACCTCCAATAGAGTAAATCAGTTATGGCGGGTTTACACGCCGCGATATCTGCGTCCAACTCCGACAAAAAGTCACGTGGGTCGCGAGTTGGACCCGATATCGTTTGCGCGTTGTACGGTTTGAGCGTACAACGCGATGCTGGAACGATGCCAAAACGATATCGGGGTTGAATAGCCGAGCTATTCAACTCCCCGATATCGCATGGCCGTTGTAGCAGCATCGCAGCGTGTGACAGCCCAACTCCGATGTGTACGCCGACGCTACCCATTAACTCCCATGTTAAATGTTCGTTACTGGGTTGGTGGGCGTACACATCGGAGGGACGTTGTTTCCCGATATCGCAGCGTGTAAACCACCGATGCGATATCGGGAAAAGGGCTGAAAAAATGCGCGCTCCTGCGCCGTTGCCTCCGGTATCGCCGCGATATCGGGACGTGTAACCCCACCATTAGGGCCTGGTAGTACTGCATTGCAGGTAAACATCCCATTGCAAAATTAAAGAAAAAATATAACAAAACCACCACCTGCTTCCCACCAGGCTCAGGTCTGGGAGGTGTTATGGTGGGGTTACACGTCCCAATATCGCGGCGATATCGGAGGCAACGGCGCGGGAGCGCGCATTTTTTCAGCCCTTTTCCCGATATCGCATCGGCGGTTTACACGCTGCGATATCGGGAAACAACTCCCTCCGATGTGTACGCCCACCAACCCAACCCAGTAACGACCATTTAACATGGGAGTTAATGGGTAGTGTCGGCGTACAGATCGGAGTTGGGCTGTCACACGCTGCGATGCTGCTACAACGGCCATGCGATATCGGGGAGTTGAATAGCTCGGCTATTCAACCCCGATATCGTTTTGGCATCGTTCCAGCATCGCGTTGTACGCTCAAACCGTACAACGCGCAAACGATATCGGGTCCAACTCGCGACCCACGTGACTTTTTGTCGGAGTTGGGTCGGAGTTGGACGCCGATATCGCGGCGTGTAAACCCTGCCGTTAGGTCAGGTAACAGATGCAGCTAATCAGCAGCCACTGATTAACTTTATTGTTATTCATCAATGCAGCCTCTGATAAGGACTGCCAAAAAGTCTTCTGTACACAACTGTCGGGCTACATTCAGATGGCGCCTTAATGAACTCTAATGGTACCTTTACACGCCGCTACTGGATGGTGGCAACAACCGGGTACTTCACGTGCACGAGCATGCACAAACGGTTGCAAACGGTAATCGCACCACCTTTACACGCCGCAACAAGGTGCGCTACAGTAGGTTACATCTATCTCTGGATACACCGCCGGGTGTCTCAAGTTACCTCCTGCAGAGCACCTTACCTCATTTACACACCGCTACAACAAGCTAATATGGGCGGACCTGGTGCAGCAGGGACAACACATAGGCGTGCCACTATTGTGGATTACGAGACGTCCGTACGCTGATAGGACGAAGCAGGAACATCATGATTGGGCAGCCAGAGCAGGAGGCTGACTAATACATGACGCTCGAGCAATTGTGTAGTGTGACTGGTCAGCTCCTTAAATATGCCGCCCTATGCAGCGACTACCAATCGTAACGCAGGAGCTTCCACCAATGATCGCTGATGGGGCGCGTAACCCAGAGGCTGTGTCACGCCCCAGCTACATACCAGGTACATAGCATGGTGTAGAAACAACCCTTCTGTTCCTTCTTTACACGCCGATACAGGTCGCTACCATCGGCTGGGTAACCACCTGTTTTAGGGCAGTGCTCGGAAACAGGTGCCGCTACTGGCGGGTGGCTACAACCGTCTTCACACGCCGCTACCACGGGTTGAATTGGCGGTGCAAGATACATTTCTCTCATGTACCCGGTTGTTGCCACCATCCAGTAGCGGCGTGTAAAGGTACCATTAGGAGGATCTGTTTTGTGCATTGAAATAGTGACTTTGGGCATCCCAGCAAAGTCAATGCATTTCACGAATTGACATTCAGACATAACGTTTTGTGAGGATCTGCTTTTTGGCTAAAAAACGGATCCTCAAAGAATGAGCATGTCAATACTTGGGCGTTATCAGCTGCACTAATCACTTATCCCCCGCTATCCCACAGTGATCTCCAGCGATGTCCTCATCCGAGGAGGCAGCAGGACCTGTGAGTTGTCTGTTAGGTGCTTCTAGGACCCATACCATGTGACTGAGTGATGTCACTCAGTCATATGGTGCAGTGCCAGGTCGAAGTACCGAACAGAGAATTCACAGGTCCTGCAGCCTCCTGTGATGAGGACATCGCTAGAGATCACTGTGGGATAGCGGGGTGGGTGAGTACCGTATATACTCGTTTATAAGCCGACCCCCTACTTTTGCCCCCAAAACCTGGGAAAACCTATTGACTCGTGTATAAGCCGAGGGTGGACCCCAGCACAGGTATACAGCCCCCAGCAGTGTGGTATACAGCTGCCTCCCCAGTGGTATATACAGCAGCCCCCAGTATACAGCAGCCTCCCAGTGGTATACAGCAGCCTCCCCAGTAGTATACGAGCAGCCTCCCCAGTAGTATACAGCAGCCTCCCCAGTAGTATACAGCAGCCTCCCCATTGTAGTATACAGCAGCCTCCCCAGTAGTATACAGCAGCCTCCCCAGTAGTATACAGCAGCCTCCCCAGTAGTATACAGCAGCCTCCCCAGTGGTGTATACGGGCCCCCCCCCTTGCTGCCAGCCACCTGTAAAGGAACAGATCATTATACTTATCCCTGTCCTGTCGCCGCCGCTCTCTGACACCGCGCGCTCCTCCGGCTTCATCCGGCTTCTTCCTGCTTCCTCCTCCGCGCACAATGACGTCATTGCCTGTGCCCGCTGGTCACAGCAGGAAGAAGCATGATGAGCGCGCGGTGTCAGAGAGCGGCGGCGGCGACAGGACAGGGATAAGTATAATGATCTATTCCTTTAAAGGTGGCTGGCAGCAAGGGGGGGGGCCCTGTATACACCACTGAATGGGGGGGGCTGTATACCGAGTATATGACTCGTGTATAAGCCGAGGGGGGACTTTTCAGCACATTTTTTGTGCCGAAAAACTCGGCTTATACATGAGTATATACGGTAATTAGTGCTGCAGATAACGCCACACATGCTCACAGACAGCATTATGGCTCCATTTTGTGAGAATCCGTTTTTGATGCAGGCTGAGCCTATGTGCCCAATGTGCTTATTGTTTTCTGCTGCATTTACAGGGGACACCAAAACACAGACACACAGATACAGACAGACACTTTCTCACCCTCCCCACCAATCTCGGGGTAATCTCCATTTGCCAGATCCTGCGCACCATGGGACTCAGCCTGTCAGATGTCAGATGGTGCAAAAGGTCCTGGCAGATAGATAAAGACATCTCCTGCCACTGCATGGAGAAAGAAACACCGAGTAATGCTGGGGAGGGCGATCATTGTGTGTTTTGGAAATCACAGGAAAAAAGCATCACAAACGGACTTTGAGAATTCCCATCTGTTTGCGGTGCTTTTTTTCTGGGGGTTAGAATAGTGTCTATGGGGAAATTGCAGTCCAAACACAGGCATGTTCATTGCAGGGACATAAGAACAAACAGTGGCAATTTTTGCTACAAAAACGCAACACCAAAAAAACACATGTGGGCATAGCTTTTGGAAAATCACATTGACTTTCATTACAAAGCTGTGGGTGCAGAAACAGCAAAAAATGCACAGTGGGCCTGTAGGCTATGTTCACACTGAATTTATTATTTGCTTTATATTGTGCATTTTTCTGTTACACCTGGAAATCTAGATCAGCGTAAAAACAAAAAAAACAAAAAAAAAAAAAAAACACACACAGAACATGAACAAATCATCTGTTTCCCATCAGTTTTTGCTGCGTTTTTTTCTGCTGTTTTTTTTTAAAATCCATACACAATGGTTTCAATGGGAAAAGTGGATCCGAAAAGAGCAGCCATAATTGACCTGCTCATTCTTTTTGCGGATCACTTCAAGGGAAAAACAGATTAGATCACGAATTCCCTGTCAGAACAGCAAAAAGTGAAAACTCCTTGACTTTGCTGGTATTCCATTTGATTGATGCGTTTATTGCAAAAACTGATCCAAAAAAATAGATCAAAAATGAGCTTAAGCCTTGTACTATATATGTGTTTTACTCTAGTTATGTAAAAAGTCATTTTTTGTTTCAATAAATGTAAATAACCTTTGAACTGTATTTAAAAAAAATTGCCCTTTTTTTCTAAGGGCAAGGATTGCTTAAACAACAAAAAGTAAGGAATAATCAACTGCCATTCCCCCCACGTATCCAGCCCAGGCCGCTAGAGGTCCCTGCTGTCTCTGTGGGCAGTATCTGCCATGTTCAGCCTCACCCCATGATGTGCTATTCCACTCACCTGACCCCTGCAGTGCAGCGTGACCCCTGATGGGCTGGGACCACCGCTATGGACCCGGTAGAGACCTCCACAGCTGCCTGTGCTGCCAGCATGGCTATGTTTCTTATATTATATCAATCCATTAAAAGTTTACAGACATACTATACACACATCTCATTTTACTGTGGGACAACCTATTGAAATAAGCCATTTTCTGATGACACTGCTTAAGGGATTAATGCTCATCAGTCAGATGCAAAGATACAAGTCACCAGACTGGTCATAGCAGCCCCATTACAGCATAAAACACCCTCCACCTATCTATAGTGAAGTGCGGGAGCTCATTATTCCATTAATTAAAACAGCAAACAAAATAGATCGGTCAGATTAAAAAGTGCTCTGTGACAAGGTGGCACACGTTATAGCTACTCAGGTAGTTCTAACATCTAAAAACAGCACAAAAAACATGTGTTCCACCATTTGGCGACTACGCATGCTGAATACACTGGACACAGTGTAAGAGTGGGGTGTGCCCCCCACCTCGCTATCCAGAACTGCATGGGTTTTACAACAGATAACAGTTTAATCTTTTGGATCACATTTTGCAGGAGTTTGGTACAACACAGAGCTGTGTAATGGACCGTCACTCTCCAACTGATCCAGGATTATTCTCGTGATATAACAAAATACCATTGTGATGAACAGTAAGGGTATGTGCCAAGCTGCAGCCATTTTCTGCACCAATTCTGTATCCTCTGGAAGAAAAACACACCAGAATCTGCAGAGGGAGAGAAGCTGCAAAAAATACATCAACAACTAACATGCTGCAGATTATTGTGCAACCAAATCCGCAAGGCAAAAAGTGCATAAAAAAACACAGTGGATATACAGCCTAATAAGTCGGTCATAATGTGTATATTTTATTTTTGTATTTCCTTCCCTTATTACCCATATGTGAAGGCACCAGAGCAGAGGGCAGGAGCACAGACAGCCGCTGGGTCCTGTAGTTCCAGGGTTCTCATAATGGTCACTATGGCTAACAACATACGTGTGTCCTCTGTCACAATGTATACACACACAGCCAGCCTGGGAATCCGAGACCACAAGTGAAATATTCATTGACAGGCCCAAAGAGCGACAACACAAACTGCTGTTTCCCAACGTGCTGAATGTCAAACAATCTCCAGCTGAATAAATCGCTCTTAAGGTTTCGGATTCACACAAAGTGCAGCTGCCAGAAATTACATACAAGGGCAAAGGAGCGTTAGTGGACACTTGAGACCAGGGGAGAAAAAAGGCAGCATTTGCATGTAAAGAGCAGACTGTCGACATCTTGTACACTCAGGCACTTGTCGTCCAAGCGTCATTGAAAGATAGGTGTACGTTGGTAAAGAACAAAAGTAAAATATTCAACGGTAAATACTCAAATGAAAATCACGATGGAATTGAACAAAATTACCATGGAAACTGTTCTAAAAGCTATCTGCAGTGTATTTAAATTGCAACAGCCTCAAGAGAAGCCTGATCCTGAATGATAGCATGGCTTTTGTTTTGCTGCGCAATTCAACCACTTTGGTGCTGAAGATCCTGAATTCACGATGTACTAATGCATTCAAGTTGCTGGTGATTTCCAGCTGTAATTGGATGTGCACAGCATTTGTCGGGTACTCAAAGGCAGGATTTAGATACTGGTTTATACATTTTCATGTAGCAATAGGGAGTATACTTACAAAATATACTAGAGCAGCAGTGGTTATCACATGTAAAAGGTGCACAACAGATTTCTGGAACACTCACATACCATCCCAATAAACTAACATTTTATAAACTTGCAGCTTACCCATTTATTCTAAAAATATTCACTTAACGTTTTCCTTGCAGCTCATCTTGCGCCATTTTGTGTCTTATTCTCACAAAGCAGAAGAAATATAGAATCACACCAGTAACTCCGAAAAGTAGGAAAAACCTCAAGTCATATATTCAGAAAGGTTTCCGCACTGTGGTTTATGGCTTTCTTCCTAGCAGTATATACACACCCTAATAAAGTCAGTAAGTAAAAACCCACAAACATGCAGGACAAGGAGCCAGTTTCATTAAAGCTTTCTTTGGTGTAAAAAGCATTGAAAAGGCGTTAAGATCTTGGCACACCGCCAGAAGGAACAAAAAAAAGTTACAATTTTCAAGTGTTTCTACAGCAATTTTGCCCAGATCCAACAAAAGGTGGCAGAGCTAGGCTGGGGTGGAGTGGGCAACCTTAGAGCAGAGGTTCCCAACTCCAGGCCTCAAGGCACACCAACAGTGCAGGTTTTCAGGATTTCCTTAGTATTGCACAGGTGTTAATGTGATCAAATGCACAGGTAATGATTCCAACCCCTGTGCAATACTAAGGAAATCCTGAAAACCTGCACTGTTGGTGGGCCTTGAGGCCTGGAGTTGGGAACCTCTGCCTTAGAGTGTCACATTCATGACAAGCAGCGGCATTCTCTATGTTACAAATCTTATTAAAGTAGGCACTCGAGAAAGACTTGTGGGGAGGCATATACAGAGGTACACCAAGATATATACCACTGTGAGAGAAAAAAATACCAGATCATGTTCAGGTTTAGAAGCTGTGGTCAAAATCTGATTGAAGCACAAGGTTTTCTATAAACATGGGGGAGTATACTTAAGTTCCACTCCTGCCCAGTCAGAATGAGCCATGAATAAGACCTGAGTGCGTCGAAACGCGTTGGCCTGTTAACACACTTGTACTGCCTGATGTCTTTGGATGTTATCCATGATAATAACTTAATAAAAAGAAATACCAGAATCCTTTCTGCTGGACATTTTTCTTTCTTTCTACAATTAATGCAACCAAGTTTAGGAGACTGATGGCTGAAACAGAAAACAATGTGCTGTAGGCCGATGACACACAGTGCGAGATGCATGCGAGATACTTGCACAAGTCTCTCATGCCTCACCCGGCATGGCTGCCAGCTCCCTGGACAGAACTGTGGAGCTGCATGTATTGCTTTGAAGCTGACACGCTGTTGTCCAGAGAGCTGGCAGCCATGCCGGGTGAGGTATTAGAGACTTGTGCAAGTATCTCGCATGCATCTCACATTGTGTGTTATCGGCCTTAACCCTTTTCCAGTTTGGTCATAAAAGTCTCTATTTTACTGAAGACACCTAAATAAAAATAGGGAAAAAGAAATCTTTCCCTTTTCTCTTACAAATAGAGTTCATTACATTATATCAACCATCTTCCTTTCAATAATTTAGTTATGAAAATGTAAAGTTATGTTCCATTACTTGTTTTTCACTGATGAACTCTCCTAATGGTGCAGTGGGTCAGCTGTATAGTTCAGAGCGAGGTCGGACCACAATGCATGGATGGATCAGTGGCTCTCCAGACCAGAGCGTGACAGCTGCACAGAAATAAATGAAGCAGTCACATTCTGGTCGGGTGAGCTGCCAGCCTATCAATGCACTGCATTCCAATCAGGTTTGTGGAGACGGTAAGCCAAACAGTTGACTCACACTACTCAATTTCCCTGACTCAGACTCCACCAAAATAGACAACAACTTCACAGCCCTGGTTCCAATCTCACTCCGATTTATATGGGTGTTCAACTGCACCTTTAAGATAGGTCATTAATATTAAACAGGTTGTATGTCAGACACGTGCCACCCCCATCAATCAGCTGCTGTCTGTGCTGGAAAGATGTAAGCAGTTGCCAAGCTGAATATCACATTAAAGAATGCTTTCACATCCATGTATATAAAATCACCATGTCATGTTTTTTTCCCTCATCCAGCATCTATGTCATGTGAGTGGTATTCCAGGGTACATTTTCTTTCCCACCTAGAAAAAACAAAACAGCAGACGTACATAGCACTTATATGACATATGGATGTTGGGTGAGAAAAAAAAAGAAAACACATGACCCTCTCCAACCTTTCAGGCTGAGAATCTGGGTGATTTGATGTACACAGATGTGAATGCACCCTAGTTGTGTTAGCGGGTATTGTATATTCGGCCCTATTTGAATAAATGGGGGTGGATCTGCATTATTGGGTCACCACACATGGAGTTATCATATGAGCATTGTCAACCTGAATAGCAGAACAGTCAACACTGAGAACAGCTGATCGGTGGAGCTTCTGTGTGTCAGACTACCACTGACCAGATACTGATAACCCATCATACACATAGTTCAATGGAGCATAACGAAGATCTGACTGCAATTAAAAAATACTGATATCTAATTAAAATTAATATCATCAGCACATCTCAGCTGCATGCCTGCAGATAACATGGCCCAGAAGAAGCTAAAGAGGTCAAACACTTTCTCTTCTTACACACTGAACAGCACTCCTGTCCATATAATGTCTGCTGGTGGAGTCATGTGACCAGCCTTGTCCAGCAGCTGTAATATAGAAGCAGCTTTCACATGTGTTGTGCATTTCCATTGGAGGAGATGGACCGGTCTGGTCACATGACTCCCCCAGCAGCCATTGTATGGACAGATGTGCTGGTTGTTGTGTGGGGAAAGCAGCAGTAACAAGGGAAAGTGGTCAATCCCTTAAATTAGGACACAAGGAATTATAGAAATACCAGGCAAGGTTCGCACTGCGTTCGGGAATTTAATCTGTCTGTTCTTTTACAGGAATAAATGAAATTTAAAGCAACATGTTACTATGTAACTAGTAACTAGGAAATGTATGCCCAAAATGGATTGTCCCACAATGGATAGAAAGCAGATGAGAGAATCCTGACCAATCGCTGTGGCTCCATAAGGTGACAGTTTCTGCACAATCTGCTTTTTTCTCCAATTCTAAATACGGATATATGATGGAGTAATAATCAGTGGAGCCCTTCTACATTGGTGTTGCATCAGTCACGCAACTAATTATTGGACACTAAATACATCTGATTTTTTCCTAAAACTGAACAGAAAAATGAAATTCACAATTGCAGATTTGTACCCAACAGTCAAGTCTGTGATATTCGCTCCATCCATTTCTATGATGTGCCCATACAAACTCCACTCTCCTGCAGAAAACGGCAGCAACAAAGCTGGCACACAGAGGAGCTGAGACGACCTGCTACATTTCACATGTGTCTATCCTAAAACATCATTTAAACAATTAAAAACAAGCTGTCACACTTACAGTCACAGATTTCAGCGTCATTCCATGGTACGTTCCCATAGTGTCAATTTTAAAGCCTTCCGTTTCTGAGGGGAAAAAAAAAAGTCTGATGGTTATATTGTGAAATCTGCTGACAACCCTTGTGAACAGACCTTAGACCTGATGGAGCGGTGTACTTGGACAATTCATGTCAGAATAGCTGTATGTTATACACTTTGTGCAAATGTTTTGACCATTCAAAGATAATTATACAGCCATTGTTTGTTAGTCAAACATTAAAGGAAATCGAAGCATAATGTAGAGGCATAGACCACGAATTCAGCCATGTGTCCTTTTTGGCTATTGAAATGCTGATAACAATCAGTTTTATCTACAGACGTAGCAGTTCTGAATGCTGAGCTGGGTATAACCACAAACACAGCTGATCGGTAGCTGTGTGTACACTGTGCATAGGCAGAAAGCTGACAATCAGTGGTGTGGACGAGGTTATACATAGTTCATGAATACGGAGCACTACATGGCAGCAGGTTTACTAGTCTTCTAGTGATGAAATTACTGTCAGAAGATTATCAAAACTAAAAGGAAGCAGCCCAGAAAGAGTCATTGTTGGAATCAGGGTCTCTTCCCCTATATTACACGGATCTCACATTAGGTGGCAAAAACCTGTTGACAAACTCCTTTTAACTTGTATATATTATCAGAATGTAAAGCTTTCAGCAAAAAAAAAAAAAAAAAAAAAAAAAAAAAGAGTTAAAAGACGAGAAGGATAAACCGGTCTAATGACCATGGGGACAATTTTAACAGAGAAAGATGAGAACAGATTAGGAATACTATAGTCCAATAATAACACTTTAATTAAGAGTGAAGAGGAATGCACACGTTCTACAGCTCAATTACTTACCTTCTTTCCCTTTGAACCTTTCTTGATCATATCGATTGTATATCTGTGGAGCTGGCTGTTTGTTTCTCAGTGTTGGGTCCTAGAGAAAAAAAAAAAAATAACCAGTGTTTTGCCATGGAAGCATTTACATTGCAGAGAATTTTTGCAGTCAGCAGAACATGTTTCTTCTAAGGTTAATCAATTTTGGACAATATATAAAGCCTTTTTTTCTTACCACAGCATTACTTTGGTCAGTCGACCATTGCACTCACGCAAGGTGCAGCTTTGCCTTGATTACACCATGTAACACATTTTTATACATTTTTTGTTCCTGGGTACAAAGTGTGTTTTTCTAACCCGTTATGCCTAAAACAAAAAGAAAATAGTTGTTGCTCCACAAACACTTTGCTTCTGTGATCAGGACAATGACATTGTTTCAGTATTGAATACGAATTGAGAATTTTCCTGAAGACAGACAAATTTCAAAATTTTGTTGTCCTGATCACAGAAGCAAAGTTTTTGTGGAACAACAACTATTTTCTATTTGTTTTAGGCATAACAGGTTAGGAAAACACAATTTGTACCAAGGAACAAAAAAAGAGAATTTTGTTTACGTACCGTAAATTCTTTTTTCTTTAGTCATCAATGGGAGACCCAGACAATGGGGTTTAGGGGCTCTGCCCTCCGGAGGTCACACTAGGTACTACAAGTTTGTAGACACCGCCTCCTCCGCTTATAAACCCCCACCGTAGGAGACATCCTCAGTTTAGTCCATAAGCTGCGAGGAGAAATTAAACCACACCCGAAACATCGGGAAGAATGCCGTGCACAGACGGTTCAACAACCCGGCAACACTGTCTCAACAGAGAACAGAACAAGTGCAAAATATGCAACGGAACAACTGGGTGGGTGCTGGGTCTCCCATTGATGACTAAAGAAAAAAGAATTTACGGTACGTAAACAAAATTCTCTTTTTTCTGGTCGTCATAATGGGAGACCCAGACAATGGGGATGTCCTAAAGCAATACCCCAGGGCGGGAAGAGTTCCTCAACAAGACGGGTAACACATGGTTCCCTCTAAAGGTGGGCAACCGCCGCCTGGAGAACCCGCCTGCCCAAACTCGCATCCGCAGAGGCATGGGCATGCACCATATAGTGCTTAGAGAAAGTGTGCAGGCTGGACCAAGTGGCCGCCTGACACACCTGTAGAGCAGAAGCTCGATGTCGCAAGGCCCAGGAGGCACCTACAGCTCTCGTAGAGTGTGCCTTCAAACCCACCGGGAGAGGCAAACCAGAAGACCGGTAAGCCTCCTGAATGGGAGCCTTGATCCATCTGGCCAAGGTCGACTTCGAAGCCGCGGACCCCTTACAGCGACCCATCGTGAGGACAAATAAGGAATCCGAACTCCTAATGGAGGCGGTCCTGGACACATAAATGCGTACAGCTCTCACGAGATCCAAAGTATGGAGGTCGCGCTCAACCTGATGAACGGGAGCGGGGCAAAATGATGGGAGAACAATCTCCTGGTTTAGGTGAAAAGTTGAAACCACCTTCGGCAGAAATTCGGGCCGTGGGCGCAACACCACCTTGTCTTGGTGAACCACCAGAAAAGGAGACTTGCACGAAAGTGCAGCCAATTCTGAGACCCGTCTCAGAGACGTAATCGCCACCAGAAAGACCACCTTCTGGGACAGACGAGAGAGAGAGACTTCTCTCAGTGGCTCAAACGGCGGTTTCTGCAGTGTCGCCAGGACCATGTTGAGGTCCCAAGGGTCCAGAGGTCGTCTGTAAGGCGGAACCACCCGAGACACCCCCTGCAGAAATTGACGTACCTTCGGGAGGAGCGCCAAGCGCCTGTCAAACAGCACTGAAAGTGCTGATACTTGACCTTTCAGAGAGCCAAGGGATAATCCCAACTCCAACCCCGACTGTAGGAAAGCCGACAATGTCGGGATAGACAAAGGCCACGGTGAGCGGCCACCAGAGGCACACCAGGTAAAAAAGATTTTCCACGTTCTGTGGTATATCTTCCTGGAAACAGGTTTCCTCGCCCGATTCATAGTGGCAACCACTGTAGGGGAGAAACCTCTGGATGTTAGCAGCCAGGCCTCAAGAGCCATGCAGTCAATCTGAGGGCCCTGGAATTGAGGTGGAAGAACAGGCCTTGCGCGAGTAGATCTGCGCGTTCTGGAAGAGCCCACCGGTGTCCGCCTGACAGTTGCCACAGGTCCGGGTACCAGGACCTCCTGGGCCAATCTGGAGCCACTAGAATGGCTACTCTGCATTCTGTCCTGATCTTCCACAGGACCCTGGGAATCAGAGCCAGAGGCGGGAACACATATGGCAGCTGGAAGCTGGACCAACTCAGGATCAGGGCATCCGCCCCCAGAGACTGGGGGTCCCAAGATCTCGCCATGTATTGGGGCACCTGATGATTTAGTCGTGAGGCCATCAGATCCACGTCCGGAGTGCCCCATCTGCTGTAGATGTCCCGGAAGACGTCTGGATGAAGAGACCACTCTCCGGCGTCCATGCCCTGTCGGCTCAGGTAGTCGGCCTCCCAGTTCTCGACCCCTGGGATGTGAACTGCGGAGATCAGGCAGCCGTTTTCCTCCACCCAGAGTAGAATGCGGTGGACTTCGGCGAGGGCCTGAGCACTTCTGGTCCCTCCCTGATGATTTATGTAGGCGACGGCCGTCGCATTGTCGGACTGTACCCGAATGGGTTGTCCTGACAGGAATTTCTGAAACGCCAGTAGCGCCAGATAGACCGCCTTGATCTCCAGCACGTTGATCTGCAACGCCGACTCCGACTGAGTCCAGAGGCCTTGAGCCCCGTGGTGCAAGAACACCGCACCCCAGCCCTTCAGACTGGCGTCGGTGGTCACCACTAACCATGACGGTTTTAGGAAGGACCGGCCCCGTGACAGGTGATGTGGCTGGAGCCACCACTGTAGAGAGTCCCTGGTTGGTTGTGACAGCGTCACCAGCCGATTCAGCGAGATCGTCCTCTTGTCCCATCTGCGAAGAATCTCCAGCTGGAGAGGACGGAGGCGAAACTGTGCGAACGGCACCGCCTCTATCGCCGCTACCATGCGACCCACCAGTCTCATCAATACCCGTAGGGATGACTGTGGCGACAGGAGGACATTCTGCACTCCTGATTGGATCGCAAGCTGCTTGGCTTGAGGTAGGGACACCAGGGCCGAGTCCGTGTGGAAGTCCATGCCCAGATATGTCAATGACTGGGTCGGAACCAGGGTCGACTTTTGAATGTTGATAAGCCACCCGAACCGTTCCAGAGACTTCATGGTCACCTCCAGGCTCGCCCGACAAAGGTCTTCCGATGGCGCCCTGACCAACAGGTCGTCTAAATAGGGTATGACGGCGTGTCCCTGCGCATGCAGGAGAGCCATCATGGAGGCCATCACCTTTGTGAACACCCGTGGTGCCGAGGCTAGCCCGAATGGCAGTGCCACAAATTGGAAGTGCTCTTCCCCCACTGCGAATCTCAACCAGCGCTGATGAGCTGGTGCAATGGGAACGTGAAGGTAAGCGTCCCTGATATCGATGGACGCTAGGAAGTCTCCCTGTGACACAGCCGCGATCACTGAGCGCAGGGATTCCATGCGGAACTTCCGAACCAACACGTGACGGTTGAACAACTTGAGGTCCAAAACCGGGCGAAAAGAGCCGTCCTTCTTTGGGACAATAAAGAGGTTGGAGTAAAAACCCCTGAACCTCTCTTCCGTGGGCACTGGGACCACCACTCCGTCTCTGCGGAGTCCCTCCAACACCAGATGAAAAGCCTGAGCCTTTTCTGGAGATGGAACCGACCGATGGAATCGGGGTATTGGTTGTGACGTCAGCTCTATCCTGTAACCTCTGGAGACTACGTCTCGAACCCACTGATCTTGAATGTGAAGAAGCCACTTGTCCTGAAAGCGAGACAGGCGGCCCCCCACCTGTGGGGAGGCAGGATGAGAGAGCGAGTCATGTCGAGGCGGGCTTGGGGGTGGCAGCCGCTGCCCCCGCCGGCTTCTTTTGACGACTCTTGGAACGCCACTGAGTAGCAGGCTTGCCCCCTCGGTTACTGAGCGAGTGGACGTCGTTGATGACTGTGAACCGGAGCGAAAGGACCACTGTTTTGGGTTCCTTTTCACGGTGTACCGTGGCTTAGGCTTATTCTGCGGGATCTTAGACTCAGCAGAATCCTTTATCAATTTGTCCAGTTCGGTGCCAAAAAGCCTGTCACCAGCGAACGGAAGATTTTGTAAAATCTTCTTAGATGTGGCATCTGAGTCCCAAAGACGCAGCCACAACAGCCTGCGGATCGCAATTGCATTGGCCGAGGCCACAGCTGAGCGAGCGGCAGTTTCCAAAGATGCCGTCCTGGCATAGTCCGCATAGGCCCTTGCTCTCTCAGTGAGCGCCAGGACCTTGGACTGGACCTAGCTAGATCAGTGATACCATCCAAACAGATAGTAATCGCTTGTAGGTCCAGACCGCGGCAAAATTAGGGGCAAACGAAGCCCCCACAGCCTCATAGGAAGACTTGGCGAGTTGCTCGACCTGTCTATCAGTAGCATCCTTCAACGAGGAGCTATCAGAGGCAGAAAACAAGGAGCGCGCAGCAATCCTAGTCATGGAAGCATCCACCTTGGGAGACTGCGACCATTCCTGGAGCGCCTCCTGGGGAAAGGGAAAGCGATTGTCCTTAGTTTTACGGACATAACGCCGCCCAGGATGTAACCTGGGAGCTTTAATCACCCTTCCAAAATTAGTGTGGTCCATGAAGGAGCCACTTGGTCTAGCCTCTGGCCGCAGCCATTGATAGACCTCCTTGGGGTGTACAGTCACCTCCTCAGGAGGAGTGACAAGACGCAATGTCTCATTGATGGAGGACACCAGATCCTCCACCCCATCTGGAGGTTCAGACATAGACCCGAGAGTAGAACCCCCATCATCTTCCTCACCATCAGAGGAACGCTCCTCCTCAGAGAGAGTCTGGAGCTCAGGAGAAGCCTCACGGGCTCGCTTAGGGGGTCTTACAGCAGAAGTAAGAGACACCCGGGGTAACTAGGAGGAGTAGCTGGGTTCTCCAGTCTCCTATGCAGTGCCTCCAGGGTTTGCGACATGGAGGACATCTGGGACAGCAGAGATTCATTGATCTTATTCTGCGTTTCCCATGGCCCTGGGATCACCTGAACCTCAGGGTATAATCCCGGATTTGCAGCCTCAGTAGTAGCAGACCGGGCCTCTGGGCGTCCGCAGTTATTGCAGGACCCCTCCACCAATGTCCCGTTGCATGTAGTACAGGCAATGGTGACCACCGCCGCCTTAGCAGCATGCTTCCCAACTGAGGACATCTCCACAGTGAGGGGAATAGAAGCCAAAGTTTACAAACAAACCGGGAATCCCGGTGGCTTACCGACCGCAGTAAAGCGGTAGGAGGAAGCGGTGTGTGTGTGTGACCTCCGCGAGTTCCGGTCTCCCTTGTAAGTGCAGACACGCGCTGCCGTCAGATCCCAGCCGGGAAGTGAGGGAGAAGATGGCCGCCGACAGTGAAGATGTGGGCGGAGCCTGGAACACGCGGGAAGAACACACAACACGCCCAGCGTGATGTCACCACAAGGGCTGCCTCCTCCTCCTCCAAGCTGCCTCAGTAATGGAGGTGCCGGAGCCCGCAGCGCGGGAAAAGAGTGTGTAACAATACACAGACACACTCAGACTGCATGTACACACAAAACACCCGCAGTCTACAGCCTCAGCCCCTGTGAAACACAGGGCGGTCAGCCAGGGAGACCCCAGCACAGGGTCACCGCCAGAACCGCGGACCCGAGGGTAACCGCGCGGTCTGAGTGTCATGACACCAAGTGACAGACACTACCCCCAGGCACACAGGAGACACACCAGGTGCCTCAGTGCCGGTCCGGTCTGTAAGCACCTTTAGGGAGGCCTCGGACGGGGGTACAGCACCAGTCCGGAGTGTAAGCACCATTTAGGGAGGCCTCGGACTGGGCTGGCTCCGTCCGGTCTGTAAGCACCATTTAGGGAGGCCTCGGACGGAGCGGAGCTGTGCAAGGCTCCAGGCTCCCCCTTACCAGAGCCTCCATGGAGGGATGGAAAGGAAGGAGCGCGACAGCGTACCGGGAGAACACAGAAGTGTCCAGGCTAAAAGCCCTCCGGTACCTCCACCAGCGTGTTCCGCAGAGGGTGAGCGGGGAGGCTGTCGAAGGTCCCGAGCGGGACCATTTTACCTTGTCTTCATACGCCATCACGTAAGCTGTGAGAATGCAGTGAAGTGCAAGCAAAGCGTGAGCCTCCGAGCACACTAAGTTTAAAACTGAGGATGTCTCCTACGGTGGGGGTTTATAAGCGGAGGAGGCGGTGTCTACAAACTTGTAGTACCTAGTGTGACCTCCGGAGGGCAGAGCCCCTAAACCCCATTGTCTGGGTCTCCCATTATGACGACCAGAAAAAGGAGATTTTTGTGTACTCACCGTAAAATCCTTTTCTCTTAGCCTCTAATTGGGGGACGCAGACCGTGGGTGTTATGCTGCTGTCCACTAGGAGGCAACACTAGGCAGAATCTGCAAAAGAGTTAAGTGGCTCCTCCTCTGCAGTATACACCCCTGTAGCAGGAAATGCTTCACCAGTTTTGTGCTAAAGCAGTAGGAGAGTTAACAGATAATAACAGTGACACAGAAAGTCTATGCAGGCAACCTGTGTAATAAATATAGTTAACAACGTGTGTAAACAGTTAAGAGTTAGGCTGGCTTCAGACTGCGTTTAAAATCCGATCCGTAGCTGTCCGCTTGAGGCAGACAGCCGCGGACCGGATCAGCACACAGGACCGGGGGGCTATTATGCCCTCCGATCCTGTGTGCAGCCGCACGCAGCTGCAGGCGCTGACAGGTCAGGACCGCGGCACCTGCGGTCCTCACCTATCAGCAGCAGGAACTAATAGCCCCCCCAGTCCTGTGTGCTGATCCGGTCCGCGGCTGTCTGCCTCAAGCGGACAGCTACGGATCGGATCTTAAACGCAGTCTGAAGCCGGCCTTAGCAGAGTAATACTAGTACCACAAGGCCTGTAACTAAGCAGGCGCATGTGGAAAACAGTGAAGAGTTAACGAAGCAATAATCGTATTACAAGGCCTGTAACTAAACAGGCTCACAGTACTACAAGGCCTGGAACTAAACAGGCACAAGTTTAAACAGTCAGTCAACAGAGTGATAATAGGCAAACATGTGTAAACATGTTAACCATGTAACAGCTGAGAAGCTATGTGAGAACTGTAGAAAAGGTCCACAAGGGCAATAGGGTGGGTGCTGTGTCCCCCAATTAGAGGCTAAGAGAAAAGGATTTTACGGTGAGTACACAAAAATTTCCTTTTCTCCTTCGCCTCATTGGGGGACACAGACCGTGGGACGTCCCAAAGCAGTCCCTGGGTGGGAAAAAACAATGGAACTAGTAACGCTGAGCATGGTCAGTGAAGAACCATGCCCCGACAGGCGGGCTGCCGTCGCCTGGAGGATGCATCTACCCATACCTGCGGTTGCCGAGGACCGAGTGCAAGCACTGCAGTGGCTTAGGCAGGTGTGTAGGCTGACGATTTGGCAGCTAACACTCTGGTAGCGCTGACACCTTGTGGCGGACGGCCTAGGAGGCCCCCCCGGACGTAGTAGGATGTGCCGGGACACTGCCGGAAGGGATGAGTTTTTTTGTTTTTTTTTTAATGGCATAAGCGTCTTGGATGGTTAGACGAATCCCCCTGGTCAGAGGAGCCTTAGAGGCCGACATGTCTTTATTTCTGCTCCCTGGAAGAGGGAAGAACGAAAATCCGACCTATTTGAGGGGCACTGTGTTGGATACCTAGATGCGTAGGGCCCCGACAAGGTCCTGCATATTTACGTCCTTCACGACTGGATCGACTGGAGTCGGGCGCAGCGATGACAGAGAGAGGTCTTAGAGGTATACCGCCTTAGAAGAAGGATGGAACCAGCCATAGGGCAATCTTGTCCAGGTGGAAGACCAAAAAAAAATGGTTTACATTAGAGCCTTGTAAGTACTGATAGCTCTGCAGAGAAAAGTAATTGCCACCGAAAACTACCGCTGTTTGGATGAGAATGCTAAGGATAATATCCCATAGAAGCTCAAAATGTGATTCTTGCAGGGCCGTGAGATCGAGGTTCAGGTCCCACGGGTGTAGTCCTGTTGTCTGGAGACCTTAAATGGCAGATCCTTCGAAAGAAGAATATTCATAGAAGTCTGGTGGTAAGAAGTTTTTGGAAGAAGATGAAACAGCTGAAACATGCTGTGTGAGAGATCCTAAGGACAGACCTGAGTCTAGTTCTGAGTGGAAGAAACGGAGAGTTCTTGGTATAAAATATGGCCAAGGGGAATGACCTCTAAAGGTGTCCCAAGGAAAAAGAAAAACAAAACAATGACACACGTGAGAAGTATATCGTCGTGACTATGGTCGCAACAATATCCTGGAAAAAACCTATGGGTTAAATTCCAGGTCTCAAGGGCTACGCCATTAATTTCAGAGTTGAGGAATTCTGATTGAGAACTGGCCCTGAGAGAGCAGGTCTGGACCATTTGTCAGTCGTCTTGGTACTGCTGGTATGAGTCAGACGAAATCTGCGTCCAAGTGTATTTGGCCAGTCTGAGACCACAACGATGATGCGGCGACATTCTTGTTTGACATTCCGCACTATCCTGGTAGTGGGGAATAAGTGTAGAGGAGACGGATACAGGTCCAGCCTTGGACTAGTGCATCTGACGTATTAGCTGTGGGTTCTAGGACCTGGTCAGGAATGTGGAACGTTAACTTGGAGACGTGACGCCGTCAGGACTCCATCTGCAGTTGTCTGGCGTTGGCAGCCTTGACGGAGGACATCTGGAGGAAGGGACAGCTTCTCTGAGTCCATCCTTTGGCAGGATAGGGAAAACTGCTTCTCAGATGTGTACATGTGGTATGAAAACCGCTGACAGTACAGTGTTCAAGGATTCCACCATGACAAAGATGTGGCGAAAAACGTCTGACATCGCTTGGAGACTACGGGATTTCAGTACTATAAATACTGCCTGAATCTTCGTAGATTGAGGGGCATCTTCAGATCTAGGTGAGCCTAGTGCCATGTGATGGGGGCACATTGCACCACATCCTGTTCTCGTGCCAAGCCTGAGCACGGATAATTGAAAAAGGCTGGCGATGCGGGTAAACCGATGGAACTGCTGCCACTATCATGTGTTGTCTAATATGGCTGAGACTCCATATGTGATGCTGTAGAATGTGGCCATCAGGAGTACGCAGCGGAGCTGGCCTTGTAATTGTGGTAGACTTGTATAGGTTAATACGCCAACCGAGTCTTGTTAACGTGCTCAGTGAAATGTGACACTGTTTTCAGTCCCTGAAACTCATGCCTTGAGGAATAAGTCGTCCAGAGATAGGAGACTCCTAGAATGCAGTATAGACATGGCCAACCTCAGGCTGGGAAAAACCTTTGAATTCACCTTTGAACTCGAGAGTCGAGAAGGGACTGACTTCATGGAGGTTCGGGTCACAGCCATACATGGGATTGAAGGGACCATCCATTGGGTTCATGCAGTCAGGAGTCTGTGAGGTCCTGCTTTGGAGCGGGCTGTGCAGTGTGTTTGCGCATGTCATCTCAACCCAAGAACCTTATATAGGTGCGGTGAGATCGGCAGCTGAGTCAGTGTTCCACGTTCTGCGACCCAGAGTTTCGTTTTATGTAGTCTGGGGAGGGAGGCTGGGTAGGCCTTGTGCAGTCGCAGCTTCAACCCGAGTCCCCAACAGTGGGGAGTCGAGGAAGGAGTATGGTATATAGCAATCTCGGTTACAGGCCAGCGCCCCCAACAGTGGGGAGCTGAGGAGGTAGTATGCTATGGGTCGTAGGTTCCAGAGACCCTTAGCTGAATTACCCGTGCCGCTGCGGATCACGGTGTTTCAGCCTGTGTCTTGTGAGACATGGCTGTCATCACCGTCAACCAGAATTCCAGCTGTGTGGTCTGGGGAGGATTGGTGAACAGTCCTGGGACAGTCCTGGGACGCCTTGCGGTTGTCAGGTAATTGTAGGTTACATCAGCTTCACCTGGGCTCTCCAACAGTGGGGGGCCAAGGAAGGAACCTGTCAGTGTAACGCATAATAAGTCCACCACAACCTAGGTGTGCCAACTGTGTGGGGGCCCGGGAAGGGGTATGTTGAACGAGTATCTGAGACGTTTGAATATCAACTGGGCTCTGCCAACGTTGGGGGGGGGTCGAGGAAAAAGACCTGTCTGTGTCACTTTGACCCAGCTCCCCCCAGGGTAAAGCCATAAGGTTGGATAGGTGTACCAACAGGTCCCTGCACCTGGCACGGTGGTAGGAAAATTATAATACGTGAGCTGGACAGAGACACTTTGCCCATACCGCTGCGGGGATTAGGGATATGTATGGCATTGGGAATCAGGGACATTTACTTTTACTGCGGGAAAAAACAGTGCTGGACAACATGACGTCTTGTACTGCCCTGCGTAGCATCACGGTGTTCCGTACTGATTGTTTTCTCTGGAGTCCGTGTGCCCTTCACAGCGGATGCTGTGACAATGAGGTGACTAATGGCTGCAGGAGTGACTCTCCTTGAGGCAGGATCCCTAAATCCCTATCACCTCCTGCTGTGAGGATAGGGGCAAAAGGAGTATGTTGCTCCGGCAGGCATTCTGCCTGTCGCTGTGCACCCATATGTGCACGTGCTGCGGTGGCAAGGTGTCTGAAGGCTGCTGGCACCCTGGTGTGTGCCCCAGCAGACCTTCCGCCTGGCACTGTGCCCCATAAAGCGCAAGCCCTGCGGTGTGTCAAGCAGGTGTCTGCAGGCTTCTACACACTAGGTGTGTGCCTTAGCCTGGCATCATGCCCCTACATGTGCAAGTGCTGCCCACTTTTGGCTGGTCAACAGTTTTTGCCAGCCAGTGCCCCCAAAGATGTAAGCGCTGTTTGTCGTTGCAAAACAGCGGCATCAGCGCAAAGAAGCTGTAATGGCGGCAAGGGGGACGAGGAGAAGGGGGGCGGAGCCGCAAAACAGCGCGCAGAGCTATGTTGAAAGGCGCCCTTCAGCCTTGTCCTGCCTCCCGTGCCGACGTCGTGGAGGCTCCGACGTCAGACGAGAGGAGGCGGGATAATGTGGCGGCTAGGCCGAAGCCGTGGCCTTGCGTAAATCGCAGGCCTGGGAACGGAAGAGGCCCGGCGCGGAGGTCCGTGGGCCCGGGAGCGGCAGAGGCCCGGCCAGGAACAGTGATGGCTTCACTGTAACCAAACAGGCTCCGGAGGCTGCGCCCACGATAGGCTAGGCGAGGGCCTCATGTAAGGGTAAGGGCTGGTATCGGGGCATTGTGGCTGCTGCTTTATCCTGCATCTGCAATAGCATTGGATATGCAGGCATGTGCCTGCTGTCCCTCGTGTGCCGGCCCAGTCAGGAACACGCAGCAAAGTTGGTGCTCCTGAAGTGTGCCGCAGCATTGAGATGAGCTGCGGCATTTTGGCCTTAAAAGCACGCAGTTGAGATGGCTTTCCGAAGTGTGCTGCAGCATTAAGATGTGCTGCAGCATTTTTGGTCTTGGGAAGCACGCAGCCGAGCTGGCACTTCTGAAGTGTGCTGGAGCTGCAGCATTTTTGCCCCTGGGAAGCACGCAGCAGAGCTGGTGGTTCTGGGGTAGACCCCTTGCAGTGTGCTGCAGCGTTTTTGCAGTGCAGCTATGTGCTGCTGCTCATCATACCTTGTGGCGTCTCGACCTAAGAGCCCCAAAGGGAGGGATGCTGCTGTCCACTTTCAAAGGTCATTTGTCTGTTGATCCCATGCTTTCCGACCTGTTGCCTGCAGGGGGTCTCTCAACATTAACCCAGCACTCCAAACGTGGGGAGCTGAGGAATGAGGGGGATCGTCTCTGCCGGTTTTTATTCCCATCTGTCTTGCTGCTTGCGGTGGGGACATGGAGAATTACTGCGACCCAGAGCCCCATCTGTGGGGACTAGGGAGGAATGCGAGCCTCAGAACCGGCAGGTCTGGAGATCGCTTCAACCCTGCACCTCCAACAGTGGAGGGCCGAGGAAGGAATAGCCCTTAGCAGACAAAATAACTCGACCCAGAGTTCCTATGGGGTCTGGGGAGGTATCTGTGGTTCGACATGCCCCTTCAAAAAATAAAAATAATGGAGAGAGAGTAAGAACGTGTGCCTCCTTCAGACACTAAGCAAAAACTGGAGAAGCACTTCCTGCTCCAAGGGTGTATACTGCAGAGGAGGAGCCACTTAACTCTTTTGCAGATTCTGTCTAGTGTCGCCTCCTAATGGACACCAGCATAACACCTACGGTCTGTGTCCCCCAATGAGGCGAAGGAGAAAATTAATAAAAATTTGTTATAGTGTAATTTCCTCTTTTGACACAATAAATATGACATTTTTCGCTGCTGTGGTGATAAAATCAAAGTTTGTGCTGAATGTAGTTATTGTTCAATAGTCTTTACACATGAGCAGTTGAAATATTACACTTGGAAGCCAGGAACAAAAATTGTGTTACATTGTGTTATAAAGGGAAGGCATCACCAGTGCAGGACACCAGCCTCCAATCACTAAACACCTCCTTAATCTTGGAGGGCAGCGATCAGTGGTTGTCCTGCACAATGAATAGGATTCACATAGGACGCTGTTCACACAGGCTACTGCAATGTGTGCCCAGCCTCTTACATTAGCCCCTATCTCAGTAGGCAGGCTGTTATGGCACTACAACACTGCTACCTGCCAGAACAAACGTCCCATATGGCCCAGCTGCACCCTGCAATATAAAGAGTGCAAGAAAAAAGAAAAAAACACACACAAAAACAAGTCATGAAATTGTGGTGTATTAGTTTGTCTTTTGTTCCAAGACACGCAAGCTTGTGACCTGCTTATTACAAGTCCTAGCCACTAAATCCGGGCCAATATATACAGCCAGTATATACTCGTGTTCTGACGTGGCCCCGCTGTTCGGAGAGTGACCAGACTTGTGTTACGTAGTGCTGCATCTAAATGAACAGCTGCAGCCTTTATTACGTCATCAGTGCAAACGTCTTGACTTATGATATTGATAGGACGCAGCCAATGTCTGCACCTAACAAGTTATGCTCTCCAGGAACAGCAGCGCCTGAGGAGGTAGGGTTGGTTAATTTAGTTAGGGTACTGAATTGAATATGCTGGCATTTCCAGTGGTGAAAACTCCTTTAGGCTGGCCATACATAAGGTACCTGGAGGACTAATGACAGATCACTCTTACACATCATACATAAGTCAAGCACTCAGGCCTTCATTGAAAACTGGGAGTAAAAACTATACTAGACTCCTAGCAGAGGCTTATCTTCCCCAAGGAGCGGGCATTCAGATTTCATATGTCAGGGGTGGTGGAGAGAGTCAGGCATACTTCATTTAAAGTGTATAGGGGAGTGGGGACTTAAGGGAGTATTCTCATCTCCAAGACCCTACCCCCAATATATAATAGAAATAACAACATTGGCCAAGACCTCCAATTACAGATGTAGTAGAATTCTCTGCTGCACGACATTGAAGTACTTTAGGTATCCATGGTTAAAACCATAGCTTCTTGTCACTATATGAATGGTCGTAGCCTATTAGACTATAGTAGGTAACGTTCACATGGACAGACTTGTACAAATTTGTGACATCCATCTGACTGAGGCTCAGACAATGATACAGAAACAACCCCATTTTAGGAGCGTGGAATCTGTCCACCACTGGCAGTAATAATCCCCTGTGGCCATGCAGTGCTTCTAAAATTCATTATAATAATCAGATAATCATTTGCTTGTGGCTGATAAGGGGGCACAAAAAAGTAAGAAACCCATATCATTTTTGTACACCCCATACAGATACATCTCTCCACATAGGTAGTGACCCATGGACAAAAATTACCATCTTTATATTCAACAGCAAAATCAAACTTCAGCTAGGCACATGGTGATGATCACCCACCGTTGGTGCAGTAGTCTGTACTGGTCTTTGCTCGGGTGCTCGACCCTCTTCCCTTGCTTTCACATTTTGAAGTATTGCAAATATGTTTTTTGCAAAATTCTGAAACAAAAAAATATACATATATATTTTTAATTAAATAGAAACAAACAAAACAATAGCTAAACAGCACTCAAGGTCTAGTCTGAAATGGTGAAATGGTGCAAGCTGCAATACTGAACAATATACACAAAAAGAGTTCACAGCAGCACACAGTTACTGCCAATCATGTGCATATACACATATAGAAGTGAAACACCTAAGCATTTGAGAAAAAAAATATAAAAACATGCATTTTTTTCAAACAACTCAATTGTTGATTTTTTTTATACATTTATCTTTGTAAAGTAAGGTTCTTTGTACACATATTGGCCAAAACCTGTTTGCCCATCAACCACAGCAAGGTGACCTTAGATCTGATGGGTCCCTATCCTACCATGCCGCTCTTTCTTTGGACTTAGGTAAGCCTCCATTTTTATAATTTTTATGGGAAGTGCGAGGACTCGCTTCAATCCACCCTCCACAGGAGGTATGTGGATGTTCAGTCCCTCCCATCACATCGGAACATCCTATGAAACGAGCCCTTAAAATACCAGTAAGATTCCTGGTACATTAAGTGCCAGCAAACTACCTAGTTCCATATCGCATCAGATCTCAGGTTGTGCAAACAGACCAGCCGTAAACATTGCTGGTATACCGCACACCATCATATGATTTCTATAACCACTGTTCCTTTTTGGTGCTACACTCCTTAACATAGAAATTGCAAGTCTACCTTTTCTGATAACTTAAATATTTTTGGTCCAGCATAAGCAAAAACAGCAAATATGGTATAGGTTTTCAATAGCTTTCATCATAAAAGAATATACTTCTATAATATGGTTCCTTTTGGATGAAGTGATACCAATTGTGTGTATGTTTCGCAGAAGGGTGTTTTTCATAAACCATTATTTATTATCATTGTTAAAACTAATTTGGAGTTTTGTTTTTTTCTTGACATGTAAAAACATTTTTGCTATTTGACAATACTTAAAGAGGACCTGTCACCCCCCTGGTGCTATGCTAACTGAATGCAGTGTGTCTGCTGCATTCAGGGAAGGGGTCCCCCCATGTCTCCAGCCCCGTAATGGCCACTTTAAACGTGGCAACAGGAAGATAGAAAAGGGCAGGTGTCAGAGACAATTGTACCTCTTACCTTCAAAACACCTTGAAGTGGCTGCGTGTAATTCAGGTATCTGCAAGGTGTTTTGAAGGTAAAAGGTACAATTGTCTCCGACACCTGCCCTTTTCTATCTTCCTTTTGCCGCGTGTAAAGTGGCCATAAGTTGTAAAAAGGAGATTTTTGTGTACTTACCATAAAATCCTTTTCTCTTAGCCTCTAATTGGGGGACACAGACCGTGGGTGTTATGCTGCTGTCCACTAGGAGGCAACACTAGGCATAATCTGCAAAAGATTAACAGTGGCTCCTCCTCTGCAGTATACACCCCTGGAGCAGGCACTGCCTTAACCAGTTTTGTGCTAAAGCAGTAGGAGAGTTAACAGATAAGAACAGTAAAACAGGGCCTGTAACCACGCAGGAAACCTGTATAAACAGATATATCTAACAAGGTAATAACATGTAACAAGGCCTGAAACCAAACAGGCACATGTGTAAACAGGTAAGAGTTCGCAGATTAGTAACAGTACAGAAAGGCCTGTAACTACACAGGCTTACAGTACTACAAGCCCTGTAACCAAACAGGCACAAGTGTAAACAGTCAACTGGTAACAGAGTGATAGTCGACAAACATGTGTAAACATGTTAACCCTGTAACAGCTGCGAAGCTATGTGAGAACTGTAGAAAAAAAACCCACAAGGGCAATAGGGTGGGTGCTGTGTCCCCCATTTAGAGGCTAAGAGAAAAGGATTTTACGGTGAGTACACAAAAATCTCCTTTTCTCCACCTCATTGGGGGACACAGACAGTGCAGCATGTGGCGATCAGGAGTACGCAGTGAAGCTGGGGCTCCTGAAGTGTGCTGTAGCAGGTGCCTTGGAAGTGTGGTAGACTTGTGGAGGTTGATCCGCCAACCGCGTCTTCTTAACGTGCACAGTGAAAGTGCCACTGTTTGCAGCCCCTGAAAGTCATGCATTGATGAATAAATCGTCCAGATAAGGGAGACTGCTGGAATGCAGTATAGACATTGCCAACTTCAAGCTAGGAAAAAAGTTTGTATTTATGCGCTTTAGTTTTCACGGTATTCTCTTTTGACTCCTGAGTCGAGAAGGGACAGACTGCATGGAAGACTGTTCGGGCCATGGCCATACGGAGGCAGCTGGGCTTGTGTTTCACGTTCTGCGACCCAGAGGTTCGTTTTTTTTTGTTGTTTTTTTTTAGTCTGGGGAGGGAGGCCAGTCGCATCCTGAGGAGGGAGTATGGATAGGTCGTAGGTTCCAGAGACCCATAGCTGAATTACCCGTGCGGCTGCGAATCACGGTGTTTCAGCCTGCATCTTGTGAGACTTGGCTGTCATCACCGCCAACCAGACCTCCAGCTGTGGGGTCTGGAGAGGATTGGCGAACAGTCCTGGGACGCCTTACAGTGGTCAGGTAATTGTACGTCACATCAGTTTAATCTGGGCTCTCCAACAGTGGGGAACCTAGTAAGGAACCTGCCTGTTAAACTCGTAGTAATACCACCACAGCCTAATTGTCCCAGCTGTGTGGGGGCCCGGGAAGGGGTATATTGGACGAGTATTTTGAGCTGTTTGAATATCAACTGGGCTCCGCCAACGTTGGGGGACCGAGTAATAGGCATGTTGGTGTCCCACTTTAACCCAGCTCCCCCAGAGTAAAGCCATAAGGTTGGATAAGTGTACCAACAGGTACCTGCATCTGGCACGGTGTTAGGAAAAAAAAACAATACGTGCGGTGGCCCGTGCATGGATTACTACTGTAGAGGAAGTTACACTGCTCCTCGTAGTATGATTGCTCTTTACACGGTGTCCCAAGGGGGACAAGCTGGAGTAGGATATATCACTGCTGGTTGTCCTGCCGTTCTCGTTGGGAGACTGCTGCACTGCGAAGCGGTGCGCATTGTACTTTCCAGAGTCCCTGTGCGTGTGCCCTACAGCGATTGCAGTGCTCGCTGTACCCCCGCAAAGCGGATTCTGAGCAATGGCTGTTGGAAAAGCCGGAGAATGATGGGGGGGCATTGCAAACCGGCCGTACCTATATGGCACGGCAGGCTCTGCTGTATGTCCCTCTTCCCTTTGGTGCAGCCGGGAGGAGAAGGAGGGGACGGGCACTGTAGGATTCCTAAAACCAAGGCCCCGAGCTGCACTAGTGTGCCTTGAAGACCACGACAGGGAGGAAGCACTGTTGGGCTCCCAGTGTTTGTGAGGTGCCTAGTGCACGTTGTACCCCCTGCTGACTGTGCATATGTGCCACCATGCCAGCAAGGTGGTGGGCACGTGGCTGTCCACACACAGGGCAGCCAATTCACACGCCTGTTACATGTGTAGTGTCTGCTATGACGCTGGCAGCGTCATCCTCATCATCCGGGGGCGGGCTGGGGGGGGGGTGTGGAAAAGGCGGCGGTTTCGAGCTAGGCCGAAGCCACGGCCTAAATTAGATTCCCGCGCCCGAAAAAGGCTCCAGAGCGGCGCGGAGGTCCGGGGAGGGTCCGGATCTGACCCGGACCTCGCCAGACCCCCTGGGCATTATAGCGGTGGCATGGTGGAGCTCCCACAGAGGACCCAGAGCGCTGGGTCCTCTGCAATCCGGCCACCATGCAGCTGTGATGCTGGCTGCTGCAGGGGCAAAGGCAGTCTTTGCCTCCGATAGTGCTATGACTGCCCCATTGTTGATCCCCAGCCCCATCCGGAGAACACAGCGAAGCTGTGTCTCCTGGGTAGGCTGCAGCACATACTGCTGCAGCACATCTCCAACGGAGTGACTCAGCAGAGCTGAGGCTCCTGTGGTGTTCAGAGGTGCTGCACCTTCTGGCCCTACCTGAGGTGTCTCAACCTAAAGGGACCCCTGAAGGGTGTTTAGGGAGGGATTGCGTCCACCATCAGAAGGCACCTTCGGAACCTCGACCTCAACCCAGTGACCCCAACAGTGGGGAAATGGGGAAGGAGGACAGTCGTCTCAACCTCAACCCAGCGCCCCAACATTGGGTGGCCGAGGAAAGCACGGCATGTAGAATAAGGGTCTCAACCTCAACCAGGCACCCCCAACAGTGGTGGGCCGAGGAGGGAGCATGCCGGGAGTCTCACAGAGACTCACTTTTTCTTCTTAATTAAATAAAAACAAAAAGCGAAAAAATTCCGTAGGAAAATAAGATGTTGGTGTGCCTCCTATGACACTAAGCAAAAACTGGTTAAGGCAGTGCCTGCTCCAGGGGTGTATACTGAAGAGGAGGAGCCACTTAACTCTTTTGCAGATTCTGCCTAGTGTCACCTCCTAGTAGACAGCAGCATAACACCCACGGTCTGTGTCCCCCAATGAGGTGAAGGAGAAAAAGACTTTATAAAGTGTATAGATAAGGAGTCCGGAGGGACTTACTGAGTACTGAACCATCGCTGCTGTATGGTGTCCATCCCTGCCTCCAGCCCTCTCTTGTTCAGCCTCCTGTATGTGTCATCGCTGAGGGCTGGAGGTGGACCAGAGAGGGCTGGAGGCGGGGAAGACACCATACAACACCGATGACTTATTACTGAGCAAGTCCCTCAGGATTCCTTATATGTAAACTTTATAAAGTCTTTTTAACAGCTTACAGGGAGGCTGGAGACATGAGGGGCCCTTCCCTGAATGCAGCAGACATGCTGCATTCAGTTTGCATAGCACCATGGAGGGGACAGGTCCTCTTTAATCCCATACAGGGACTTGAACTTGTGATTCTCTTATCGCATTGTTATTACTCTATACTAATGTGCATAATCTAGCCTGTCTATTTCCAGTAGGATCAGATAAACAGAAGAATAAGGCAAACACAGAGACCATTGTTAAGCCCCCTTCACATCAGCGTTTTTGCCGATTTGCGGCAGATCCAGCAGATTTGCCACATCTGCCGCCTAACGGCTGCACTTGCGGCAAGCCCCATTCATTCTCTATGGGGCTTGCGTCAGTTGCGGCAAGTGGGGTTTGCCAGATCCGGCACTTGCGACGCGTAAAAAAAATTAAAAAAAAAAACATGCTGCTAGCTGTTTTTTTTTTTACCTCCTGCAAATGCCGGATCGTGGCAAAAATTGCATTTACTGCACCTCCCGCAAGCCTCACAGAGAATGTACGGGCTTGCCGCATGTGCAGTCGTTACAGGGCAGATGCGGCAAATCTGACGGATCTGCCGCAAATCAGCAAAACGCTGATTTGAAGGGCCTTAGGCCTTATAGCGTGTTGCAGCATCTGAAGAATTAAAGGGTTTGGCTACATTCACACACACAGTTTTTGATGCATTTTTTGAGAATCCGTTTTTGGTGCAGAAACTGCACCAAGAACGGATCTCACAAAGTGCAGTCTTCTGTGTGTGAATGCCGCTGCACTTTTATGCACCTTGCCGTGCTCCCCCGGTGATCGACAGCAATGTCCTCTCATCTCCAGAGGCAACAGTGATCTGTGCCTCTAGGACCCTGCACATGTGACAGAGTGATGGCCCTCAGTCACATGGTGCAGTGCCAGGTCTTCCCACACGTCCTGTGGGCTCTTGGTAGGAGAACATTTCTGGAGATCACCAGAGAAAGAGTGCAGCTAAGCAAAGCCCAATAATTGACATCCTCATTCTCTTTACAGATTCGTTCTTGAGCCAAAGATTGGATCTGTAAAAAGCGCAGCATATGAATGAGAAAAGGAGATTTTTATGTACTCACCGTAAAATCTTTTTCTCTTAGCCTCTAATTGGGGAACACAGGACCGTGGTTGTTATGCTGCTTTCCACTAGGATGCGACACTAAGCAAGATCTGCAAAAGATTAACAGTGGCTCCTGCTCTGCAGTATACACCCCCAGAGCAGGCACTGCCTTACCAGTTTTGTGCTTAAAGCAGTAGGAGAAGTAAATAAAGGTTAGCAAAGCCTGTAAGAAAACAACTATGTACAATCTCAAGAGCAATATGACATACTAGAAAGGCCCGAGGTCGGGCAACAGGGTGGGTGCTGTGTCCCCCAATTAGAGGCTAAGAGAAAAGAATTTTACGGTAGGTAAACAAAAATCTCCTTTGCCTCACTGGTGGACACAGGACCGTGGGAGGTCCCAAAGCAGTCCCTAGGTGGGAAAGAAAAATGTAACAACTTTACTGAAAAACAGACACCTACAGGTGGGCTACTGCCACCTGGAGGATGCGTCTACCTAGGCTCATATCTGCCGGGGACTGGGTATGAACACTGTAGTGCTTCGTAAATGTTTTTAGGCTGGACCAGGTGGCTGCCTTACACACCTGTTGTGCCGATGCCTGGTGCCGAATGGCCCAGGAAGCCCTTACTGCACGAGTAGAGTGCGCCCCGATACCATCCGGAATTGACAAATTATTTATCTGGTAGGCATCCTGAATAGTGGATCTAATCCATCTAGCCAGAGTGGATTTTGAAGCAGACATGCCTTTGCGGCTGCATTCCGGTAGGACGTAGAGAGTCAGACGTCCGGAAGGGCGCAGTTCTGGACAAGTATGTACGAAGTGCCCAGACAAGGTCTAGCGTATGCAGAGCCTTCTTGACTTGATTGATGTACGGGGCTGGGCAAAGAGATAGTAAGGAAATCTCCTCGTTGAGATGGAATAATGATCCCACCTTCGGAAAAAGAAAAAAAAAGCGGGACCAGACGAGTACTACCTTATCCTGGTGAAACACTAGAAAAGGTGTCCTGCAGGAGAGTGCTGCTAGCTCTGATATTCGGCGGATAGCAGTAATCGCTACCAGAAAAACTACCTTTTGAGCCAGAAGGAGGAGAGAATTCTCCTTAAGGGGTTCAAATAGCGGTTTTTGCAGCGCAGTCAAAACCAGGTTGAGGTCCCATGTATCCAACGGTCTCTTTATAAGGGGAAACTAGTCAACAGACCTCTTGAATAAAGGTCTTCACCTGTGGCTTAGTAGCAAGGCGGCGTTGAAAAAGAACAGATAGTGCTGAGACTTGGCCTTTGAGAGAACCTAGGGATAGGCCGGCTTCTACGCCCGACTGAAGAAAGCCAAGTACGTTAGGTAAGGAACAGGACATTAGAGAGTAAGCTTGAGAGCTGCACCAGGCAAAAAAAGGCCTTCCAAGTACGATAATAGATCCGAGCAGCAGCAGGCTTCCTTGCTCTGATCATAGTTTTTACTAACTCTGGGGAAAACCCAGCTTGGGTCAAAATCCAGGTCTCAAGGGCCACGCCGTCAAATTCAGTGCCCCCAAATTTTGGTGGTAAAAGGGGCCCTGAGAGAGAAGGTCTGGACGATCTGGGAGTCGCCAAGGAACGTCGTCACCGAGTTGAACAAGGTCGGCATACCAGGCACGCTTGGGCCAGTCTGTGGCCACAAGGATGACTGGAATGCCCTCCTGTTTGATCTTCCGTACCACTCTGGGGATTAGGGGCAGAGGAGGAAAGATGTAGGGGAAACACAATTGTGTCCAATCCTGGACTAGGGCAACTGCTCTCAGTGATTGCGGGTCGTTAGACCAGGCCATGAAGTTGGGAACTTTGGCATTGAGGCGTGATGCCATGAGGTCCACGTCCGGAGTTACCCAGCGATGGCATATTTGTTGAAACACTTCCGGATGTAGGGACCACTCTCCGGAGTCTATGCCTTGATGACTGAGGAAGTCTCACCAAAATTTGGTCGCTTTTTTCTACCCCTTGCATCTAGCAGGTGGCTGCAAATCCCCCCAGGAGGTAACACATGCGTCTAGACACTGGTACACAGACTCCTGCAACCTATAACATGGGGGTGGTTTGTAGCAACCAGACGACCAGCCATGTATGCAGGGAGAGGCTGGTGGTGAATGCAGACACATGGATATCATTATCTTTAGTGTCAACTTGCATCTTTTTATCCATTGCAGTTGAGGCTGTTTTCCTCTAGGGGGCGTCTGTCACAGTGATGCATATTTCAGTGCTGAGCGGCCGCCCGGTCTAATAGGAGGCGTCACCAATAGGCTGCTCAGACACTATGTAACACCTGAGTGTGGCAGAAGCCTAATGATATCCATGTGTATGCATTCACCACCAGACTCTCCCTGCATACATGGCTGGTCGCCTGGTTGCTACAAACCGCCCCCATGTTATAGGTTGCAGGAGTCTGTGTACCGGTGTCTAGACGCATGTGTTACCTCCTGGGGGGATTTGCAGCACCTGCTAGATGCAAGGGGTAGAAAAAAGCGACCAAATTTTGGTGAGTTTTTTTGCATTATAATGTTCCTATTCGGATATTTACTGTAGTGACTGAGGAAGTCTGCCTCCCAACTGTCCACTCCTGGGATGTGCACGGTTGATAGCACCGATCCTGTTGAGTCTACCCAGTGGAGAATGTGGTGTACCTCTCACATTGCCTGGACGCTGCGAGTTCCTCCTTGATGGTTGACGTATGCAAGTGCCGTGGTATTGTCCGTGTATCCTGATGTGGTAACATGCTAGAAACCGATTGAAGGCGTTCAGTACCAGAAAGATGGCCCGAATCTCTAGGAGGTTGATGAGCATTGTCGATTCCGATGGGGACCATTTGCCCTGGGTTCTGTGGTGGCGATACACTGCACCCCATCCTGTCAGGCTTGCATCGGTGGTCAAGACCTTCCAATGAGCTGGAAGAAAAGATTTTCCCCGTGAGAGGGAAGACTGTCTGAGCCACCAGTGGAGGGACCGTTTGGTTACAATTGACAGAAGGAATGTACTGTCCAGGGAGAATGGGCTCTTGTCCCAGGATGTAAGTATGGCCAGCTGGAGAGGTCTGAGGTGTAGCTGGGCAAAAGGGGACTGCTTCCATTGCTGCGACCATCCTGCCCAAGACTTTCATAGCAAACCGGAAAGAACTAGGTGATGGACGAAGGAGAGCACGTGCCCTGTCTTGAGGAAGTAGCACCAGACCTCTGGAGGTATCGAATAGCATCCCCAGGAAGGTCAGAGACTGTCTTGGGACTGGCGAAGATTTTTGGAGGTTGACCAACCAGCCTAGGCGACATAACGTGTCCACTGTGAGAAGGACGCTTTGTTCGCAGTCCTTGAAGGTAGCAGTCTTGATGAGCAAGTCATCTAAATATGGCAGGATGACTACTCCTCGAGTGGAGAATGGTCATGATAGCCATAACCTTGGCGAACACTCTGGGAGCTGTGGCGAGTCCGAACGGGAGAGCCACAAAATGATAGTGGTCCTAGTTGATTGTGAACCGTAGAAACCTTTGGTGTGCTGGAGAGATTGGCATGTGCAAGTACGCATTCTGTAATATCTATGGAGGCGAGAAAGTCTCCCTCTTCCATTGATGAGATTATGGAGCGAAGAGGGCTCCATGCAGAAATGGCGAACTCGAACAAACTTGTTTAGTGGTTTTAAGTCCAGAATAAGATGTACAGTACCACCCTTTTTGGGACCCATGAACAGGTTAGAGTAGAACCCCTGAAAGCTTTCAGCCTGTGGGACCGGGACCAATGATTCCTCTTTGTAAGAGTGAGTCGACGACCTGAAAAAAGGGGCGAGCCTTGGATGGTGGTTTTGGAGGAATGGACAGAAAAAAACGGTTGGGCGGTCGGGACACGAACTCTATATTGTACCCGGAAGACACCAGTTCTCTGACCCATCTGTCGTCTGTAAAAGCGAGCCAGACTTGATGAAAGCATGAAAGTCGGCCGCCTACTTGCGAGGTGTCTTCCGGGGTAAATAAGTCATGAGGAGGAAAACCTTGGGATCTTGATCCCTTAGGTTTAAACTGGCGAGAATGGGATTGCCAGTCTGCGCAGGTTTGGAGACCGACCAGTCAAACAGAAAGGATCGAAACCGTGTTTATTGGCGGCGATTGAAAGGCCGCTTTGGTTTGCGTTGGGGAAGAGAAGTACTCTTGCCTCCTGTAGCATTCGAAATTAGTTTGTCTAATTTTTCTCCGAAAAGACAGCCGCTAAGGTAGGGAAGGCTCGTGAGAGACTTCTTAGACACTGCATCTGCCTTCCACTCCAGTAACCATAGGGCGCGTCTGATTGTAATGGCGTTTGACGCTGGTACTGCTGAAGAATTTGCTGTATCCAGGGCGGCGTGAAATAATCTGCCTTAACAGATATTTGTGCTGCCTGATCCCATAGTACTGGGTCAGCTTCTGTGACGCGTAAGGAGGTATTTAGATTACCAGCCCAAATCATGATGGCTACAGCTGCCCATACTGAAGCGAAAGCTGGAGACAATGATGATCCTGAGGCTTCGAACACTGAGCGAGCCATCTGTTCCACCTGGCGGTCAGTTGCGTCTTTAATTGAGGAACTATCTGGCAAAGAAAGGAGCGTTTTTGCGGCCAGCCAAGACACCGGGGGTCCACTTAAGGTGGATCTGCCCAGTCTTGGGTTACTGCTGGTAAAAACAGGTAAGGGTATCTTCTCACGCCACAACCAGAGGAGAAATTTTTGGCAGCGGTATTTCTCGCCGCCAAATTGCCTCCTTATTGCGGCGTGTATTTCAGGAATTTGGCGGCGATAAAACCAAATGTCACCTGGTTTCGATTTCACAGCAGTGCTGTGAAATCAAAACCAAGCGACACTGGTTTTGTCGACGCCAAATTCTCGAAATACACGCCGCAATAAGGAGGCAATTTGGCGGCGATAATTCGTGAGAAATATCGCCGCCAAAAAGGTCTCCTCTGGTTGCGGCGTGAGAAAATCTTGCCAAATCTGTTATCTGGATGTGAGCAATGTTTTTGGAGGATCTCCTGAAATTCAGGATGATCTGCAAAATATTTATGTGGTCTTTAGCTCTTTTAAAGGAGACCTTGTGATCCGGGGTGTCACAAGGTGGGTCTGATACATGCAGTACCTGATTGATAGCGGTAATTAAGTCCTCAACCAGAGCCACAGTATCTGGTGGGTCTAGTTCTAGGAATGCGTCTAGGCCCAGGTCTGAACCTGGATTGTAAAAACCTTCGGAACCAGGGGAATCATAGTGGCTTACCAAAGTTGGGGATGCTCTAGAACTATGAGAGGATGCTGGAGAGGGCGTTCATTGGACCTTTTTACGTCCTGACATGGACGTAGATGGGCCAGGGTCAGTAGACCATCCATGGTCCGTGCTTTCATCCTGTGTGGGCTGTAAAGATTGGGCATTGGTGCAGGGTGAGGAGCGACTCTGCAGAGAATGGAGTAAAGTAGAGTATAGTTTCTCTATAGATTGTGACATAGAATGGGACATAACAGCCCATTCAGGCGCAGTATTAGGAGCACTGTACGGTATGAGATCTATGGGGGTTTCTGGCACATTAGTAGGAGTACAGTCCTGGTAGTGTGGGGTAGTACATCCACTAGGCAGAGGAGTCCTGCAAGCTGTACAAATTGCATAGTAGGAGTGAAAAGCTCTGGTAGCTTTATTGCTTCTTGAGCCTGACATGTTTGTAAAAAATCTCTTGTGCCTCAGCATTAAAAAAGTGTGCGATTGAAAACTCGCGATATGCGAGAAGTGCCATGCAAACACTGTCCCCTTCTATGACGCTGGCCGGACTCCGACATCATCCGGAGGGCGGGCTTGGGGTGAGGAGAGGCAGTGACCTCACTGCTAGGCCTGAAGCCGGGGCTCGCTTGAATTGCGGGACCCAGGAACGGTGAAGGGCCGACGCGGACGTCCGGAATGGAGCCGAGCCCTGCATAGATCCGGAGGTTGGGTCCATAGTGGACTGAACCTCCTTGTGCCATGTGTCCACAGCCAGCTATAAGCTGTGTATCTGCGCATTCCTTAGGGGGCTACAAGGAGAAACATGCGAAGCCCTGCTTCCGGCAGACCAAATGGTACCTTGTGGTGCCTCAACCCAATTTCTCCAGTGGAGTGAATTGGGGAGGAATGTCCCAATCCTGTCTCCTCTAAGTGCTCCTGCTGTTGTTGGAGGGTGATGTTGTTAGAGCTCAACTTCTACCCAAGTCCCCATCAGTGGGGAGTCGAGAAAGGAAAAAGGTATGTGCTGGGAATATCTCAACTTCAACGCAGCACCCCAACAGTGGGAAGCCGAGGAAGGAGCATGCCGGGGGTCTTCTATGCTAGAGACTCTCGCTTGATTCCTCTTCTTGAAGAGAATATTAAAAAAAAAAAAAAAAAAAGAATCAAGTGTGTATGCCTCTTAACGACACTAAACAAAAAACTGGTGAGGCAGTGCCTGCATCGGGGGTGTATACTACAGAGGAGGAGCCACTGTTAATCTTTTGCAGAACTAGCTTAGTGTCGCCTCCTAGTGAACAGCAGCATAACACCCACGGTTTTGTGTCCCCCAATGAGGCGAAAGAGAAAATTAGAGTTGGAACCAGCCACACCAGAGTAGTTAAAAATACACAAAATCTTTTTTGGAAATCCTTTAAAAGTGATGAAAAATTGGGCATCTCAGATAAAGCAATAAAGATTCTAGATTTCCATTTTCGGATAGTGGAACCGACATATTTAAGATTACAAATGTGACCAATTACCGTGTAAAACTTGCAAAGCTTCTTTTAAAACCGATCATTTTTTCAACCATAATAACAGTAAGAAGTTTTTTTATTTTTTGACTTAACAGTGATCATGTGGTTTACATTATTGAGTGCACAATTTGTAATCTTAAGCATGTCGGTTCCACGATCCGGAAACTGAAATCTAAACTCACAAGAGAAAACCTCTATGATATTGAAGAATCCACAGATAGAAACATCTCTCACGTTTCCAGACACTTTGTAGAAAGTCACAATCGTAGTATTTCGTGTCTATGCCAATGAACATATACCTAGACATATTAGAGCTGGTAATCACACGGGTGCAGTACGCAATGACGAAGCATACTGGATCTTTTCTTTGAATTCCAGTAGGACTGAACCTCAGAAGAGAAGTGATGCTGCATTACTAGTTCTTTCTAAGTGCACAATCCACTGCAATTTTTGGTCAGGTTTTTTTTTTATCTCTGCATTGCCATATTTGCCTATCTTTTAAACTTTTTTCTCTCTTTATTAATGTTTTGCGATGTTTTGTAATGTCCTAATTTTATTTCCCATTGTTTTTAATCATATATACCCTGTACACAGTTTTGCTAACTTTTTTCTGTGCAGTCTCACGTATGTACTGTGTGTTTTTTGTTTTCCCTGAATTAAGTGTGAGTATATTTAAATCCATGTATGTATACCACTCTTTAGCCAGTGTTCAAGAGCCATGTAGCTCGAAACACGTATGGATAGATTCCTGTTCTACACATCGCCCCTCTTTATTGCTTTGTTGTCTGAGATGCCCAATTCTTCACTACTTTTATTTTTAAAGGCTATCCAATAAAGATTTTGTGAATTTTTTATTACTCCGGTGTGTTGAGCTGGCTCCAATCCAATTTCCTCAATTGCCTTCAGCACTGTGCAGCAGCGGGACATTGTGCTCCTCCCGAATTGGAACAGCATCTCAGGGGTGAGCTGAATTTTCTTTTTATTATTCAGTGTGTGAATACAGAATTGTGAAATGCACTGACTTGACTGGGGGAGCCAATGTCACTACATTTCACTGCATTAGTGGGTCAGTAAAAATTGGATACTAGCGTACAACTTGCATCCCATGTGAATGTAGTCTTTGTCCAGTACTAGGACAATCCCTTCTACATGTCTTCACCAGGTAAAATAAAAGGGCCTGTACTTACCTCCCGTGCTTGCGGTGACCTAGAAGTGTCAGTACTCGTGTTCCAAGAGATCATGTGACATTACACCAGCCCTGCATACAATTGCCGCTGTTCTCCCTCCCTGCCTTTGGACACAGGTGCAATTAACATGAAGTGTCAACCACAGCACTTTTTGTTGATTAACTTATTTGTCCGAAGGTGCATAGAGATAACTGTGGCAATTGGATGCAGGCCTGGTGTGATGTCATGTGAGCCACAGGAACGCGAGTACCAACACTGTTGTGCTAGCCCAAGCACAGGAGACAAGTACAGGTTCTTATTTTACCTGGTGTAGACATGTGGAATCAGAAGGGTTTGTCCTAGTAGTGGACAATCCCTTTAAGGCGCTGGTATCGGAGCTAGCTTCATTCAAGCACATGCAGCAGGAGTCTAGCCATGTATCTCTGCCGATTCCTGCTGTGGATGCCACAGGCAAAACGTCTGTGCACTGCCATCTGAGGTGTAATTGTATGCCCAAGTGTGGGAAATCACTAAAGTACGGTTATGTCCATTTGTGAAAAAAGGTTTAATGACCAGGCAAACATTTTTTATACAGTTTTAAAAGTCTCTAAATTTCTCTTTCATTTGATTACACTGGGGAACAATTTGAAAAAAAAAATTTCTGTTGAGTTAGGTTTTTGAGCTGATTCATACTAAAATTGGCATGCTGATTCCAAAAATGTAGTCAGTTTTTTTCTAGCACGTCAAGTTTTTCCTCCACAACTTACCTGCCAGAGAAGCACAATTGCACTGATATCTGTAATAAGACTTGTTATCTGATTACAATTCGACTCATATAAAGCTACGTGGCAACTTGTAAGAGTAGTCACAACTGAGACAGTGTGGTGAGAGGTGTGTGCAGCTCCCAATACGTCATAATTATCAATATCTTTACACAAAAAATGTATCATAGTAGGAATAAATAGGATTTGTGATGGATTTTCTCTTTACATTGAGCGCTTAGTTGTAATTTATATATCTTATGATTTTTTTCTTTGTTAGTTTTCAAAGCTTGTAACTTTCCATCTCAGTGTTTTATTTACATATGTACATATTTCCTTTGTTTCAGATCATGTCTGCTCCTTCTTCCTCTCGTCGTAAATGCCTAAACAACCCTGACTCCTTCTGCTATATTTGTGGTGTTTTCACCATTCCAGTTCAAAGGGCAAACATCAGTGCATTTGTCAAACAAGCATATTTTGCATATTTTAAAGTAAAACTCGGTGATCAAGATAAGCCATGGGGCCCTCACATAGTGTGCAAGCAGTGTGTCGAGAGTTTACGGATGTGGACCAAAGGAACACGTGAAAAGTTGGCATTTGGTATCCCCATGGTGTGGAGAGAGCAAAAAAGTCATTCCACAGACTGTTACTTCTGTTTAGTGAAAACATCAGGATTTAACAGGAAAAATAAAGTAAAATAGAATACCCAAATCTACCGTCAGCTATCAGACCAATGCCTCATTCAGCTGAAATTCCAGTGCCAGTTTTCGAACAGCTACCATCTCTAGAAGTTCTGAGTGATGTTGACGAACACAGTGACAGCAATGATGCAGAATTTGAAATTCACAAGGATTCAGTTCGTAAGGGATTTGATCAGCACGAGTTAAATGATTTAGCACGTGAATTGAGCTTATCAAAAAAAGCTTCAGAATTACTAGCATCAAGGCTGAATGAGAAACACTTACTGAAAACAAGGAGCGAAGGTATCATACTTTCGTACTAGAGAAAGTACATTTTTGCAGTACTTTCGGTGTGACAGCGGTTTTGTGGTTTGCCATAATATTCCTGGTTTACTACAAGAATTAGGGCTTTCAATGTACAATCCAAATGAATGTCGACTGTTTATTGATAGCTCAAAGCGGAGTCTTAAGTGTGTCCTTCTACACAATGGCAACTTATTTGGTGCAGTCCCTATTGGGCATTCTGTCTCTCTTCGTGAAGAACATGGAGATGTAAAGAAAGTTATTGAAATATGACACACACAATTGGATCATCTGTGTTGACCTTAAAATGGTTTGCTTCCTTCTTGGTCAGCAACGTGGGTACACAAAGTATCCCTGCTTTTTCTGTATGTGGGATAGCAGAGCTCGAGTCGAACTGGCCTCCAAGATCTGGTCTTAAACCTGGAGATCCTAACATTCTACATCAGCCACTTGTTGACAGGAAGAATATACTATTCCCACCTCTGCACATAAAACTAGGTCTCATGAAGCAATTTGTAAAAGCATTGCCAACTGACAGCGACTGTTTTAAGTACATCATGTTGGCACTTCCTGGACTGTCCATTGAAAAAAATCAAGGCTGGTGTGTTTGATGGTCCACAAATTCGACAGCTCATCAAAGATGAACATTTCACCAGGACTATGTCAGATCTTGAGAAGAATGCTTGGTTATCATTCAAAGACGTCGTCAAGAACTTTCTTGGAAATGCACGTGCAAGTAAATACAAAGAAATTGTTTAGAAACTATTGGAGAGCTACAAAGCGCTTGGTTGCAATATGAGTATTAAACTACATTTTCTGCATTGCCATCTTGCCAACTTTCCGGAAAATCTTGGTGCTGTTAGCGATGAGCAAGGTGAACGATTTCACCAAGATTTGAAGGTTATGGAAGACCGTTACCAGGGTAGATGGGATGTACATATGATGGCTGACTATTGCTGGAGCATCAAACGTGATTGTCCTCAAGTTAAACACTCCAGAAAAAGCTATAAATTTACATTTTTACCTTAAATACATATATATATATATATATATATATATCCTTTGTAAAAAAACATGATAGTGTTAAAAAACATTTGTCATGCCTATTTCTTATATATTTCATTTTTTGTTCATATTTGTACTATTTGAAAAAAAAAACAAAAAAAAAAAAAACCCTTTTTAGGTACAGTAGTTTACATATTTTTGAGAAGACAAAAATCCTATAGTTCAAAAACTTGACGTGATAGAGAAAAACTGAGATCATTTCTGGATTCAGCATCCAAAATTAATCAAGAACACTTGTCTGACCTAACTCCTAAAAAATTGTGTTCCCCAGTGTTATTCAAGAATTTTTTTTCTCTTTTGTAAAAAAATAAATTGTTGGTAAATTCAATAAAGTAATCAATGCATTAGTGACAATATACTGAAGGTAACACTCACTTTCCCTGTACTCTGCAGTATAGTGGTTCTGGTTCTCCATACTCGTTCCCTACTGACAATATCCCTGGTAACATCCACTTCTGCATCCACAAAACTTCTCTGTTTTAATGCAGTTATATCGTCATCCAAATCGGTTTTGATTGTTGTTTTTCTTTTTGCCATAATTTTAGCTTTGATGGCAGCAATTTTTTCAACTGACATGGCTTCTGAGAGGGATCTGAAAATATTGTGGGGGAAAAAATGCAACAGTTTACACATTACATATTCTATTAACACAGTTTTATATTAGGATGTATGTGAATACTGGAACACAAACTGGTAAATCCTTCATATGTTGCCTTCCCCAACTTAAGGTTTCCACTACTAAGGTCATCCCCTTTAATAGGTTTTAACTCTCAATTTTGTATAATACCTCCATTACCTGCCCTGCTCCTATAATAAGCTCACCTTGTCCTCTGCCATGGTGCAGACTACTACTTCGGATCTGGAAACCAGAATCAGATGAGTTGAGCAGCGCTCATCATCTCTGTGGGCAGGGCCATCTCAGTGAGTGACAGGAGTCTGAACACTCAGGTCAGGCTTCACACAGCTCTGCCTACATCTTGCCGATGCTTGGGAGCACCATCCCTTCAGCTGACAAGTGTTGAGATGTGCAGCTCATCAATAGAAAGAATACCACAGGCTTGTCAGCTGAAGGGACGGCAGTCCCAGGCATCAGCAAGGCATCAGCAAGGCATCAGGCATCGGCATTCCTTTTTGGACAATGATGAAACCACTGTACGTGCCATGTTCTTCGATTTCTCCAGTGCATTCAATACCTTACAGCCACTATTATTACGTAAAAAGCTGGTTGAAATGGCGGTTGATGAGGGATTAGTGAATTGGATCATTGATTACCTGTCGGACAGGCCACAGTTCGTAAGGTTGGGGGCGGCCGTATCGGATAGTGTTCGGAGCAGTGTTGGAGCCCCTCAGGGAACGGTGCTGTCGCCATTCCTTTTTACGTTATACACAGCTGATTTTCAGTATAAATCAGACCTTTGTCACCTTCAGAAGTACTCTGATGACTCAGTGATAGTCGGAGGTATTGAGAGAAGCCGGGGGGAGCAGGAATACAGAAGGGTGGTTTTAGACTTTGTTGACTGGTGCCAGGCTAACCATTTAGAACTCAACGTAAAGAAAACCAGGGAGTTGGTGTTGAGTTATGGAAGGTGCATGAAGGATTGCTTACCTATCATTATTAATGGTCAGGATGTGGAGATGTTGGAGAATTTCAAATATTTGGGGGTTCACCTGGACAGCAAGCTTGATTGGAAGTGCCATATGGAGAAGGTTTGCAAGAAAGGGATGATAGACTTTACTTCCTAAGGAAATTAAGGTCGTTTAATGTGTGTAGCAAAATGCTTGAAATGTTCTACCAATCTATTGTGGCGAGTGCAATCTTTGCTGCAATAATATGCTGGGGTAGTAGTGTGCGCACAGCTGACGCTAATAAGCTGAATAAACTTATCAAGAAGGCTAGTGCGGCGGTGGGTCTACAACTTAGGACTTTCGAGGACGTGTTAGAGGATAGAATTAATAAGAAATGCAAGGCTATAATGAGCAACAATACACACCCGCTCTCTGAACGGTTTGCGAAGCAGAAGAGCACATTCAGCAAGCGTCTAATCCAACTAATGTGTATAAAGGAAAGATACAGAAAATCATTTGTTCCGACAGCTGTGGGGATGTTTAACAAATGTATAAGTGTAAAGCATCCCAAGACTAAGTGAAGTTCTAAGGGTATGGGGGGAATAGGTGAATAGGGGGAATAGGTATGGGGGTCTACCCGCATCTGCTGTCCATATAGACTTGGTTTGTAAAGTGTGTAATGTTCTTGATCTTTCTTCTGCTGCAATACTGTAATTTCCTCCGGGATCAATAAAGTTTATCTTATCTTAAGACAGAGGCAGATGAGTGTGAAGCCTGACCATACACCCTCAGACTGATGTAATGCACTGACAGGGCCCTGCACCCACCAATGACGTGCACTACTCAGTTTGTCCGCTTCCCAAACCCAGATAGGAAGTAGCAGACTGCGTATCACAACGGAGGACTAGATGACCCACAAATTCAGCTTACAGGAGCAAGGCAGGTAATATAGGTTTACTAGAAAATAGATAGCTAGGAAATACAAAAAAGGGGTGACATTAATAGTGGAAAACCTGTTTAATAGGCCCTGGAAAAACACTGTAGATGCAAAAGTTTTTCTTCTAGCTACCTTTACTCTACAAGAAAATGTAATAGGGTTCATATAAAAAAATGTCAGTAGCACCTATTAGGAGGGGTTCTAAAGGGGTCATGGTTTGAGGTCAGAAAAAAAAAGCTGGAAAGAAGATGGGAATGCAGGTGTATCACGGTCCGCGCTGCTCCAGGCTCAAAAAAACCTCACCAATGAGTCAAAATTTCCTCAAGCAGATTTCCAAGCTTTATTTTCCTTCCTCCAACGCGTTTCGGCGCCTAGCCTGGCACCTTCATCAGGGTGCCAGGCTAGGCGCCGAAACGCGTTGGAGGAAGGAAAATAAAGCTTGGAAATCTGCTTGAGGAAATTTTGACTCATTGGTGAGGTTTTTTTTAGCCTGGAGCAGCGCGGACCGTGATACACCTGCATTCCCATCTTATTTCCGGATTTCACCACTGGTCAATGGTTGGTGGAGGTCTTGCAGCAGCTCTTGATTGTTTTTCGCCTTCAAACCAGTTGTGGGGATCACAACTGTACCAGGTGAGTGGTTTCATAACACCACCCTGTTTACAGTGTCACTAGTGATAGGGCACTATTGCGCCTCTTGTCCCCCACCCCTTTATATTTTCTACAGAAAAAAAAGCTGACAGATAAGAAAACCTGCATCCCTCCCCCCCCCGACCCCAGAAGCAAAAAAGAATTGGACTCAGTATGAGCCAAGCCCTCGGACTGAGGGTGGGGGAAGTTATAGCATCTTTTTGTACTTTCTTAGGCTGCCTTCACACTTGCAGATGGATCTGCAGCGTTTTGCAGATGCATCTGCAAGTGTGAGCATGCTGACCGCGGCCCCTATGTTTATAATAGGGCGCACCGCGGTCTGAAAGCTCTCATTCACTCCTATATGTGTACTGTCAGCAGGCGTATGCCTGCTGACAGATCACACACTCCCGCCCGCAGCATGGACGCTACATCTCGCGTCCACAGTGCGGGCGGGAGAGTGTGATCTGTAAGCAGGCATACGCCTGCTGACAGTACACATATAGGAGTGAATGAGAGCTTTCAGACCGCGGTGCGCCCTATTATAAACATAGGGGCCGCGGTCAGCATGCTCACACTTGCAGATGCATCTGCAAAACGCTGCAGATCCATCTGCAAGTGTGAAGCCAGCCTTAATGCTGTGTCTTATCTGTGAAACCTTGAGGAAAAAAACACAACATATTACAGGTATAGCCCTACAGTGGGGGTAGTAAGTATTTGATCCCTTGCTAATTTTGCAAGTTTGCCCACTGACAGACATGAAGAGTCTATAATTTTAAGGGTAGATTAATTTTGACAGTGAGAAATAGAATATCAAAAATTAAATCCAGAAAATCATTTTGTGCAAGTTATATAAATGTATTTGCATATTGAAAAGAGAAATAAGTATTTGATCCCTCTGGCAAACAAGACTTAATACTTTGTGGCAAAACCCTAGGAATGAACAGTAGTCAGCCATTTTTCTAAATTATTAAGATTTTGAGGCTGTCACTTGGCAACTCGGAGCTTCAGCTCCTCCATAAATTTTCTATGGGATTAAGGTCTGGAGACTGAGCACTCCATAAGCTTAAAGGGAACCTGTCACCTAATCTAGTCCTCCTTACCTAGTAATACCTGTCCATGCAGCCTCAAACAACCATCAACCATCCCTGTCTGACCTTTTATAGGGATCTACAAGTGCAATAAAGCATTTTGTAAACTTACTGAATCCATGTCGGATGGGCGTTCCAACAGGGTTACTTGACGAGAAGGTAGGGTCTCCTGGATCGCACTCCCCCCGCCCCACTACTGAAAATACTCCCCAATGGGCGGCATTCTTCTTTCCGGAGCTCGTGCATTATTCAAACTACCCGCCCATTTAGTGATCGCTATGACGCAGTCACGTGATGCTAGAATTGTGTCACTTACGCCCGTCGTATCGCTGGGTGTACTTACCAAGCACACAGGCCACCTTCAGCATGCCATCTGCGCATGCTCTGAAGGTAGCCTGTGAGCTTATTAGTACACCCAGTGATACGACGGGCGGAAGAGACGCGGGGCCGGCATCACGTGACTGCGTCATAGCGAGGACTAAATGGGCGGGTAGTTTGAATAATGCACGAGCTCCGGAAAGAAGAATGCCGCTCATCGGGGAGTAATTTCAGCAGGGTGGCGGGGAGTGCAGCCCAGGAGACACTGCCTTCTCATCAAATACCCCTGTAGGAACGCCCATCCGACATGGATTCAGTAAGTTTACAAAATGCTTTATTGCACTTGTAGATCCCTATAAAAATCATACAGGGACGGTTGATAAAGTTGTTTGAGGCTGCATGGACAGGTATTCCTAGGTTAGGAGGACTAGGTTAGGTGACAGGTTCCCTTTAATGTGCTTCTTTTTGAGCCACTCCTTTGTTGCCTTGGCAGTATGTTTTGGGACATTGTCGTGCTGGAAGACCCAGCCACGACTCATTTTTAATGTCCTGGGGGAGGGAAGGATGTTGTCACTCAGAATTTTACAGTACATGGCTCCATCCATTGTCCCATTGATGCGTTGAAGTAGTCCTGTGCCCTTAGCAGACAAACATCACCAAAAAGGAGATGTGTGTACTCACCGTAAAATCATTTTCTCTTAGTCTCTAATTGGGGGACACAGGACCGTGGATGTTATGTTGCTGTCCACTAGGAGGAGACACTAAGCAGTATCTGAAAAAGATTAAGTGGCTCCTCATCTGCAGTATACACCCCTCTGGCTGGCCTTGCCTCACCAGTTTTGTGCTTAAAGCAATAGGAGAAGGAAACAATTAACACTTAAAATCAATTAGCACTTAATCCTATAGGATAAGGCAACTATATTGTAAATCAATGAAGTAAAACTCAATGAAGTACATGAATACTACAGAAGCCAGATATGGGCCCCTGGGTGGGTGGGTGTCCCCCAATTAGAGGCTAAGAGAAAATGATTTTACGGCGAGTACACAAAAATCTTTTTTTCTCCTTCGCCTCATTGGGGGACACAGGACCGTGGGACGTCCTAAAGCAGTCCCTGGGTGGGAAAAAAAACCCCAATGTCATGGAATCGGAAAAGACATGTACCCTACAAGTAAGCGCTTAGAGGATGCGTCAACCCGGATTCGCATGGGAGTGAACACCATAGTGTTTTGCAGGCGTGTGAAGACTGGACCAAGTGGCTGTTTCACACACCTGTTGTGCCAATGCCTGGAGTTGAGTGGGCTATGATGCCTCTATTGCGCGAATAGAGCGTGCTCTATGACTAGTTGGAATCGGCAAGTCCTTGACCTGAGAAGTGTCTTTAAAAGTGGTTCTGATCCACTAGGCCGAAATGGTTTTGAGTGTTGGCATGACCTTCTGGGGGCCTTCTGGGAGGAAGGGAGAATCAGACCTCCTGAAAGGTGCTGTTCTGGGATCGTATGGATGAAGTGTCCGAATGATATCCCGAGTATGCAAAACCGTCTCGACAATGCTCAGGTGCCGGCAATAAAGAACATATATGCACATAAATATTCTCTATATGCTTCTCTTTAGGTAAAAGTAAGAGACCACCCTCGGAAGGAAGTACGGCATCAGCAAGACAGTATCTTGATCTGGAGAAAAAAATGGAAATGAGCCTGTAGGACAGCGCCGTTACCCTATTGACAGGGAAAATAGGCACTAGAAAGACGACTTTAAGGGAAAGAAGGCGTAGAGGAATTTCTTTGACAGGCTCCAGCAGAGGGTTTTGCAGCGTATGCAAGACCAGATTGAGGTTCCTGTGTCCAACAGTCTCTTGTAAAGGCCACTTAACACACACAGATATCTGTGACCAACTTCTGAACAGATCTCTGGTTGCAGTGAAATCATGGACACATTGTTACATTTGTACATAGCCACAAAATAGAACAATGTGTCCATGATTTCACTGCAACCAGAGATCTGTTCAGAAGTTGGTCACATATCTGTGTGTGTAAAGTGGCCTTAAGAGGGAATCAGGCGGGCCCACCCCCTGGATAAAGTTCTGAACGTTAGGCTCAGTCGCGAAGCGGTGTTCGAACAGTACAGATAGGTCGGAATCAGGCCTAGTTATAAGAGGGAGAACCACGTGCAGACCGTATTGAAGGAACCCGAATAGGTTTGTTTGAAGAAAAATACAGGATTGGCCAGTTCGGAAAACTGCACCAGTCCAAGAAGAGTTTCCATGTGCTGTAAAACGAATGAGCGGATGAAGGCTATCTTGCTCCACTCAAAGTCTTGGTTACCTCAGAGACAAAGATCTAGGTCTCAAGGGCTCAGTCATAAAATTCAGGGCAGTCTGAGTTGGCGGCAAAATGGGTCCTAAGAGGGGAGGTCAGGGTGATATGGAAGATGTAAGGGGACGTGGTTGGTACGATGAACCAGGTCTGGGACCACGGAAAGATTAGGACGCCCTGGTACATGAACTTGCGCACTACTCTGGGTATGCGCACTACTTTGGGTATGAGAGACAGAGGAAGAAGGATGTAGGGGAGGTTAGATTGTGTCCAGGATTGGACTAGGGCATTTGCTCCCAGATATAGTGGGTTGTGAGACCAGTGTTTGAAACTGGTACTTTGGTGATGCAACGTGATGCCCTAAGATCGACATACGGAGCTCCCTACCGGTGGCCTATTTGTTGAAAAACCTCCGGTGTAGAGCCCCCTCCCCGATGGAATGCCCTGACAGTTGAGAAAGACCGCAGTCTAAATGTCGACTCTCGGAATGTGTTTAATCAACCAAATAGGTTCAACAAAACTGATGATGGATTTCACCTTGCACATCGCTGCTTCCAGTGGGTTCCTCCTTGGTGGTTGACATATGCTACTGCTGTGGCATTGCCAAAAAAAGAGAATTTTGTTTACGTACCGTAAATTCTTTTTTCTTTAATCATCAATGGGAGACCCAGACAATGGGGTTTAGGGCACTGCCCTCCGGAGGTCACACTAGGTACTACAAGTTTGTAGACACCGCCCCCTCCGCTTATAAACCCCTACCGCAGGGAACATCCTCAGTTTGGTCCATAAGCTGCGAGGAGACAAATAAACCACACCCGAAACATCGGGAAAGAAACCGTGCAAGACGGTCCAACAACCCGGAAGAACACTGTCCCAACAGGGAACAGATCAAATGCAAAACATGCAACGGAACAACTGGGTGGGTGCTGGGTCTCCCATTGATGATTAAAGAAAAAAGAATTTACGGTACGTAAACAAAATTCTCTTTTTTCTGGTCATCATAATGGGAGACCCAGACAATGGGGATGTCCTAAAGCAATACCCCAGGGCGGGAAGAGTTCCTCAAAGACGGATAACACATGGTCCCCCTCAAAGGTGGGCCACCGCCGCCTGGAGGACCCGCCTGCCCAAACTTGCATCCGCAGAGGCATGGGCATGCACCATATAGTGCTTAGAGAAAGTGTGCAGGCTAGACCATGTGGCTGCCTGACACACCTGTAGAGCAGAAGCTCGATGTCGCAAAGCCCAGGAGGCACCGACAGCTCTGGTAGAGTGAGCTTTCAATCCCACCGGGAGAGGCAAACCAGAAGACCGGTAGGCCTCCTGAATGGGAGCCTTGATCCATCTGGCCAAGGTTGACTTCGATGCCGCGGACCCCTTACAGCGACCTGTCGTCAGGACAAATAAGGAATCCGAATTCCGGAAGGAGGCAGTCCTGGACACATAAATGCGTACAGCCCTCACGAGATCCAGAGTATGGAGATCGCGCTCAACCTGATGAACGGGAGCGGGGCAAAATGATGGGAGAACAATCTCCTGGTTCAGGTGAAAAGTGGAAACCACCTTTGGCAAGAATTCTGGCCGCGGGCGTAGCACCACCTTATCTTGGTGAACCACCAGGAAGGGTGACTTGCACGAAACTGCAGCCAATTCTGAGACCCTTCTCAGAGACGTAATCGCCACCAGAAATACCACCTTCTGGGACAGACGAGACAGGGAAATGTCTCTCAGCGGCTCAAACGGCGGTTTCTGCAGTGCCGCCAGGACCATGTTAAGGTCCCAAGGGTCCAGTGGTCGCCTGTAGGGCGGGACCACCCGAGAGACTCCCTGTAGAAACTGACGGACCTTGGGAAGGAGCGCCAAGCGCTTGTCAAACAGCACTGAAAGAGCTGACACTTGACCCTTGAAAGAGCCTAGGGACAATCCCAATTCCAGCCCCGACTGAAGGAAAGCCAACAATGTCGGAATGGACAAGGGCCACGGGGAGCGACCACCCGAGGCACACCAGTGAAGAAAATCTTCCACGTTCTGTGGTACATCTTCCTGGAAACAGGCTTCCTAGCCCGAGTCATGGTGGCAACAACCGTAGGAGAGAAGCCCCTGGACGTCAGCAGCCAGGCCTCAAGAGCGATGCAGTCAATCTGAGGGCCCTGGAATTGAGGTGGAAGAATGGGCCTTGCGCGAGCAGATCTGCGCGTTCTGGAAGAGCCCACCGGAGTCCGCCTGACAGTCGCCACAGGTCCGGATACCAGGACCTCCTGGGCCAATCTGGAGCCACTAGAATGGCTACCCTGCACTCCGACCTGATCTTCCACAGAACCCTGGGGATCAGAGCTAGAGGCGGGAACACATACGGAAGATGGAATCTGGACCAACTCAGGATCAGGGCATCCGCCCCCAGAGACTGAGGATCCCATGATCTCGCCATGTATTGCGGCACCTGATGATTCAGCCGGAGGCATCAGATCCACGTCCGGAGTGTCCCATCTGCTGCAGATGTCCTGGAAGACGTCTGGATGAAGAGACCACTCTCCGGCGTCCATCCCCTGCCGGCTCAGGTAGTCGGCCTCCCAGTTCTCACCCCTGGGATGTGAACTGCGGAGATCAGGCAGTCGTTGTCCTCCACCCAAGATAGAATGCGGTGGACTTCGGCGAGGGCCTGAGAACTTCTGGTCCCTCCCTGATGATTTATATAGGCGACGGCCGTCGCATTGTCGGACTGAACCCGAATGGGCTGTCCTGACAGGAAGTTCTGAAACGCCAGGAGCGCCAGATAGACCGCCTTGATCTCCAGCACGTTGATCTGCAACGCCGACTCCGACGGAGTCCAGAGTCCTTGAGCCCTGTGGTGTAAGAACACCGCACCCCAGCCGTCAGACTGGCGTCGGTGGTCACCACTAACCAAGACGGTTTGAGGAAGGACCGGCCCCGTGACAAATGGCGTGGCTGGAGCCACCACTGCAGGGAATCCCTGGTCGGTTGGGAAATGGTCACCAGCCGATTCAGAGAGATCGTCCTCTTGTCCCATCTGCGAAGAATCTCCAGCTGGAGAGGACGGAGGCGAAACTGCGCAAAAGGTACTGCCTCTATTGCAGCTACCATGCGCCCCACCAACTTCATCAAGACCCGTAGGGATGATTGTGGTGACAGGAGGACTGCTTGCACTCCTGATTGGATCGCCATCTGTTTGACTCGTGGCAGAGACACTAGGGCCGAGTCCGTGTGGAAATCCATGCCCAGATATGTCAGTGACTGGGTCGGAACCAGGGTCGACTTCTGGATATTGATAAGCCACCCGAACTGTTCCAGGGACTTCATGGTTACCTCCAGGCTTTGCCGACAAAGGTGTTCTGATGGCGCCCTGACCAGTAGGTCGTCCAGATAGGGTATTACTGCGTGCCCCTGCACGTGCAGGAGAGCCATCATGGAGGCCATCACTTTTGTGAACACCCGTGGTGCCGAGGCCAACCCGAACGGCAGCGCCACAAATTGGAAGTGTTCTTCCCCCACTGCAAATCTCAACCATCGCTGATGAGCCGGTGCAATGGGCACGTGAAGATAAGCGTCCCGAATATCTATGGACGCTAGGAAGTCCCCCTGTGACACAGCTGCGATCACGGATCGCAGTGATTCCATACGGAACTTCCGAACCAACACGTGACGGTTGAACAACTTTAGGTCCAGAACAGGGCGGAAGGATCCGTCCTTCTTTGGGACAATGAAGAGGTTGGAGTAAAAACCCCGAAACCTCTCCCCGGAAGCACCGGGACCACCACTCCGTCCCTGCGGAGACCCTCCAACACCAGGTGAAAAGCCTGAGCCTTTTCTGGGAATGGGACCGACCGATGGAATCGGGGTATCGGCTTTGACGTCAGCTCTATCCTGTAACCTCGCGAGACCACGTCTCGAACCCACTGATCTTGAACGTGAAGTAGCCACCTGTCCTGAAAACGAGACAGGCGACCCCCCACCTGTGGGGAGGCAGGAAGGGAGAGCGAGTCATGTAGAGGCGGGTTTGGGGGCGGCAGCCGCTGCCCCCGCCGGCTTCTTTGGACGACTCTTAGAGCGCCACTGAGAAGCGGGCTTGCCCCCTCGGTCCGTGCGAGCGGACGGTGCTGATGACTGTGAGCTGGAGCGAAAGGACCACTGCTTTGGGTTCCTCTTAACGGAATACCGCGGCTTAGGCTTATTCTGCGGGATCTTAGACTCAGCAGAATCCTTTATCAGCTTGTCCAGTTCGGTACCAAAAAGCCTGTCACCCGAGAACGGAAGATTCTGCAGAATCGTCTTAGATGTGGCATCTGAGTCCCAAAGACGCAGCCACAACAACCTGCGAATCGCAATAGCGTTAGCCGAAGCCACAGCTGAGCGAGTGGCAGTTTCCAAAGTCGCCGTCCTGGCGTAGTCCGCATAGGCCCTTGCCCTTTCGGTAAGCGCCAGGACCTCTGGACTGGACCTTGCCAGGTCAGTGATACCATCCAAGCAGGTAGTAATCGCTTGTAAGGTCCAGACCGTGGCAAAATTAGGGGCAAATGAAGACCCCACAGCCTCATAGGAAGACTTGGCGAGTTGCTCGACCTGTCTATCAGTTGCATCCTTCAGCGAGGAGCTATCAGAGGCAGAGAAAAGGGAGCGTGCAGCAATCCTGGTCATGGAAGCGTCCACCTTCGGGGACTGCGACCACTCCTGAAGCACCTCCTGGGGGAAGGGGAAGCGATTGTCCTTGGGTTTACGGACATAACGCCGCCCAGGATGTAGCCTGGGAGCTCTAATCACCCTTCCAAAGTTAGTGTGGTCCATGAAGGAGCCACTTGGTCTAGCCTCCGGCCGCAGCCATTGATAGACCTCCTTCGGGTGTACAGTCACCTCCTCAGGGGGTGTCACGAGACGTAAGGTCTCGTTGATAGAGGACACCAGATCCTCCACCCCGTCTGGTGGTTCAGACACAGACACAGACCCGAAAGTTGAACCCCCATCATCCTCCTCACCATCAGAGGAACGCTCCTCCTCAGAGAGAGCCTTGAGCTCGGGTGAATCCTCACGACGAGCCCGCTTAAGGGGTCTCACAGCAGAAGAGGGAGACACCCGGGGGTAACTGGAAGGAGTAGCTGGGCTTTCCAGCCTCCTATTGAGTGCCTCCAGGGACTGCGACATGGAGGACAGTTGGGACAACAGAGATTCATTGATCTTATTCTGAGTTTCCCATGGCCCTGGGATCACCTGCACCTCAGGGTACAGCACCGGAGCTGCCGTCTCAGCAGTGTCAGTCCGGGCCTCTGGGCGTCCGCAGTTATTGCAGGACCCCTCCACCAGAGTCCCATTGCATGTAGCACAGGTAATGGTGGCCTCTGCCGCCTTAGCAGCACGCTTCCTAACTGAGGACATCGCCACAGTAGGGGAAAATAAGCCAAATTGTGCAGACAAAACCGGGAATCCCGGTGGCTTACCGACCGCAGCGAAGCGGTAGGAGGAAGCGGTGTGTGTGTGTGACCTCCGCGAGAGTTTCCGGTCTCCTCTGGAGTGCAGACGCACGCTGCATACAGTTCCCAGCCGGGAAGTGAGGGTAAAGATGGCCGCCGACAGTGAAACCGTGGGCGGCGCCGAAAACACGCGGGAAGCACACACACACGCCCATCGATGACGTCACCGCACGGGCTGCTTCCTATCCTCCAAGCAGCCTCAGTATTAAGGCGCCAGAGCCCGCAGCGCGGGAAGTAATGTAAAATACATCACACAGACTGCATGCACCAACACACATCCGCAGCCTATAGCCTCAGCCCCTGCAACACACAGGGCGGTCAGCCAGGGTGACCCCAGCACGGGGTACACCTCCAGATCCGCGGACCCGAGAGTAACGCGCGGTCTGAGTGTCAGGACACATAAAGTGATAGACACTACCCCCAGGCACACAGGAGACACAGAGTGCCTCAGTGCCGGTCCGGATCTGTAAGCACCATTTAGGGAGGCCTCGGACGGGGGTTCAGCACCAGTCCGGAGTGTAAGCACCATTCAGGGAGGCCTCGGACTGGGCTGGCTCCAGTCCGGTCTGTAAGCACCATTTAGGGAGGCCTCGGACGGAGCGGAGCTGTGCAAGGCTCCCATCTCCCACTCTCCAGAGCCCCCCAGAGAGGGATGGAGAGGAGCGCAACAGCGTACCGGGAGAACACAAAGTGTCCAGGCTCTAGGCCCTCCGGTACCTCCACCTGCGTGTTCCACAAGGGTGAGCGGGGAGGCTGTCGCAGGTCCCGACCGGAACCATTTTACCTTGTCTTCATACGCCATCACGTAAGTTGTGAGAATGCAGTGAAGTGCAAGCAAAGCGTGATCCTCCGAGCACACTAAGTTTAAAACTGAGGATGTTCCCTGCGGTAGGGGTTTATAAGCGGAGGGGGCGGTGTCTACAAACTTGTAGTACCTAGTGTGACCTCCGGAGGGCAGTGCCCTAAACCCCATTGTCTGGGTCTCCCATTATGATGACCAGAAAAGATGACACGCATTGCCAAAAAGATGACAATCTCCAAGAGGGGGATGGTGATTGTGGTCTCGGCAGGAGATCACTTACCCTGGGTCGTATAATGACGGTATACCGCTACCCCCATTATAGTCTTGCATTAGTGGTACTCTTCTTCTAGTGAGCAGGATGAATTGACCTCCCTAGAGGGAGGACAGACATTACCAACAGTGGAACGAACGTTTGGTGGGATGCGAAGGATGGGATGTCCCTTTTAGAGAGATGGAACTCCAGGTTTGAGAACAAAGCTGGCTGGGCAGTCCTAAGGGGGCTGAGCGGGCAAAAAAGGCGCAAATGTAGCTCTCACGATGAGCAAGAGGCGCAAGACAGGGCCGGTCCGCCCCTGCTATGACTCCGCTGTCGTCATTGGCGTTATCCGGGGGTGCGGGCCGTGGGTGTGTACAAAGGTGGCAGTTAAGCAGTAGGCCCAAGCTCGCACCTTGTTTAACAGATCGTGCCCAGAAACGGCAGCGGTCCGGCGCGGTAGTCAGCTGTGGTGGCGACTTGAGTTGCCTGGGCCGCCAGAATAGGATCGGCAGGTGAGGAATTTAATATAGCATGGCTTTGATCTGCCCATGCCATAATGTATTTCACTGTTCAGACAGAAGTGAACGTATTGGTTAGGGAAGGCTCTGAGAACTGCAAACACTGATTTGGTCAGTTGCTTTACATGGCGGTCAGTGTGAGTAACTGCCGAAAGGAATGATAAACATGCCTCAATCACCCTGCAGTTGCCAAACCGTATTTCGGGTGAGAGCGGTGATTTTTGAGAATGAGCTGATGCAGGATGACCTGCAAATTACCTGTGTGCTTACTTTGTACGGTTAAATGTAGAATGCAGATGCATACATAATGACTGACCATTAGGTGTTGTACTTGAATCTGACACGGTGGTTGGCCCGACAAACATTGCATGTACAGTTCCGGGATTCAGGGATGTTATTACTACTGTAGGAGGAACCAGTGCTGGACAATCTGACGTGTCTGCACTGCTGCTTGTAGTATTATGTTGCTCTATGCATGGTGAACGGAGGGAGGAGGACAAGCTGCAGCAGGATATATCACTGCTGGTTGTCCTGGGCTTGCTATTGGAGACTGCTGCAAAGGGAAGATGTGCCTACTGTACCTCCGAAGCCCCTGTGTGTGTACCCCACAGCCGTGCTGTGCTTATTGTACCCCCTGTGATACCTCCTATGATATGGAGAATGATGGGGGGGGGGGGGGGGGACACCGGTCACACAAACAGGGCATGGCAGGCTATTGTACAGCCCCCTTTTTTTTTGGGCGGCGCCGGGAGCAGGACTGTAGAGCTCCTAAAACCAAGGCACAAGGTGTGTGCCTCAATGCTGCAGCAGGGAAGAAGCACTGTGGGGCTCCCAGTGTAGTGGGGCTCCCAGTGTAGTGGGACTCCCTGAAATGTTTACTCCTCCACAGTGCGCCCCGTCCCGGGACTGGAACCCGACACTTTCACATCCATGACACATACAAGTCAATGACAGACAGGAGCATTATCCATTGCTCCACAAGCTCCATTGTATGGTGTGCCCTGCACTTGCATCTGAAAGTGCAGGACCCAGTGCTCTGACCTAGATGCTATTTGCAGCAAGGTCTGTATAATGGCCATCACTGCTTAGAGGAGGGGCGGGCCTCCAGCAAAAGGGCGCCGAAAACAGGCCTCCTGCACCATTGATGATGGGGCTGTGGCTCTGTTCCGCCCCCTTCTATGACGCAGGCCGCGTCATTCTGGTCATCCAGGGAGGCGGGAAAAAGTGGTGGCGGCTTCGCGCCAGGCCGAAGCCGCGGCCTGTAGTAGAAGTTCCATGCCGGAAATGGTGCCAGGCTGGCGCGGAGGTCCGGGGAGGGATTGGAAGGGACCCGGCATCCCGCTGGTATAGTGGTGGCCCCCCGCAGGAGATCTCCTGTAGTCTGGCTGCGAATGCAGGTGCCGGCTGCTGCAGGAGCACAGGCAGCCTGTGCTCCTGGCAATGTACACTGGCTGCCTATAATGTGTCCTCCAGCCCCTTCAGGAGCGCACACAGCAGAGCTGGGGATCCTGGTGCTGCAGCACTGAAGAGTGCAGCGGCCTGTATCCATTAGAAGCACTCAGCGAAGCTGAGGCTTCTGGATTGTGCTGCAGTGTCAGTGCAGCATGATTTTTGCCCTACCTGCGGTGTCTCGACCCAAGAACCCCTGAGGGGCGATTAGGGAGGGATGCAGCCGTCCACCTTCAGAGGGCTCCTGTGTAGCCTCGACTTCAACCCAGCGTCCCCAACCGTGGGAGGCCGAGGAAGGGCGGCATGAGGATGTAAAGTGTCACCCTCAATCAGGAGCCCCCAACAGTGGGGGGCCGAGGAGGGAACACGCCGAGAGTCTCGTCAGAGAACCACTTTTCTTCTTGAAAGAAAAAAATCAAAAAGAGAAAAAAATTTTTTAAGAAAATAAAATTTAGATGCGCCTCCTAACGACACCAAGCAAAGACTGATGAGGCAGTGCCTGCTCCAGGGGTGTATACTGCAGAGGAGCCACTTAACTCTTTTGCAGATTCTGCCTAGTGTCACCTCCTAGTGGACAGCAGCATAACACCCATGGTTCTGTGTCCCCTAATGAGGCGAAGGAGAAACAATGTTTCCACCACCATGCTTGACAGTGGGGACAGTGTTCTTTGGGTCATAGGAAGCATTTTTGTTCCTCCAAACACGGCGAGTTGAATTAATGCCAAAGAGCTCAATTTTTGAATTATCTGACCACAGCATCTTCTCCCAATCACTCTCAGAAGCACCAAGGTGTTCATTTGCAAACTTCAGATTTGCCTGCACATGTGCCTTCCTGAGCAGTGGGACTTTGCAGCCACTGCAGGATTTTGATCTATTACGGCGTAATGTGTTACCAATGGTTTTCTTGGCGACACTGATCCCAGCTGTCTTGAGATCATTAACAAGTTATCTCTGCGTAGTTTTAGGCTGATCTCTCAACTTCCTCATGATCCTGGATACCCCACGAGGTGAGATTTTGCATGGAGCCTTTAATTGATTAATACTCATTTTGTATTTCTTCCATTTTCTTACTATTGCATCAACAGTTGTCTCCTCCTTACTTATGATTTTGTAGCCCATTCCAGCCTTGTGCAGGTCTAGGATCTTTTCCCGGATATCCTTAGAAAGCTCTTTGGGTCCTGCCCATGTTGTAGAGGTTATGGTGGGTTTACACGTTAGGATATCGTTAGCGATATCCTTGGAACGATCACGTGACAGTTCCGACGTCATTAATGCACTGTCACATACAAGGATATTGTTAACTATATCCTATGCGGCAGCGCAACTGTTAAATAGGAGAGGAAGGAGTGAGCGATGTAATAAAGTGGCAGGAATGGATGCTTTTTGAACGATATCGTTCAAAAAGCTGTCACACTGAACGATGCTGCTTCCTGAAGAAGCGTTAATTGGACGACGAACGATTGATTTGAGGTCAGGATTAATGATCCAACGATCTTTTCATCCTATATCGGTCATTCACATGCAACGACGCCCGAACAATATATTTTCAATGATCACATATCTGTGACGTTTCAAGAATATCGTTCAGGATATCCTAGCGTGTAAACCCACCAATAGAGTCTAACTGATTAATGGAGTGTGGACAGGAGTCCTTTATAGAGGTGATAATTTAAGACAGACAGCTGTCTTCAATGCAGGTAACAAGTTGATTAGGAGTGTCTAAAGGCCGCTTCACACGCTAGGATATAGGTAAACGATATCGCTAGCTATGTCACGTGACTGCGATCCTTCAGACATCGTGTGTTGTCACACGCAAGGATGTCGCTAATGATCTAAAATTTGGCAACGCGCCAGCTAGAAGAACGTTTTAACGATTTTACAAAGCGGCAGGAATAGGAGAAATATGAACAACATCGTTCAAAAAGCTGTCACACTGAATGATGTTGATTCTTCACAAAACGTTAATTGGGCGAAGAACGATAGATTTGAGGTCAGGATCTTAAATTTTTGATGACCGTTCTAATGATTTTTCCTTCCTACATCATTCGTTTACACGCAAAGTAGCACTAACGATATAGCCAGATACTCAGGGCACTAAGCGGTGCTGAAAGTCAGGTCAGGGAGAACTTCCCGTTAAGGCGGATCCACTACCGGTGGTGCGCAGCCAAAGCACAAATCAAGATAACCAGGTATAAGAAGAAGCGGCACTCACCGAGTTAGTATAGATGGTCCTTTATTCCACAATTCTAGAAACAGACAGGGTGCAGGGAGGAGGCCACGGGGGGCCAACGGACGACGACGCCGTTTCGCGACAGCTGTCGCTTCTACGGGTCCGGATATGCTGGAGTGAGCAGATCACCATGTTAAATACATGTGACCTAATGCATCACTTCCTGCTGGCTAGCTCCAAGTTTGAAGCAGCCAACTTTAATCACAGTTATCAACACAAAATGCACAGACAATACAATTAAAACAGACAGTCTCTTAAAATAGAGGTTACAGGACACTTACAGCGGGGTCCACAAAGGGACCAGTGACGGGTACTCCCGCGGCCCTGCTCCTAATTGCGGCATAAAGGATCGCGTCCAAGTCATCGCCGTCGGTGCTCCACTAACCCTGGCTGGATGGAGGCGTGGTTATGGCGAGACTAGCTCAGAGCCAATCACCACTGCCCTCCACATCACAGACCCGAGCAGTGGAGCACCGAACCGTGGAAACATCCCTCATCGGCTAACCAAAGAGTAGGAAAGCGAGCCCCATGCTGCAAAAGAGTGCATATAAAAAAAAAAAATAAAAAAAAATGCACATATGCACATATATAAAGCTTGAAAACATGGCGCCCACCCCGAGGGACAAAGCCACCCCTAATCAAAATGGAGATATAGGGATAAGAATACAATGTATTCAGAAGAGGTTTCAATTTAACCTCTTCATGCCGACAGTATGTAACTCTAAATGGTACACACAAATAAACAATCCATCAGCCGCAATATCAGAGCAGCGTCACTAGGGAGTACCCATCATACCAAAAACTACAATGTTTGTATATTTAAAAACCGAAAATCATGAGGCTTGCGGAACAGGAATACATAGAGTGCCATGAGCCATGATCCCCATCTGTGGCTATCACGTGCCAGTGACGTTTAATGGCCGCCATAATTGTTTTAAACATTGGGCCGTGCTGGAAACTGAAGTAAAACTGTCTATCGGTGTGACGACCATCCACCGTGAGGCCGAGCTGCTGGTAGGCAGCACCCCGAGAAACCCCGAGACCCTTAACCCCTATACAGGGATCTGGAATTACAGCGGAGCCCAGGGGGTAGCTGCCTATATGAGCAACAGAGTCGGGGAGGTCGCCAGGGGAAAATCAAGACCCGAAAAACGAAGTCAGAAGTCCGAGTCAAAACCGAGAGGGCAGCGAAGGTACAAAATCGTCAGGCAGTAGCAGAGTCAAAAATCCAGGCAAAGGTCAAGGGCAAGGGCAAAAACCAAGAGGGCAGCTGAGGTACAAAATCAATAGGCAGAGGCAGAGTCAGAAATCCAGGCAAGGTCAGACACGAAACTAAACACACACACTATCACTGGGGAACCAAAACTATATCTGGCGGCCTGCAAGCCAGGCTCCAATGTACTTGAAGGGCACGGCTACCTCCCATAGGCTGGAGCTCACAACCTGATGACCTCATCCGGACCGCCCCTAGATCCAGGCCAGATGGAGATGCACGACTGGCTCCACCCACGCCACCTCTGACAGAAGAACGCAGGCTGCGCCTAATGGACACCTCTGCAGGGCCCTTTCCTCTGCGACCAACACCACCCAGAGGGGAAACACAGCGGCGCTCAGCGACAGAGGCAGACGTCGCTGGAGCAGTTCCATATGAGGACAAGGCCCTCCTATCACCGGCGCCACCAGCCGAAGGAATCCGGCTCCTCCCAGCGGCCGAGGCAGGAACACCAGCCACCCAGTCCAATGGCGATGTGACAATCGGGAGGAGTTGTTGCGGCACGTGTTACACTCTGAACCTGCGTCTCAGGGGTGATCACTCTACGTCTAGCCTGTTCTAAAACTCGTTTTGGGTAGCCACGATGGATTAAATTTCGCTCCAACTCATCCGCCTGCATTTTCCATCCTGTCTCTGTGTTATTTATCCTAAAGAGTCTCAAAAACGGACTATATGGCAGACTTACTTTGGTATGCAGGGGATGCGCGCTTCTATAATGCAGGAGGGAGTTGGTCGCGGTCTCTTTCTTATGGACAGATCTCACTAGGGACCCTTCATTAATTTTTAATTTCACGTCCAGAAAATCTAGTTCAAAACCACCGAATACAGCCGTAAATAACATATTTGAACGAAACCAATACCTACAATATGTGTACAATATTTGGCTACCCAAAACGAGTTTTAGAACAGGCTAGACGTAGAGTGATCACCCCTGAGACGCAGGTTCAGAGTGTAACACGTGCCGCAACAACTCCTCCCGATAGACAGTTTTACTTCAGTTTCCAGCACGGCCCAATGTTTAAAACAATTATGGCGGCCATTAAACGTCACTGGCACGTGATAGCCACAGATTGGGATTTTGCTAAGGCTGGCACTCCCAAGTCGGTGGTGACGTATAGGCGCTGTAAGAACCTGCGGGACATGTTAGTGAAAAAACGCCTAAAAACACTTCCTACTAGAAACACCTGGTTATCTTCCGTCCCGGTAAGGGGTAACTTTAAATGTCTTCAATGTAATTGGTGCAGGTATTACCTGGCCGGTCAGTCTATAAGGATCGGTGGCTCAGATCATATAGTGCCTTCTTTCCTCAACTGCAGGAGCAGTTGGGTGGTATACGTGATATTTTGTCCCTGCTACAGGTTTTATCTTGGTAAGACCATACGTCCCGTGTTTCATCGGTTCCGGGAGCATTTTAACTCCATTCAATCTGGCAAAGGGTCACCAAGACTTATCGAACACGTGCGAGAATTGCATGGGGGTAACCCCGAGGTGTTACGGTTCACTTGTGTCCAGAAGGTCAGTATGAATGAAAGAGGGGGGGGGGGATGTCCATAGACAGCTGCTGAGAGAAGAGGCTAGATGGATACTAGAGACTGATGCCCAGGGAGCTTTGGGGCTTAACGATAAGCTGGACCTGGCAGTATTTCTGTAATCCAGAACTCTCCACTGCACCCTGGTGTGTTTATATTTATACTAGATGGCGGCCCGATTCTAAAGAATCGGGTAGTCTAGAATCCATATATAGTTTATTTACTAATAGTTACGGGAGTGCGGTGAAATGAATTGTGTGTATACAGGCGGCTCAGTGGGTAGCAGTGTACGGTGGCTCAGTGGTTAGCAGTGAGTGCGGTGGCTCAGTGGTTAGCAGTGAGTGCGGTGGCTCAGTGGTTAGCAGTGAGTGCGGTGAGATTGGTCAGCGCAGCGACGTGGGCAGAGTGGTCAGCGCAGATGACAGGGGGCAGAGGCGGCTGGGCAGAGGACAGGGGGCAGAGGACGCAGAGGACAGGGGGCAGAGGACGCAGAGGACAGGGGGCAGAGGACACAGAGGGGGCAGAGGACACAGAGGGGGCAGAGGACACAGAGGGGGCAGAGGACACAGAGGGGGCAGAGGACGCAGAGGACAGGGGGCAGAGGACACAGAGGGGGCAGAGGACAGGGGGCAGAGGGGGCAGAGGACAGGGGGCAGAGGACAGGGGGCAGAGGACGCAGAGGACAGGGGGCAGAGGACGCAGAGGACAGGGGGCAGAAGACGCAGAGGACAGGGGGCAGAGGACGCAGAGGACAGGGGGCAGAAGACGCAGAGGACAGGGGGCAGAAGACGCAGAGGACAGGGGGCAGAGGACGCAGAGGACAGGGGGCAGAGGACGCAGAGGACAGGGGGCAGAGGACAGAGGACGCAGAGGACACAGAGGGGGCAGAGGACACAGAGGGGGCAGAGGACACAGAGGGGGCAGAGGACACAGAGGGGGCAGAGGACACAGAGGGGGCAGAGGACACAGAGGACAGGGGGCAGAGGACAGGGGGCAGAGGACACAGAGGGGGCAGAGGACGCAGAGGACAGGGGGCAGAGGAGAGGGGGCAGAGGACGCAGAGGACAGGGGGCAGAGGACGCAGAGGAGAGGGGGCAGGATGGAGCTGGCGGGGGGGCAGGATGGAGCTGGCGGGGGCGGCAGGATGGAGCTGGCGGGGGGGAGCAGGATGGAACTTGGGGGGGGTGGGGGGCAGGATGGAGCCGGCGGGGGGTAGGATGGAGCCGGGGGGGCAGGATGGAGTCGGCTGGGGGCAGGATGGAGCCGGCGGGGGGGTAAGATGGAGCCGGAGGGGGGGCAGGATGGAGCCGGAGGGGGGGCAGGATGGAGCCAGGGGGGGGGCAGGATGGAGCTGGCGGGGGGGGCAGGATGGAGGTGGCGGGGGGGCAGAATAGAGCTGGTGTGTGGGGGGGGGCAGGATGGAGCGGGCTGGGGGGCAGGATGGAAGCGGCGGGGGGGGGGGCAGGATGGAGCCGAGGGGGGGGGGGGCACAGGATGGAGCGGGTGGGGGGGGGGGTGGAATGGAGCTGGCGGGGGGTGAGGATGGAGCGGGCGAGGGGGCAGGATGGAGCTGGTGTGGGAAGGGGGCAGGATGGAGCAGGTGGGGGGGCAGGATGGAGCCGGTGGGGGGGCAAGATGGAGACGGTTGGGGGGGCAGGATGGAGACGGTGTGGGGGGGGCAGGATCGAGCCAGCGGGGGGGTAGGATGGATAGGATGGAGCGGGCGGGGGGGGCAGGATGGAGTTGGCGGGGGGGCATGATGAAGTCGGTGGGGGGGCAGGATGGAGCCAGTGGGGGGCAGGATGGAGACGGTGTGGGGGCAGGATGGAGACGGTGTGGGGGGGGCAGGATCGAGCCAGCGGGGGGGTAGGATGGATAGGATGGACGGGGCGGGGGGGGGCAGGATGGAGCTGGTGGGGGGGGCAGGATGGAGTTGGCGGGGGGGCATGATGAAGTCGGTGGGGGGGCAGGATGGAGCTGGTGGGGGGGGGCAGGATGGAGCTGTGGGGGGGGGGGGCAGGATGGAGCCGGCGGGGGCGGGATGGAGCTGGTGTGGTGGGGGGCATGATGGAGGCAGTGGGGGGGTAGGATGGAGCGGGCGGGGGGTGCAGGATGGAGCCGGTGGGGGGGCAGGATGGAGCTGGTGTGGGGGGGGCAGGATGGAGTCGGCGGGGGCAGGGGGTAGGTTGGAGGCGGGGGGGCAGGATGGAACTGTTGTGGGGGGGCAGGATGGAGGCGGTGGAGGGGGGGCTGGATGCAGCGGGTGGGGGGCGGGCAGGATGGAGGGGGGGCAGGATGGAGCAGAGGGGGATGTGTGCTATGGAGCAGGGGGGGGGGCAGGTTGGAGCCGGTGGGGGGTAGGGGCAGGATGGATGGGAGGATACTCACCCGTGTGGCGGCTCGCAGGACCTGTGGTTGACTGGGAAACCGATCAGCTGATCGGTTTCCCAGGCAACCACAGGTCCTCAAGCCATGGAGCTATAGGACGTAGATGGAGCGCGCCGGCGGACGGGTGAGTATCCTCTATGAGGGATTTATTATTTTTAGTAGAAGCAAGCAGGGTGGGGGCAGCAGGAGCCGCGGGGGGGCAGCAGGAGCCGCGGGGGGGCAGGAGCCGCGGGGGGGGCAGGACGACCCGCGGGGGGGCAGGACGACCCGCGGGGGGGCAAGACGACCCGCGGGGGGGCAAGACGACCCGCGGGGGGGCAAGACGACCCGCGGGGGGGCAAGACGACCCGCGGGGGGGCAAGACGACCCGCGGGGGGCCCGCAAGAGCCGCGGGGGGGCAGGACGACCCGCGGGGGGGCATGAGTAGCTGCGGGGGGCCGCAGGAGCCGCGGTGGGGGGCAGGACGACCCGCGGGGGGGCAGGACGACCCGCGGGGGGGCAAGACGACCCGCGGGGGGGCAAGACGACCCGCGGGGGGGCAAGACGACCCGCGGGGGGGCAAGACGACCCGCGGGGGGCCCGCAGGAGCCGCGGGGGGGCAGGACGACCCGCGGGGGGGCATGAGTAGCTGCGGGGGGCCCGCAGGAGCCGCGGGGGGGGCAGGAGGACCCGCGGGGGGGCCGCAGGAGCTGGGGAGCCGCATGTGTGGCAAGCGGGAGAGAACCGGCTGATGCCGGTCATCTGCGGGCGGCGTCGGGAGAACCGCATGTCCTCCGCTCTGAGCTGCAACATTGGGGGGAGGAGGAGCGGGAGGAAGGGGCTGGAGCGGCGGAGAGAGGAGCGGGAGGACTGGGCCGGAGGAGAGAGGAGGCGCCGGGACACAGGGGTCGTGGGAGTTTAACGGCTCGCGGTGAGCGCTACGCGCTCACCGCTCGTGGATCTGGTGGGCGCTAAAGCGCCCACTTCCGGTTCCGGTCTGATTACACAGGTCGGAGGCCATCACGGAAGTTGGCCGGATTGGCCGGAAGTGGCCTTCGGGTTTTATATTATAGATTTATTCTTTGAGAAGGTTTACATACATCTAGTTATGCGGTGACTTGCCCATCTTTCATCATCTATGTAGTATTATAATTTGTACATTATGTCTAGTTTTCTTTCTCTCCCCTTGCCCTACTCACATGTGCGCAGGCGCGCACATCTTCTGCTATATTCTTGTATGTTACGCGCAGGCACACTGTATGGATGTTTGACTTATTGTATAATATACACGATCATGGCCCATGGCACTCTATGTATTCCTGTTCCGCAAGCCTCATGATTTTCGGTTTTTAAATATACAAACATTGTAGTTGTTGGTGTGATGGGTACTCCCTAGTGACGCTGCTCTGATATTGCGGCTGATGGATTGTTTATTTGTGTGTACCATTTAGAGTTACATACTGTCGGCATGAAGAGGTTAAACTGAAACCTCTTCTGAATACATTGTATTCTTATCCCTATATCTCCATTTTGATTAGGGGTGGTTTTGTCCCTCGGGGTGGGCGCCATGTTTTCAAGGTTTATATATGTGCATTTTTTTTTTTTTATGCACCCTCTTGCAGCATGGGGCTCGCTTTCCTACTCTTTGGTTAGCCGATGGGGGATGTTTCCACGGTTCGGTGCTCCACTGCTCGGGACTGTGATGTGGAGGGCAGTGGTGATTGGCTCTGAGCTAGTCTCGCCATAACCACGCCTCCATCCAGCCAGGGTTAGTGGAGCACCGACGGCGCCGACTTGGACGCGATCCTTTATGCCGCAATTAGGAGCGGGGGCCGCGGGAGTACCCGTCACTGGTCCCTTTGTGGACCCCGCTGTAAGTGTCCTGTAACCTCTATTTTTAAGAGGCTGTCTGTTTCAATTGTATTGTCTGTTTGTGCATTGTGTGTTGATAACTGTGATTAAAGTTGGTTGCTTCAAACTTGGAGCTAGCCAGCAGGAAGTGATGCATTAGGTCACATGTATTTAACATGGTGATCTGCTCACTCCAGCATATCCGGACCCGTAGAAGCGACAGCTGTCATGAAACGGCATCGTCGTCCGTTGGCCCCCCGTGGCCTCCTCCCTGCACCCTGTCCGTTTCTAGAATTGTGGAATAAAGGACCATCTATACTACTAACGATATAGTTTGAACGATCACAAATCCGTGATGTCTCAACGATATTGTTAACGATATCCGAGCATGTGAAGCGGCCTTAACTCCTAATGGTTGGTAAGGGATCAAATACTTATTTCCCTCTGTAAAATGCAAATATATTTATATAATTTAGACGATTTTATTTTTGATATATTATCTACCACTGTTAAAATTAACCTACCCTTAGGGTGCGTGCACACGATCAGTATACACAGAGTCATGTCGCTGCATCCAAAATGCTGCGTAGTACAGTATCAGCATAGTGGAAGGGATTTCAAGTAATCCCATCCTCACTATGCTTAACCCGACCGTAGCGTGTTTGGAGCTGCGGTGCGGGTTGCCGCCAGTCCGGCTCTCCGCAGCATGTTCATTTCATGCTGCGGAATCGGAAGCGGCTCCCATCAGGTGACTGCAGGGAGAAGCTGCCCTGCACCCGCCACATACGGTGAGTACAGGGTGGCTGCGGTCTCCCTGCGGCCACTCGCGGCTTCACCACGTCCAACACGCAGCTCCTCCGGACCGTGAGCACATACCCTTAGAACTAGACTGTTCATGTCTTTGTCAGTAGGCAAACTTACAACATCAGCAAGGGATCAAATACTTATTTCTCCCACTGCATATATATGAGCCATCCCTTAGGCTGGTTTCACACTGCAGTTTTTTCCCTGATAAGGTTTGATCAGGTTTGTGTGCCAAAACCAGAAGAGGAACCAGGAGAGGAACTTGCAGAGAAAAACTATAATTGAAAGATTGACACCTGTTCTGAGTTTTGGAGACACTCCTGGTATTGACACACAAACCTGATCGCACTTGATCAGGAAAAAAAAAAACGCAGTCTGAAACTGGCCTTAAAACACAGTGCACAATTCAATTAGTTAGCTTGACACAAGGAGCAATTCAAGTCTATTAAGAGAATGAAAGTTTATATATTAAAAAAAAAAAAAAAAAAAAAAAAAGGCACCTAATGCTAAAAGCACAACTTACCGAATCTGCTCCGTCTGCACAATGCCTTCTTTATGGCCTTCCAGCCTGGCAGCCAGTCTTTCTTTGTCAAGCCGGACGCGTTCTTCATCCTAGGAAGTTAGCAGATACCTATAAAACCTAGATTAACTGTGTTATGTACTTTGTGTTGTCAGATGCGCAAGGAGAGGAGAATATAAAAAGAATGCTGACTGACCACACTGCAAACCTGGAACACTTTTGTGCACTGATACCCTTTAAAAGGGAAAAAAAAAAATCATGATAAAAAAAGAATTTGATATCTTTAACCTCTTCCTGTCAGTTTTCGTCTTCCTGACCAGGGCAAATTATTCAAATCTGATGTGTAAAAACAATGTTTTTGTGTCACACTGGTTCTTCACATTATTTAAGTGGATGCATTTTGGATTTGTGAATACGGTATATCTGAATTTTAATAAACTGCAGAAAACGTAGCAATTTTTAATCTTTAAATTTTTAAAATCGGGTAGACATAGCACTTTAGATACATTGCTCGAAAAAAATAAAGGAAACAAACAACACAATGCAACTCCAAGTCAATCACAGTTCTGGGACATCAGCCTCCCCAGTTATGAAGCCACAATGATTGTGAATCAATTTCTCCTGCTGTTGTGCAAATGGAACAGACAACAGGTAAAAATGATTGGCAATTAGCTAGACATCCCCTATAAAAGGAGTGGTTCTGCAGGTGGTGATCACAGTTCATTTCTCTGTTCTTTTGGCTACAGTTTTGGTCACCTTCACATTTTGTCATTGTTCTCACCCATTAAGGTAGCATGAGGTGGAGTGTAAAGCCCACAGAAGTTGCTCAGGTAGTGTAGCTCATCCAGGATGGCACCTGAATGTGAGCTATGGCAACAAGGTTAGCTGTGTCTGTCACACAGTGCCCAGAGCATGGAACAGAAACCAGGAGACGTGGAGGGGGCCACAGGAGTGCAACAACCCAGCAGAAGGACCGCTATCACCTCTGTGCAAGGAACAGTGCCCAGAAGGAACCAAGGGCCAGTGCACCTTCATATGGTCTCACAATGGGTCCATCAGGGGCTGGCTGTTACCAACAGCATTGAGCAGACCATGCCCCCCGATATGTGGTGCAACCTTCCAGTTGGGAGCAGGAACAACAAGGAGCAGCTCTTGTGTCACTCTGAATTACAGCTAGGTGAGGATATGAGACTGCACTATAGATCTCATCTTTATATTTTATGAGAATATGGCCAGTAGAAGAATTTTTCATCTCCCTGAAATACCCCTTAAAGGGTAAGTGCACACAATGCCTTATATGCTAAGGAATGCAATACATATGTTCAGTGTTAAAATAACTTTCTGCCCATATTATTCAGTTTTTTTTAAGTTTCTCATAACCACTTAAAAAGGACCTGTCACGCCCCCCCACCGATGCATGGCAAACTAAATGCACCACTGAATGCAGCATGTCTGCTGCATTCAGGGAAGGGGTCCCCCACGTCTCTAGCACCCCTGTACCCTAAAAAATACACTTTAACAAGCTTACATATAGTGAGTCCAGAGGGCATTCCTGGTTATGGAGTCATCGCTGCCACGGGGCTTCTCCCCACCTCCAGCCGCTCTGTGCTGCCTCCTGCTGCTCTATTCCTCCTCCTGTCTATTGCAGCCACCTCCTCACCTGCGCCAGCATATAAGTGTCTGATCTCACGCAGGCGTACAGCGAGGCTGTGACATCACCCGCCGACTCCCGCTCCTAACAAGTCCTTGCTGTGCGCCTGCGCCGGCATGCAAGTGTCTGATCTCACGCAGGCGCACAGCGAGGACTTTTCAGGAGCGAGAGCAGTCAGCTGATGTCTCTGTCTCGCTGTGCGCCTGCGTGAGATCAGACACTTACATTCCAGACCTGCTTCTTTCAGAAAAAAAAAAAAAACTGAAGCAATGTGGGGATTCCCAACATTGCAGAGAACTGCTGACTGTGGACATGGCCATGGCGCCACAGTTAGGAGTATAAGAGGACAGTCACCATGCTCAGTGTCATCAAATACTAGGAAAGTCGACACTGCATCAGAGCCTACGCTATGAATGTATTCCTGGCAGATACAAAATATAATACCACACTGCCTTATCTGTCTCCACAAGTATATTTGAATGAAAGAAAAACAGGCCTGTAAAAAGTGTCCGATCTTCTGCATAAGAAAGACACGTCAGTGACACTGAAAATAAGATCTTTGGAAAAAAAAAAATCAGTCTCTATAGCCATTGAGGGGGCACATTGGGTGCCAACCATCTGAGGGCCCAATCTCTTACAGCGCTTGTCAAACTCCTACTGCTTAAGCTCAGGTATTGTGGAAGCACTTTGTCCTGGTGTGGGGGGCAGGGGGGGCCCACTGCTGATCTCTTAAGATATATACGTACCAACCTATTAATATTCCTTTGATATGGTTACTAATTGCCTTTGGCTCTAAGTTAACCAAGTTAATATATGGGACCAACCTTTGTGTTACATCCAGGGACCATATTATATTCGGGGTCTTTAATGTAATTTATCATCATAGTTGGCTATTCTTTATAGATAATGAGGCACTTATTGATCTACTACGTACATTTTCCATCAATATTATGCCCAGGGACATAAGATCTTTGTTCATCGGAATGTGCTTTTATACAGTGCACTTCCTTCTCTCTGCGCTGCCTAAATACAGTGTTGGCCAAAAGTATTGACACCCCTGCCATTCTGTCAGATAATACTCAGTTTCTTCCTGAAAATTATTGCAATCACAAATTCTTTGGTATTATTATCTTCATTTAATTTGTCTTCAATGAAAAAAACACAAAAAGAATTGTCCTGAAGCCAAATTGGATATAAATCCACACCAAAAATAAAAAAGGGGGTGGACAAAGTTATTGGCACTGTTAGAAAAATCACGTGATGTTTCTCTAATTTGTGTAATTAACAGCACCTGTAACTTACCTGTGGCACCTAATATGTGTTGGCAGTAACTAAATCACACCTGCAGCCAGATGACATGGATTAAAGTTGACTCAACCTCTGTCCTGTGTCCTTGTGTGTACCACATTGAGCATGGAGAAAAGAAAGAAGACCAAAGAACTGTCTGAGGACTTGAGAAACCAAATTGTGAGGAAGCATGAGCAATCTCAAGGCTACAAGTTCATCTCCAAAGACCTGAATGTTCCTGTGTCTACCGTGCGCAGTGTCATCAAGAAGTTTAAAGCCCATGGCACTGTGGCTAACCTCCCTAGATGTGGACGGAAAAGAAAAATTGACGAGAGATTTCAACGCAAGATTGTGCTGATGGTGGATAAAGAACCTCGACTAACATCCAAACAAGTTCAAGCTGCCCTGCAGTCCGAGGGTACAACAGTGTCAACCCGTACTATCCGTCAACGTCTGAATGAAAAGGGACTGTATGGTAGGAGACCCAGGAAGACCCCACTTCTTACCCCGAGACATAAAAAAGCCAGGCTGGAGTTTGCCAAAACTTACCTGAGAAAGCCTAAAACATTTTGGAAGAATATTCTCTCTTTTTGGGCAAAGGCATCAACATAGAGTTTACAGGAGAAAAAAAAAAGAATCATTCTAAGAAAAGAACACGGTCCCTACAGTCAAACATGGCGGAGGTTCCCTGATTTTTGGGGTTGCTTTGCTGCCTCTGGCACTGGACTGCTTGACCGTGTGCATGGCATTATGCAGTCTGAAGACTACCATCAAATTCTGCAGCATAATGTAGGGCCCAGTGTGAGAAAGCTGGGTCTCCCTCAGAGGTCATGGGTCTTCCAGCAGGACAATGACCCAAAACACACTTCAAAAAGCACTAGAAAATGGTTTGAGAGAAAGCACTGGAGACTTCTAAGGTGGCCAGCAATGAGTCCAGACCTGAATCCCATAGAACACCTGTGGAGAGATCTAAAAATGGCAGTTTGGAGAAGGCACCCTTCAAATATCAGGGACCTGGAGCAGTTTGCCAAAGAAGAATGGTCTAAAATTCCAGCAGAGCATTGTAAGAAACTCATTGATGGTTACCGGAAGCAGTTGATCGCAGTTATTTTGGCTAAAGGTTGCGCAACCAAGTATTAGGCTGAGGGTGCCAATACTTTTGTCCGGACCATTTTTGGAGTTTTGTGTGAAATGATCAATGTTTTGCTTTTTGCGTCATTCTCTTTTGTGTTTTTTCATTGAATACAAATTAAATGAAGATAATAATACCAAAGAATTTGTGATTGCAATAATTTTCAGGAAGAAACTGAGTATTATTTGGCAGAATTGCAGGGGTGTCTATAATTTTGGCCAACACTAAGTAATTTAGCGATTGCTTCCTATATGGTCCCTGGAATAATGGACCCTACTTGGCTGTATTAGCTGTTGATATTTTCTGTGTATATAACTAACACTACTATTCTGGGTTGTCGCTTATACTTACTAGTAAATTCTTTCTTTGGCCCCCCTCATATATTTGATCTTTATAAAACATCAATGACTGTATCACATAGCTACTTTGATATACATGTGCCTCTGATAGAATGATACCTTTTCTCTCCAGTTCCAGTAACTGTTGCCTCTATTGCCAGGCAATGCATCACATGATTGTGACGTATTCCTGGTTTGCCAGGCTGTGTATATGGCTGCCAGGGATCATGTGCGTATTGCGCACTTCCAGTCCCGTGCCCACCGCCGACAGCAGTAAAGATAAATCATTATTTATAGCTGTACTGGACCAAACGGCGGTCATACCCTGACGAAGCTACCACCCCGGTAGCGATACGTGTGGGGTAGGGTTCTTTCTGGGCGGGCCCCTTCTATATATGATTTATCAGATGCTCTGACTATCCCTGGCTTTACCCATTTGACTTGGTGGTGGTAAATAGTAGCATAATCCTGACCTGACTATTGATTGACTGCATATATTGCAAGGTTTTTTCTTATCTGCAATATTTCGGTATTGGGCTAGCCTGTGGCATTATAAAGTCTAAACTGCATATATATGCCTCTTAGTCTTTGCAACACTGGTGGGTTATTATCCCTGTTCTGACTTTCGGACTCTGCAGTAGTGACTATCAGTTTAAACTTGATCTGACCATTTCACTGCCAGGGGTTTTTCTTGCTTGCACTACCAAATAACACTTTTGGTTTCCAGGGTATTAGAAGGTCAAAAATACATATATGTTCATTAATTTTTGCAACAGTGATGGGTCTGTTCTCTGTTCGACTTAACACAAACCAGGGCTCGATCAGGACATCACCTCTGAGCATCTTATCTGACAATATGGGAATGAGAGGTGCTAGCTAAGCGGGTACTATGCGTTACCTTGCACACTCAATGTGTTATGTTGTCCTTTGACGGTCATTATCTATACCCCACTTTTTCCTGTGCAAAATGGCCAACTCACACTACAACTCTCCTCCAGCAGCACTACTACACTTAAATACCATTTGTGTACACAGTCAGTGCCTGGTGGTTTTTGTTATTGTATATATATCTGTGACACACTATCAGCAGTTTGGTATTCACCTTATTACTTCTTGTGTAAATAATCAATTGTTATCACAATTTTTCTGCAGCAGCACCATTACAAATTGATTGACTGTAGTGGCTACTGTTTAAACCTACTTGCACATTTTTAATTTACTAATCTCATGCCAGATATTCCACTCAGGATTCACGATTGTCCACTTTGATTACACTGGGGAACACAATTTTTTAGGAGTTAGGTCAGACAAGTGTTCTTAATTAATTTTTGGATGCTGAATCCAGAAATGATCTGTTTTTCTCTATCACGTCAAGTTTTTGAATACAGGATTTTTGTCTTCTCAAAAATATGTAAACTACTGTACCTAAAAAGTGTGTTTTTTTTTTTTTTTAAATAGTACAAATATGAACAAAAAATGAAATATATAAGAAATAGGCATGACAAATATGTTTTGTAACACTATCATATGCCACGTAGCTCTATAGGAGTCAAATTGTAATCAGATAACAAGTCTTATTACAGAGATCAGTGCAATTGTGCTTCTCTGGCAGGTAAGTTGTGGAGGAAAAACTTGACGTGCTAGAAAAAAACTGACTACATTTTTGGAATCAGCATGCCAATTTTAGTATGAATCAGCTCAAAAACCTAACTCAACAGAAAATGTTTTTCAAATTGTTCCCCAGTGTTGTATTCTAATGTATATTTGTTGTCTCCTGGCTATTTAGGCGTAAGCACTCATTTACCCGGTAGAAATTACCAGTACGGCCATTGGCTGATCCTGAGTGTTTCCACATGACATGCTTGTCACCATTTGCATTGCTTTAGGGTCTTTCCTTCCACAGTTATTTTAAAGGGATCCTGTCACACCCAAAACGCCTCAAAAGCTATTAAAAGCTGTCCCTAAAGCATATTCACACTTACCCTACACTCCTTTTAGCTCCTAAATGCAGCTAGTGAAAATGAAGATAAACCTTATAAAACTACCTCATTAGCCATGTTAATTAGTGACTACTGTATGCATAGTCACCCTGGCAGGCTCTCCCTATTCCTAATAACACGCCTCAATAGGCGTGATCTTCTACTCACATTCAAACGCGCGCCTCCCCGCTCTCCTGTGTGTCAGCCGGGCTGCAGTGTGCGCTGTATGACGCGAATCGAGTCCTTTCCGGCTTCGGGTGACTTATTACACCCACGCCGCTCTGTTAGCTTCAAAACGCGCACTGCGCATGCGCAGTGCGGGTCTTGAAGCCAACAGCGGCGCGGGTGTACATATGTCACCCGAAGCCGGAAATGACGCGATTCGCGTCATACAGCCGCACAATGCAGCGGTCCGGCCAGCATAGGAGAGCGGGGAGGCGCGCATTTGAATGTGAGTAGAAGATCACGCCTATTGAGGCGTGATATTAGGAATAGGGAGAGCCTGCCAGGGTGAGTATGCATACAATAGTCACTAATTAACATGGCTAATGAGGTAGTTTTATAAGGTTTATCTTCATTTTCACTAGCTGCATTTAGGAGCTAAAAGGAGTGTAGGGTAAGTGTGAATATGCTTTAGGGACAGCTTTTAATAGCTTTTGAGGTGTTTTAGGGGTAACAGGATCCCTTTAATTGATTTTAAATTGTTTATTGTCTGAGTATGTGTTAATAAAGCTTTTTTGATTTTCTACCTTGAGTATGCTCCTGGTTTTTGGCTATATGCCAAGCCTTCTCTTCTTGTCACATGCCCATTTCTTGGCATGGTGAGTACCTCACCCTATTATTGATTCATACTAATGGTGCTTCTCATTCTTTGTTAAGCTCCTACATCATGCTGGCAGGAACACAAACTTATGTCGTGGCAGAGAAATTGACCATAGATTGACATAGGGTGCCCTTATCACTGTAGTGCTGTCAAAATTAGTGGCTGTAACAACTGTCAGTCAGTAGATAACCTATAAAAAAAGATTGTCAGGCAGGCATCTTAGAAGAAACCAGATCAACTGGTTAAATTTGTCTTGGGTTGATAGCACTGACCAAACACCGGGAGATGTAGAATTACCCGCACCCACCCTACACATGTGGTTAATGCACAGAAAAAGAGAAGAGGCCAATTATCTTGCTAGCTGTACAGTATGACAACACAAACAGTTGGGATATAAAAGGAGAATAATGGGACTATGGGAAAATGTGTAACACAGTTAACAAGTGGCTCATTGGTGGGACACAAATGGGCAGAATTCCAGGATATTAATGCTGCATCTTCTACAAATTTCCTATGTGATACTCTCAATAGGTTGGCAGTCTAAAGGTACCTTTACACGCGGCAACTTTTCTAGGAATTTCTTTGGCAACTTACTGGTTGCAGTGAAATCATGGACACATTGTTCCATTAGTACACAGCAACAAGATAGAACAATGTGTCCATGATTTCACTGCAACCAGTGAGTTGCCAAAGAAATTCCTAGAAAAAGTTGCCACGTGTAAAGGTACCTTAAGACACTTGGTGAAAAGCAATTCTTCTAGCAGGTGTCCAAATAGCCAGCAAACTGGCTGGATGTAAACGAGAGACCGGCCTTCCAAATTACGGGATGATGAATAAAATAGTCCGCTAACATTTGGGGTCCTGGTGCAAGACCTTCTACTGACATCTAGCGTGTGAAACTCATTACCAAAGTCCTCCTGCTCCTCTACATCACAGCAACATCCATGCCAAACACATTTGGTGCTTTGACCTATAAAAAGGATGAGTTCTGCACAGATGGTGAAAAACCTCCTTAGAACTCGCTCAGATCACTCCTCGACATTGCTCCAAACAGATGTCCCTGCAAATAGTCATCCTGGGAGAAAGAGGTTGACGTTCAAAGGGTTGCCCCTCAGTATGAGCCATTCAAACAATGCAAGCGGCTCGTACTAGCCAAGCACAGTGATGCCCGTTACAGTGGTTTGAGTACATAAAGCACATGAACGCTGAACTCAAGCACTGACTTTTTTGTAAAGTCTGTGTTCGGTTCCCTCATCCCTAATAGGCAGCATTCACCATGATCCTGAAACTCTTCGCCACATAATGTGGAGCTGTCCCAAATCCGGACACTTTGTGGAGGAATGACAATTATAAGCACATTATCACATTCACTTACTGCATGGGCTTATGTCTGCATTGTTTGTTATGCTGAATGTGTGTCACCACAGGAATATATCAGGGTTGTCGTGTCTTGAATGTTGCACACAGCCAGGAGGTTGCTGGCACGGCACTGGTTAAGTGAGCTACTAAAGGGCACACTGCACTGGCTTGTAGGGGGAAATGTTTTTTTCAAAAGAGGTACAAGTACAGTGGCTAAATATAAAAGATTGCGAGCACCATGGCAGAATATACCTGGCCTGACAACAAAGAGAACATAGCAAGGCTATTTGATTTTGGGATTACAGAGACCCCCTGCAGTTGATCTTTTTCTGTTCTGTAAGAATTATGTAATTATCACTCAGGGAGTTACGTCTGTGGACCCTGATCTTGTACATATTTTACTACAAAGTTGTGTCTATATCGGCTGATATGCTTGTCACTTGTGTTTCATGGGTATAAGGGAAGGGATTTATTTGTAGTGTTAAAAATTGAAACTACTTAATAAAGAAAACATCCTGCCCTAAAGCTTCAGACAACGGTGAGTCAGGATTGTGCAGGGTCACATTTCTGCATTGTTGAAGGACATTACCTCTATTCTTGGTTTCTTTGCTTCAGCTAATATTTCATCTGTAGCCCTCTTCACTAGTAAATAAGGCAAAAAAATAACTTGTTTTAGTTACTTTTAGATTTCAAGCCCCAAAATTCTTTACCTTACAGAACAGAGATTACACATACCCTGCGATGATCTCTGAAGGCCAATTTCCAGCGGAGCACTTCTGTCTATACTGGCAGAAGTTGCTGCAGAGGAAGAAAAGAAAATCAATACATTACAGTTCAGCAATTAAAAAGACATAACACCGCTTCCCAGCAGGAGCACCGACAACATAGCAGGAGAGCTGCAGGCCGTCCTCCAATACAATACACCTTTAGGAATATCAACATCAGGGAACTGTGACACATACTGTCCATCTACATTCGTATGAAGCAGAGCTAGAGACTGTGTCTAACATGCAGTCATTATTAGCATGCGTAGCACACAGAACATACACCTCTGCCTCCATTCATTTTTTGCCTTTTTTAAAGCACCTTTTTTGTCTTTAGGCATTCACAGATTATTTCAACAAATCCATTAAATTGGACATTTACACAACTTTTTGAGCAAAGGGTTGCAAAAGAAGCACCACTTGGAAAACATGCCTAAAAGTACACCAGGGGCGACTGGAGCTGTGCCAAATTTGTCAAAAAACAAAACAAGTGTAAAGGCAATGATGAATTGTGGTCTTCCTGTCTTAAGAGCCAGTAATATACCGTAGTTTAGCATATAAGGACGAAGTGTCATACGATCTGCACTGCTACCAGAGGAAGACCAGGACAATGGATCATCTGGTTGAAGTAGTTATTTAATCCAAAATATATAGCTTAAGCACCTTTTCACCATCCCCCAACAATAGCGGTCATCCATTGTAAAACATACAAGATATTGCTCAAGGAGGTAAAACATGCGCCTAAAGATTATACACACCGGTCCCTAGACATGTACTGTACAGTATACACACAGACTCACATACTAACAGGCACTAGAATGCAATGTGTCAACATCCCAGGACACTGTCAATTAGGACAATCATTTCCCCCTCATCCTTGACTATAAATAAGCTTCAGCTGCCTGGGGAGTGGTGGAAGGAGGTGACTCACAGACACTATGGACATTCACAAGGACATACAATGTCACAATCCACATTCACACTCACTGAATGACATGTGCATATAACTTGGGAGACAGTGGAAGAGAAGCCAACGTTCCTCAACCTCTCTAGAAATAAACTTAAGGCTGATTCATTAGGACTGGCCAATCTTAAAGAAACTGTCAGCAAACAATGACTGCTCAAGCCAAGTGCAGGAGCTCATGTATCATGGTGGCGCATCATTTATATCCACCTTCCCACCATCTTTGTCTGACAGCTCTAGCTTCAAAGAGAAGGCCAGAGATAAATAGAAATCAAGCAGGTGGATATACATGATGGCCCCAACTGTGATGTACAAGCGCCTGTACTGAATATGAACAGTCATTCTGTGCTGACAGTCCCTTTAACCCCTTCACAACCTATGATGCACATGTGTCTCATAGGTCACCTCCCACCCTTTGATGCAAGCTCACGCGCTGAGCTTGCATCATTCCCTGCACATCTCAGCTGAGATGCGTAGCTAACAGCAGTGATCAGATCCTTGATCTGATCGCCGCTGTTAACCCTTTGGATTGCGCTGTCATTCTTTGACCGTGCGATCCAAAGCACCGCGGAGGGGATTGCGCTGTTCTCCACGGTGATTGGATCACGTGACCTCTATGGTTTACCTAGATGGCCCAGGGTCCTCTGATGACCACAGAAGCGGTCATGATTCACTTCCTGTGGATACCTGGCTTGCGCCGGCATCCACATGAAGTGATCACTTTCCCTAAGTACTGAAGTGCTGCAGCTCATCAGTACATAGGATAAGTAATCACAGTGTGCAGCACTGACACACCGTAGGGGCCAGTGTGAAATATAACAGGAAAAAAAAAAAAAAAAAGTTCAAATCATCTTTTTTTGCCCAATTAAAAGCAGAACTATTAAATTTTTTTTTTTTTTTTAAAGAAATGTATTTGGTAACGCCGTTTTCAGAAATGCCCGATCAAAATATAAAATCAATCAACCAGATCAGTAAACAGAAAAAAAAACGTTCAAACACCAAAATTATGTTTTTTTTTTTTTGGGGTTGCTGAATCACTGCAATAAAAGGTGATCAAAACAACGCATCTACCCAAAAATGGTATCTTTAGAAAGGTCAGCTCAAGCCGTAAAAAATAAAGCCGTCATACAGCCCCAGATCCCAAATAATGAGAATGTTACAGGTCACAGAAAATGAAGCTAAAGTGCAATTCTTTTTCTTTAAAAACTTCAACAGGCAGCCACATAATAACAGTAAGGTAAAACCGGTAACCGAACAGGCAGCCACGTAATAACAGTATAATGAGGCCTGTAAAATAAACAGGCAACTATATAACAGCTCAGGATTAACATAATAACCTAGTAACGGCCCGAAACGGGCAACAGGGTGGGTGCTGTGTCCCCCAATTAGAGGCGAAGGAATTTACGGTGAGTACACAAAATTCTCATTTTCTCCTTTGCCTCTTTGGGGGATACAGGACTGGGGGACGTCCTAAAGCAGTCCATGGGTGGGACCAGCAATGGAAAATCGCTACTGATAAAAACAACAATGCACCTAGAGGTGGGCTACTGCCGCCTGTAGGGTACGGCTTCCCAGACTTGCATTTGCCGAGGACTGAGTGAGAACACTAAAGCGTTTGGCAAGCATGTGCATGCTGGCCGCGTGGCTGCCTTACACACTTGTTGTGCTAACTCCTGGTGCCTAAGGCTACGTTCACACATTGCGTATTTTGCTGCTTCTCTGCGTTTTTTGCTGCGTTTTCTGTATTCACCTGCATTTTTTGCTGCGTTTTTTTACGCGCGCTTTTTGCAGTGAAAACGCAATTCTGGATAAGCAGCCCAGCCAAACCTATGGGTTTTGACACAATCCATTCACACACTGCGTATTTGTTGTTTTTTATTACGCGCGCGTTTTCACTGCAAAGACGCGCGCGTAAAAAAATCACCATGTCAATTCTTTCTGCAGTTTTTCTCTGCGTTTTTCCATTGCCCACATGATAAATGGGCTCTGAAAAAGCGCAGAGAAAAATGCAGAAAAAAACGCAGTGTGTGAAAGGAGCTGCGTATTTCACAAAATACGCGCGTAAAAAAGCGCAGCTGCGTAAAAATACGCAGTGTGTGAACGTAGCCTAATAGCACGGTAGCCCAGAAGACCCCCGGGGTCATAGTAGAATGTGCTGTGCCCGCAGCTGGAGAGGATACAGCACCATAGATGAATGGTGCCACCTAAATAAATAATATTAATTATACAGTATTCATTAATGTTTTTGGTTTTTTTTTTCTTCGTAATAATGCAATAAGCATCCCGAATGGTGGATTTAAGCCATCTGATCAAGTATTTGTAGAGCCCAGCCTGCCTGCTGTGTTTATCCTTCTGGAAGAAGGAAAAAGAGGTTTCTAAAGGGAACTTGTCCTGGGCACGTATATGTGTAGGATTCTGTCCAAGATCTAGTAATGTAGAGCTTTTCTGACCCGATGAACTGGCGCAGGGCTTAGCGCCTTCAGAAATATATAATTCAGGTAGGCGGACACCGCCATCTTGAGGAAAAAACTAACCGGACGTAGGACAACCTTGTCTGGGTGGAAGACCAGAAAAAAAACAAAAAAAAGAACAAACAAAAAGGTGGTTTACATGAAAACGGTGCAAATTTAAAGACTCACGAAAAGGATTTTCCATCATGGCTTAAGATGTGGTCAGCGTAAAGCCGTGAGGACGAGGGTCAGGACCCCGGGGCCTAGTAAACTTTGAGAGGGAGGAACAAGTCGGCAGACTCCTTGAAGAAAAGATGTTAATTGAGGTCTGGTAGCAAGACGCTGCCAAGAGGGAATGAAAAGGGTTGAAACTTGTCCTTTGAGAGGACCTAAGGACATGCGTGAGTGTAGATCCGATCGGATGCAACAGGGAACCCTTGGGAGGGAACAGTGCTAAGGTGAAAGACCACGAGAAGAAGAGAAAGGAAAATGATCTTCCATGTTGATGGGATACCCCTTCTGAAAACTGTGTCGCGCTCTGATTGAGGTCGCGACAACATTATGTGAACACCCTGGTCTCCAGTGTCACGTCGTCGAATTTAGAGCCGATGAATCATGATGGTAAGACTGCCTTGAGAGAGCAGGTCTGGACGATCCAGTAGACGGCATGGCCCATCTGCTATGAAGTGCGCTTGGGCCAGTGTGTGTGGTCACAAGGATGATTTGCTCACAGTCCAGTTTAAGTATTTTCACTAACCTTGGGATAATGGTAGCCTGGGAAAAATGTAGTGGAGTTGGAATTGGGTCCAGTCCAAGATCAGACCTTCCGCCGTCCATGACTGTGGGTCGTGGGACCTGGCTATGAAGCTAAAACCTTGGTAATGAGGTGTGACACCATTACGGCTACTTCCGGAGTTCTCCAGTGATGTCAGAGTTGTTTGAAGGCATCTGGATGTAGGAACCCTATTCTGAGGTAAGCCCTTGGCAACGGAGGAACTGTTTTCCCTAATCATCTATAAGCGGTAGAATAACAGCTGATAGTACTGAGTTTGTGAATTCTGCCTAGTGAAGGATGTGGTAAACTACCTTCATTGCCTGAGGACTTCGGGATTCGCTCTAGAGAGTCGACATATGCCACAGCCATGGCAGTGTCAGACTGCTTTCTGAAATGGCGGTCCACCAGAAGAAGGGTTAAAATCTTCAGTGTTGGGAATCTCGCCCAATTCTCCCAAAGGACGATGAGTATCGTTGATTCCGATCAGGACCAATTGCTCTGAGTGTTGAGGTGTAGGTACAGCGCACCTCATTCTGTCCGACTCACGTCGGTGAATAGTACTTTTCAACTTGGTGGAAGAAAATACTTCCCCTGTGTACTAGTGAGTGGCTTAGCCACCACAGGAGAAACTACATCGCTGGTACTGGAAGATGACACCTCCTGATACGTGATCGTACAATCTTATCTCATGACGTGAGCATGGATAACTGGGGAGGCCTGATGAGCAGCTGCATCAAGGAATAACTACCAGTGCTGCAACCGTCCTGCCTCTGACTGTAATGTCAGCTCTGAAAGGCTGAGGCGACCGTTGAAGGAGAGTGCGGACTTTTAGTTGAAGTGCCCATGCCTAGTCTCAGGAAAGTCTGACTAGTGTTTTGAATGTATTGAACTGCATTCCGAAAACACTAGAGACTACAGTGAAAACTGGCGTAGACTTGTGGAGGGTGACCAGCCAACCAAGTCTTAATAATGTGTTCACCGTTCTCAATCCCTGAAGGTCGTGCGTTGAGGAGTAAATCGTCCAGGTATAGAAGAGTGACCATGTCCCTGGAACGCAGGAAAACTAGGCGACTGCCATAACCTTTGTGACCACTTCGGGAACTGTAACCAGTGTGAACGGAAACGCCACGATAAGGAATGGTCTTTTCAAACTGTAAATTACATCCGTAGGGCATTAAGTGAATTACGTCTCCCCTGTGAGTACTGACTGACGCCTAATTTCTTTACTGACATTATGTACAGCTGTTGAAAATAAGGTTTACAGCAGCACAGAGTATGTCAGGAGATATCTTGTAGGGCACGGTACACTCATTTGTGATGTTAGTGAGGGCAGCGCCGTGCTGTGTCAGTTTATGAAATTGAAAATTTTACAAAAAATAGAATTATTCTTACCGTTAATTCGGTTTCTAGGGCCCTTCCACGACAGCATAGGAGGTTGCCTCTCCACGCCCTATTAGGGACAGGAAGCACAAGAGAGGTTAAAAGGACCCTCCCACCTCCCCTTAGCCAGTGTCTTACCAAGAACCATAGCATGACCAAAGCAAGACATAGCATTCCATGAAAATCAAGGAAACAAAGGGAGGGAATTAGGTGCTGTCGTGGAAGGGCCCTAGAAACCGAATTAACGGTAAGAATAATTCTATTTTCTCCAGGCCCCTTCCACGACAGCATAGGAGGAATACCAACGAATACAAACCTAGGGCGGGACCACAGCCTGCAGGACTTTCCTGCCAAAGGCCAAATCCCTGGTAGAACCCAGGTCCAACCGATAATGCTTAGTAAACGTATGCAGGGAGGACCATGTAGCAGCAGTACAGATCTGCTCCGGAGAAGCCCCCGCCTTTTCAGCCCAGGAGACAGAGGTAGCCCTGGTGGAGTGGGCCGTAAATCCAGAAGGAACCGGCAGATGTTGAGACAGGTAGGACGCGGCAATGGCCCGCTTTATCCAGCCTGCAATGGTGCACTTCGCCACCTTCCTGCCCTTGTGGGGACCAAAGGGCTGGACAAAAAGGTTGTGATCGACCCGCCAGGGCGCCGTAACATCCAAGTAGCGAAGCACGATCCTGCGAACATCCAACGAGTGGAACTCCTCCTCCCTCGGAGAACGAGGAGACTGACAAAAAGAGGGCAGGACAATGGACTGGGAGCGGTGAAAATCCGAGACCACCTTAGGGAGAAAAGAAGGATCCAGCTGAAGGACGATGCAGTCGTCACGGACCGTCAAATAAGGCTCCCGAATGGACAGAGCCTGGAGTTCTCCCACCCGGCGGGCAGTCGTAATAGCCACCAGAAAGGCCGCCTTATGAGACAGTAGCCGAAGATCACAGGACAACAAAGGCTCGTATGGAGGACGGGACAACCCAGTCAAGACCACATTGAGATCCCAGGCGGGAGTAAGAACCTTAATCCGTGGACGAATCCTTGAGGCGGACACCATGAACCTGCGAATCCAGCGATGTGCGGCCAAATCCGCATCAAAAACCGAGCTCAGAGCGGAAACCTGGACCTTCAACGTGCTAGGCCGAAGTCCAAGGTCCAACCCCGCCTGGAGGAAATCCAAAATCCGGGACACATTAGGACGGAGGGGATCAGGAGGGTGAGAACCACACCAGGAGGAGAATCTCTTCCAGATCTTATTGTAGATAGCATTGGTGACTGGTTTACGATTCTGTTGCAAGGTCGCCACCACCTGGGCAGACAAGCCCTGAGACTTCAACACACGGGCCTCAGAAGCCAAGCAGCTAAGCTGAGCTTCCGGGGGTCCGGATGAAACAGTGGACCCTGCGACAGCAGACTGGGATCTGCACCCAGAACCACCGGACCGTCGACCCGAAGAGACAGAATCAAATTGTACCAGCTCCGTCGTGGCCATAATGGAGCAACCAGGATCGTCGGAACCCCGTCCGTTCTGACCTTCCGTAAAGCCTTGGCCAGGAGGGGAATCGGAGGGAAGGCATACGCCAGACGGAAGTCCCAAGCCTGAGAGAAGGCGTCCACCCCCACAGCGTCGTCCCGAGGATCCAGGGAGAAGTATGCTGCGACCTTGCGATTGGTGCTGGAGGCAAAGAGGTCGACATCCGGAACACCCCAACGGGCCACCAGGGAGCAAAACACAGCCTGATCCAGACTCCATTCGCCCGGATGAAGGTCGGTGCGGCTGAGGAAGTCCGCCTGAATGTTCAAAGACCCCTTCAGGTGGACCGCGGAAAGAGACAGGAGGTACCGTTCCGCCCAGGAAAATATTCGAGAGGACACCGACCCCAGAGCCCTGGATCGAGTCCCTCCTTGATGACGAAGGTGAGCCACCGTGGAGACGTTGTCCGAATATACCATAACGTGGGAACCCTGCAGCAGATCGGCAGCGGCCCGGAGGGCTTCCTCCACAGCCCGCAACTCCCTGTAATTGGATGAGCGAGCCCTGATCAACTGAGGCCACAGCCCCTGAAACGGGGTGCGGGCAACTACAGCCCCCCACCCCCTCTGGCTGGCGTCCGTAGTGAGGGTGACAACCGGGAAGAGATCCCAGGATACCCCTTTCCGCAAGTTGCGGCAATCCAGCCACCAGGGAAGGGACGAGGCGGCCAGACCCGACAGACGAACCCTCCTGTTGAGGGACGATGGCAGACCGTCCCAGCGGGAAAGGACATGGGCTTGAAGTGAGCGGGAGTGAGCCTGAGCCCACATGACCGAGGGGATGCAAGAGGTCATAGACCCCAGTACCGACATCGTCGTCCGCAGTGTGGGAGCGGACATCCGACACAGAGCGGAAACCTTGGTCTGCAGCATCAACCGGTGGTCTTCCGGGAGAAAGGAAGCCTGGGCGTCGGAGTCCAACAGGACCCCGAGAAATCTCCGTTTGGTCGACGCCTGGAGCTGGGACTTCAGAAGATTGGGGATCCAGCCCAAGGACTGCAGTACCCCGAGGGTCTCTGCCACACTCTCCTGGAGGGCCAACACCGACGGAGCGACAAGAAGAAAGTCGTCCAGATAGGGTACCAGACAAACGCCCCGACCCCTCAGGAAGGCCACTACCTCCGCCATTATCTTCGAGAAGACCCTGGGAGCTGAGGAGATGCCGAAGGGGAGTACATTGAATTGGAAATGGAGAATCTCCCCGTTGCGCACAATCGCAAACCTGAGGAACCGGCGGTGGCGAGGATGGATAGGAACATGGAAATAAGCATCTCGCAGATCGATGGTGGCCATTTGATGATGATGGCCGACTAAAGGAATCGCTGACCTGACCGACTCCATTTTGAACCGCCGGTAACGGACATGTCGATTTAGGCGTTTCAGGTTGATTATTACCCGAACATCGCCCGATGGTTTTTTTACTAGGAAGAGGCGGGAGTAATGACCCAATCCTGTGTCCGACTCCGGAACGGGAGAGACCACTTTGGCAAGCAGCATGGCCTGTACCTTGGAGTACAGGACATCCTGCGCCGCCCCGGAAGTCAGTGCAGTGACCTGAAGACCCGAGGGGGGTTCTGACACGAACTCGATGAGGAGACCCCTGGAGATGATGTTCAACACCCATTGGGAAGTGGTGACCTCTCTCCACTGAGGGAGGAAGGCCGCCAGGCGACCCCCCACCGGGATCGAGTCATTGTCTATCGGAGGGCTGAGACCTATGGGAGGGGACAAGAATATTCTTCCCTCTCCCCTTCTGGTAACTCCAGCGACCCCTCTTGCCCTTGCCTTTGGGCTGGGAGGCCTGAGGCACCGAGGAACGAAAAGGCCGTTGGCGAACGGGCTTTTGCTCAGGGAGGGCTTTACGGTCGGTCGCCTTTTCCAGGATCTCCTCCAAGGCAGGACCAAACACCATCCCCCCTTTAAACGGGAGGGAGCATAACTTCAGTTTTGAAGTGGAATCCCCACTCCACAACCTTAACCACAAGGCCCGTCTAGCCGAGTTAGAGAGGACCGATGTCCTGGCAGCTAAACGGACCGAATCCGCAGAAGCATCTGCGAGGAAACAAGCCGCTTTCCGGAGCAACGGAAGAGACTCCAGGAGATCCTCCCTACGGGTACCCTGAGAAATATGAGCCTCCAGCTGGTCCATCCACTTAAGAAGTGACCTGGACACACATGTGGAGGCAATATTCGCCTGCATAGAGGCTGAGGAAGACTCCCAGGAGCGCCTCATAAAGCCCTCAATCTTCCGGTCAAGCTGATCCTTGAGCTGGGATGTGTCTTCAAAGGGAAGTGCAGTCTTTTTGGCCACTTTGGCAACCTGCACGTCCACTTTCGGCACATCCCAATTGATCTCACAAGGTTCCAAGGGAAACCGGCGAGAGAGATCACTTTTGACTCTTCTCTCAGGAATTCCCACTCCTGGGAGATGAGGTCCAGGAGAGTAGAATGTACCGGAAACCCCGTCTGCTTAGCTGAGCGGAGGCCCGCAAACATGTCATCTTGTACTGACGAGGGTGTAAGCACTTCCTCTAACCCCATAGTATTCCGGACCGCCCCAATAAGATCCCCTAGGTCATCAGAGGGGAACAGGAATCTACGGAGATCCGCCGGAGGAGCCGCAGCGGAGTCCTCGGGGTCCTCAGAGTCGGAGTCAGGGTTAGGGGTCGGGTCCTCCAAGTCTATCGGGGTAGCCTGAAGCTTCCTTCTTTTAGGGGAGGGAGGTCCAGCCACTGAAGACACAGGTGAAAGAGAGGCCAGGGAAGCTTGGATCTCCTGCTTGACCATGGCCCTCAAGTCATCCACCAGGCTAGGGTGCTCAGCCCTAATCACTTTATCCGTGCAGGCCTGGCACAGCCTCTTATCCCATCCAGCAGGGAGCTTCTTAATGCAGACAGGGCATTTAAGAGACTTCTTAGGGGCTGGCTTGTCCTGGAAAACACAAACACAGGACCAGGACCATCAGCCACAAAGCCCCCTATGTAGTAAAAGGACCCCCCCCTGTACACCACACTTACTGGGGCAGGGGGACCACTGGGCTCCGCAGATGCGGGAGAAGACATGGTAATATGGCACACAATACCTTACCAGTAGTAGACTTCAGGGCAGCCTTTAAGCAAGAAAGGGTGCCCCACCCAGCGGAAATGTGCCCCCAGCCTCCCGCGCTCGGTCCCGGGCAGGCCACCATAGGAGACGTGCCCGCACGCTGTCCCCAGGATTCCCCGCCGGAATCCGGAAGAGACGCGCTCCCAGCGGGGAGCGCGCGCACCCGACCGGAAGTTCCGCCCTCAACGCGTCACTTCCGGTCACGGGGCAGCGCGCAGTGCGCGGGAAGCAGCCGGCGGGCTGCACAGAGTGAGGCCGCCAGCGGGGGAACGCCATGGCCCGCATCACCCCACCGGGATCCGGAGGGCCAGGCGGCGGGCCCACAGCTCCAGCCATGGGACCAGCAGAGGAGGAACCGAGGCCCGACCAAAGCTGTCCGGCAGCTCCAAGGTAAGCTGTAGGTTGCCGGCCCCCTACAGCCTAGGACAAACCTCTCCATGCCCCATGGGGACAGGAAAGACACTGGCTAAGGGGAGGTGGGAGGGTCCTTTTAACCTCTCTTGTGCTTCCTGTCCCTAATAGGGCGTGGAGAGGCAACCTCCTATGCTGTCGTGGAAGGGGCCTGGAGAAAAACTGGATTCACAGCAGCACAGAGTATTTCAGGACAGAAACATGTTGGTCTGCCCACTTTCTGTACTGGCCCTCGTATACTATCCTATGGAGTCCAGAGGGAGGAGAGAGGGAGTGCAGCAGGGAAAATCCCAGTCAGCTTTTCTGTAAATGCCGGCATAGCCCGTCACACGTGGCATAGCCCGTCACACGTGGCATAGCCCGTCACACGTGGCATAGCCCGTCACACCTGGTGTACAGAGGGAAGGGAAAGCTGCAGCAGGGAACACATATGCCTAGAGGGTGATTAGGGGGATGTCATCTGGCAGGTAGTCCAGCTCTGCCTTCAACTCAGGACCCCGAGGGGGTGAGGAAGGAGGATGTTATGCTGGGCTGTCTCAACTTTAACCCAGCAACCCAACAGCGGGAGGCCGAGAAAGGAGTACGGCATATTTATGGATTCTCGCTTCAACCCAGCGCTCCAACAGTGGGAGGCCGAGGAAGGAGCATGCCGGGGGCCACGCCGGACCCACTTTTCTTCATTAAATGATGAAAAATCACAGAGAGAAAAAAAAGTCGTGTGCCTCCTACAACACTAAGCCAAAACTGGTGAGGCAGTGCCTGCTCCAGGGGTGTATACTGCAGAGGAGGAGCCACTTAACTCTTTTGCAGATTCTGCTTAGTGTCGCCTACTAGTGGACAGCAGCATAACACCCACAGTCCTGTGTCCCCCAATGAGGCGAAGGAGAAAACAAACGTGTAATTGCCCTTTTTTTGCAATTTCATCACACTTGGAATTTTTTTGCAATTTTCCTTTACACTATATGGTAAAATAAATTATTTCATCTGAAAGTACAACTCGTCCCACAAAAAACAAACCCTCATATGTCTATATTGGCAGGAAAATAAAAAGGTATGACTCTTGAAAGAAGGGGCGGGTAAAATGAAAAATCGCCTGGGGTGAAGGGATTAAGGCCAGCAAACGCAGTACATGTCACCCAATCTCTTTGATATTGATGGCTTGTATGGGGGCCTTGACTGACTGGCTGTCGTGAAAGATGTCAATCACACACGTCTGTCAGCTGGTAACTTTCTTCTAGGGAACATAGAAAAACTCAGCCAAACGAGCACTGCTACGTATAGGAATGTCAGCCAAGATGGCTTTTGGCCAAACAATCATATGAAGTACCATTCAGCAGACAGCTCTCATGTATGGCTAGTCTTTATGAAGGGACATGGTGCGGTAAGTTGCACTAAATTCAGTAAACACACCACTCAATGACCTCCGTTCATCTTCTCAGTGGCGTGCTCCTCACCGGTAATCCTATTCCAGTTCTTGTGCAGGACTCACAAGTAAATGAATTTGGATGAATCCGCAACGCCACATCCATGCTTCGCTTATATTGGCAGAGCTGGCCAGAACAGGCGTAACACACTTTGTACTTGCGTTATACAAATATTTTAGCATCTTTTCAAAGCATTTAGACCATAAAAAAGGTCCTCCTCTCTGGTTGTCATAAATAAAGTGTGTATGACAGACACCCAAAGATAGTGAGACTAGTATCACAAATCACAGTTTTGTGGATCATAATGAATAGACAGGATGCAGAACTCCTGTCAAGAATTATAGCCTCAAAAGGCTATCCAAGTTTTGGCTGGAAGATCAGTGCCAGTGTGCTCGGTAAAAGGACCATGAAATATGGCAACCTGATCCCGTCCTACTGGTCTGATGACTCAATCAGGCAAAATAATAATATCCCTCACTAAACTAGGCAGTTCATCTTCCTCAGTACCTACTGAAGAATGATCCTAAAGTCTCAACCACTCAGATTTTGACTCACACTTTCAATTGGTGCACATTTAGGGGCATCAACCTTAACAGTTGGCATGTGGAGCACCAAAACACATTTTACACGTCAGTATGATGTATACATTGTTTGGCTCCAAAAACAGTAGTAAGACTGCCAAGAAAATTGCTTGTGTGATTGCATCCTTTCACAACAGACTACAAGAATACGTGGACTGCATTAGGAGCATAGTCACACTGTAAACCGAGCACATTACTTTTATATCATCAAGTATTAAGGTACAAGCACATGGGATATTTGTGCTGCAAAAAGTCTCTGAAATACTGTATTTAATGGTGAACTTTGCAGTCTATTTGCAGTATAAGATGACATGAGGTGGATTCCAGGTCAGTAGACTGCATTCTCCACAGTGTGCAGGACATCTATCATCTAACACCAAGCACTGCTGCTATAATATACAACGGATGTCCTAGACAAAAATTATGGATAGGAAATTCATTGCATGCGCACCGACTGACACATATTACGGCTACGGGCCCATACAGACACTATCCATGGTAGCATCTGAACAGTCATCCAATTTGATGTTTTTCGTTTGATCGTTTTCTTTTAAAGAAGTTTATTTTACGTTCTTTTTATTCACCATTATGAATGGGATTTGGAAAACTGTTTACACAAATTCACTCCATTCCCTCACAAGTGATTTAACTGCACAACTGGAATTTGTGACATTTTAGCAAATCAGCTAAACATGTTAATGGTAAAGCTTTCCCCCCAAAAAAAATCTTGGCGCTCCACAACCCCACAGCACACACCTTCTCAGTAAAGACCACAGACATCTGAATGTCCTAAATAAAAAGCCCCTTAACTCTCAAGCCGAATGGTGGATTTTAAAAAAGAAAAACCAGGATAGTCAGTAAAAATAAATTAGGATTAAAAACTGGAAACGTTTTGACCTGGTGTCAGGGCCTCTTTACAGTACAACATGATGCAAAATAGGCATAAAAATGTGTGCAGAGAAGAGAAAAAAAGGTCTTACATGTTTCTCCATTCAAGTAGGCAAGAAGGTCTTTTCTGTCAGGTCTTCTGACAACAGGAATGTTTTCTGTCTGGGGAAAAAAGAAGCATAAAACAATATAGAAGATATAAAGCTGAAAAGTAACCTGCCTTTAATGGGCAATATATGATCAAAAACATTTAGAGAGGAAATAAAGGTGTAGTAAAAAAAAACAAGTTCACATAAAAATGTGTGTCAGTGATGCTGATCTTACTTAGTAGTAGTGATGAGCAAACACTGAAGTGCTCGGGGGCACGTTACTTGAGTCCACAAGGTCGGACGCTCTAACGGATTCAAGTAATGAGTATAATAGAAGTCGATTAGTGGTGGGAGTCCGGATCTCCGCCCACATATAGACAGCCATAAACAGGGCATTTCCAGGGGAGAATATGTTTTCTTTTTCATTTTTTTTTTTTTTTTTTTAACAAGGCATCCGAACATGTTTATTTTACCCCCAGTGACAGCCATTCAGACTGCAAGTAGCGCTCATGGTTCACTGAAGGATGCCGGCTCTTTGTGTTGGATCTTTCACACAGACCACATCTGAGCATCCAAAACTCTCGAGTACAGAACATACCCGAGCACCCCGATACTCTATCAGGTACTGAGCAGCGATGAGCACACTCACTCATCATACCTGCTAATTAAAGCCATTTTGAAGTGTAATTATACATCCTCTAGTTATTTATTATATATATTTTATTTTGTATTTTAATTGGGCTACACTTCAATTAGCAGGATGAATTCTTATTTGGCAGGTCTCTGTTGCTTCCAAGAAGCAAAATGGAATATGCCTGCTACCTAGCCTAAACAAAATATTTCAGACCAATGAGGATATTATTTTAGACTTTACAACAATAGAAAATTCATCAGAAAACAAAGTATTGAAGAAAGAGCAGACACACACTATGCGAGCTGCATGTGAGTATCTCGCATGCATCTTACAGGAGTCACCCAGCCCTGCTGCCGGCTCTCTGAACGGAGCATGGAGTTCCATAGAAACACAATCAGCTCCATTCAGAGCTGGCAGCCAGGCAGGGTGACTCATGTGAGATACTGCAATACAGCTCGCATAGTGTGTTTCCACCCAAACTGGGAAGCACAACCTGCCTAATGTATTGATAGAAAAATGAATCACCTGTATAGCATATTTTGGAGGCAATATCTATTGGGAAAGGGAATAATAACTATGACAAAAATGTGGGTGATTATTAGGCTGAATAAAACAGAATTAGACTTATTGGTAATTCTCTATTGGGGAATCCTCCACCACAACACAACAGGAGGTTGCCTCTTGGCCCTAATAGGGGCAGGAATCACAAGAAAGAGGTTAAATAGTCCCTCCCACCTCCTAACACCAGTGTTTATCAAGGACCAACAGAAAAAGAAGAAGTTCCAAGATTTACTTACACATGTAGGAAAAGAAAAATTATAGCCAAAAAATATAGGGAGGGAATTACTCGTGCTGTTGTGGAGGATTCCCCGAAAGAGAATTACCGGTAAGTCTAATTCCGTTTTCCCCTCCCATCCTCCACGACAGCACAACAGGAGTAATACCAAAGGAAAAATCTTAGGGAGGGACCACTGCTTGAAAGACTTTCCTTCCGAAGCTCAGATCCGCATGTTTAAGGGCATCTAGTCTGTAATGCCTGGTGAAAGTATGAAATGAAGACCAAGTGGCAGCTTTGCAGATCTGCTTAATGGTAGCATCAGCCTTCTCGGCCTAGGAAACCGACACTGCACAGGTGGAATGTGCTTTCATGCTCAGTGGAGAGAGATCTTGACATAAGTCTCTGAAATGGCATGCTTGATCCACGTTGCGATCGTACTTCTGGAGTCTTTTTTACCATTGTTACTTCCGCCATACTGGACAAACAAGGTTATTGTCCAATCTCCAGGAGCGAGATTGCTGGAGATAAAACAATACAGTTTTACGAACGTCTAACATATGAAATTCACGTTCCTTTTCATTGTTGGGGTTTTGACAAAAAGATGGTAGCAAAATTTCCTGAGAGCGACAGAAGTCCGACGAGACTTTAGGAAGAAAAGATGGATCAAGGCGTAGAATTAGTTTATCATCCAGAATCTTGCGATAAGGCTCTGTAATAGAAAGTTCACTGACTCTCCTAGCTGATGTAATGGCCACCAGAAATGCCATCTTCCAGTAGAGTCTATCTAAGGTTAGACATGACAATGGTTCAAATGAAGATCCCCATAGCCCATTCAGAACGATGTTCAGACCCCATGGTGGGCAGGAGTTGATTCTCGTCGGACGCAGTCTCGAAGCTGACCTCATGAATCGTCCGATCCAAGGATGATCAGCCAGGGAATGATCAAAGTAGGTACTGAAAGCCAAGACCTGTACCTTGAGAGTACTTGGTCGCAACCCCTTGTCAAGGCCATCCTATAGGAAGTCAAGGAATTTAGCAATGTTGGGATGGAATGGATCCGGAGGGAACGCCCCACACCAGGTATGAAAGACATTCCAGACCTTGGCATAGATGACGTTCGTCACCGGTTTCCTAATACCTTGTAGGGTAGTGATCACTTTATCGGAAAGACCCCTCATACTCAAAATGTCGGCTTCAGAAGTCAGGCTGCCAGATGCAGGTGTTCTAGATTGGTGTGAAAGATCAGACCTTGATGTAGTAGGTCTGGAATCAAGAGGAAAAGAATTGGCTCTGCTGTCTTCATGGAGTCGAGGGCAGCAAACCAACGTCTCCGTGGCCAGTAAGGTGCGATGAGAATGGAAAGTACCCTCTGTGACCTGATCTTCTGCATTACCTGGGGTAACAGAGGTATCGGTGGAAATGCTTACACAAGGTTTAAGTCCCAGGGATGAGCCAGAGCATCAATTGCAAGACAACCTGGGTCCTGGTGAAGAGAAAAACATTGAGCAACCTGTGCATTTAGGTGACTTGCAAAAAGGTCCACTTCCGGACATCCCCATGTCCTGGTCAGATAGCTGAACACATCGTGATGGAGACACCATTCGCCAGGAAGAATATCCTGTCTGCTTAGAAAATCTACTTGGATATTCTGTGAGCCTTCTAAGTGAAAAGCCGAGATAGAAAGCAGATGGTTCTCCGCCCAAGAGAAGATTCGGGATGACACGTCCTGCAGACTTCTGTAATGGGTAACCCCTTGATGGCACAGAGTAGCAACTGTAGTGACATTTGTCAGAAAATATCTTGATATATTTTCCCTGGATTAGTGATCGTGACATCCAGAGAGCCTCTTCCACAGCACAGAGCTCCTAGAAGTTTGAGGACCGTTCGCTTATTTTGCGAGGCCAGCGGCCCTGAAAGGAGAAGTGGGAGATCATCGCTCCCCAGCCTCTCTTGCTGGCATCCGTGTAGACAGTCACTAAAGGTGACTGTACACACGGAATGCCCTTTCTTAAGATGTCAGGATCCAACCACTGTTGTAGAGATTGCCGGACTAATGAAGGAAGCATCATCTTCCTGTTGAGGGTAGACCACACCAGTGAGCGAGGATGTGGGCCTGTAACACCCTCATGTGGGCCTGAGCCCATAGTATCATAGCAATGCATGCAGTCATTGAGCCTAGAGCTGACATGGCCGTCCGAAATAAGACAGCACGACATCTTAGAAGGGACAGAAGTTTTGCTGTCAACAGCACCAGTTTGTCTGGCGGGAGATAATACATGGGTTTGTGTGAATCCAGAAGACAGCCTAAGAACACCTTCCGATGAGATGGAGAGGCTTGACTTTGGCAAGTTGACTAACTAGCCCAAGGACCTCAGGATCTGAATTAGCTCCAGAGTCTGTTACCGCAGGAGTGTCTTGTTGGGAGCAATAATCAGGAAGTCGTCCAGGTAAGGAATCACCACTATACTCTGCTTCCTGACAAATGCCATGACCACCGCCATTACTTTCATGAACATGCGAGGGGCCGAGGACAGATCAAAGGGTAACACTCTAAATTGAAAGTGAACCTGATCCAGAAAGAGGATCGCTAATCTCAGAAATCTTTGATCTGCAGGAAGAATCGGGATATGGTAATAAGCATCATGCGGTAATAAGCATCATACAGATCCAAGGTCGCCATCACAAAATCCTTCCTGATGAGAGGAACCGTGGACTTTATGGACTCCATCTTGAAGTGGGAATAAACTACATGCCTGTTCAGGGGTTTCAGATTTATGATTGTCCAAAATGAGCCTCTTGATTTTTTCACCAGGAAGAGACGTGAATAATGTCCTCCTCGTAGATCCCCCTGCAGAACCGGAGGAACGACTCCTAAACAAAGACGATTCTGAACCTCCCTTCCAAAAGAGACAACTGTAGTTTCTGAGAGGAAAGAGCAGTCACAGTGAAACATTTAGGGGGAGGAGAAGAAAATCTTATCCGCATCCCCTCCCTGATGAGCTGGAGAATAGGGTGGCTTGACGTCACTTCCTGCCACTGGGTAAGAAAGTTGGAAATTCTTTCCCCTACAGGGATGGCGTCACTCTCTTTCCTGGGGCCGTGAGAAGAATATACTTTTCGCCTTACTCCATTTAGGGTAACTCCAGCGTCCACCCTTTCCTTTGTTCCTCTGCGGCTGGGAATGGGACTGGGGCCTAAAAGAATGTTGCAGACAAAAGGATTTAACTTTCGCCTTTGGTTCTGGGAGTGCCTTTTTGTCCTAAAACTTCTCTAGGAGTTAGTCCAGGACCTGACCAAAAACATACTCCCCATGGAAAGGTATGGAACACAATTTACTTTTGGAAGCCATATCCCCATTCCAAGATCTGAGCCAGACAGCTCGTCTAGAGGTGTTAGAAAGCACCATAGTCCTGGCGGTGGCCCCGATAGACTCTGCCGAGGCATCGGCCAGAAAACTCGCAGCCTTCTGAAAGCAACGAAGTAGAGGCTAACAATTCCTCTCTAGGAGTGCCCCCAGAAACATGCAAATCAAGTTGGTCTAGCCACCGGAACATAAATCTGGCCAGAATGTAGATGCGATGTTAAACGCCAGCACAAACGAGGAAGATTCCCAGGACCTCTTCAGCAGGCTGTCCGCCTTACGATCCATAGGGTTGTTCAATTGGGAAGAATCCTCAAAAGACAAGGTAGTCTTGTTGGCCGCCTTCGAAATTTGTACATCAATCTTTAGAGCTTCAGACCAGAGTTTAGAGACTGAACACATCCAAAAGGAAATCTCCCCTTCATCACTCCTGGGATAACGTAATGTTTCTCAGGGAATCTCCACTTATCCAATATCATGTCCCTCAGACTATCATGAACTGGAAACATGGCAGCTTTCTTAGAACGCAGTCCCCCAAACATAATGTCCTGCACAGAAAGGGACGCCTCCTCTTCCACCATTCCAGTAGTGGTCCTCACAGCCGAGACCAGCTCAGAAATGTTGTCAGAGGAGAAATAATAACGTATAGGGACATCACAGCCCTGGGTGTTTCAGATTCCACAGTAAGACCCTTATCTGAACCAGGCACCCGAGGCCTCGGGTGCTGAATCCACCATCATCACCTTCTGTTTCTTAGGTGATGGAGAGGCAACTGAAGGGGGATTTGAGACAGGAGCCATAGAAGATTTAATTTCTTGCTTAATGAGAGTCTTCAAGCTCATCCATTAAGGATGGCTTCTCTTCACCCATGACCACCTCAGTGCATGCGAGACACAAAATCTTATGGGATGGTGCCAGCTTCTTGTTGCAAACACCACATCTCCGAGAAGGGGCTTTGACTTCTGTGTCTGTTCCTTTCCTCCCTGTAAAACATACCAGAGAGAGAAGGGATAACAATCCAACCCCCAGAGGGAAATATACACCTCGTACCAAGTTGTACTCACTGGGCCTGAGGTAGAGCTGGGCTCTGCATCTGCAGCCAGGGAGACACCTTCTGGTACATCCTGAGACATTGTGCACAAAAACAATACTGGCCTACCTGAAAAACCGTGTGTCCCATCAGGGGTCCAATATAGGGATCTGTGAGGTCACCGCTGATTGCACCGCCAGGTGCTGTTGTCCCTCCAGTGCCCTGCGACAGCCGCCATTACTGGAGATCGGTGCACAGGGAGACCTAGAAGTGATGCACGTTCCACCCCGGACCGTAAGCTGGAAGTGACCCGCTCGGCTTCTGACGTCACTTCTAGGCTATAAGGACCGCATCAGACCCCGCCAGCCAAAGGAGAGGGGAGTGGCCAGGACGCTGCAGGAGGATCCTGGCCCCAAAGCACCACTCAGCTCCGCCATCAGGCATTGGAGAGCGGTGTGGTCCCGCTCGTCCAGAAGAAGGAACGGCATCAGGGAGGAAGGAGCCCAGGCCCGATCGACCCACCGCCTGGCTTGGTAAGAAGACTGCTTCACCAGCCAGCAGCCCTAGAAGAACCTCTTTGTGCCCCATAGAGATAGGAAACACTGGTGTTAGGAGGTGGGAGGGGCTCTTTAACCTCTTTCCCCATGTTTCCTGGCCCTATTAGGGCCAAGAGGCAACCTCCTGTTGTGCTGTCGTGGAGGATGGGAGGAGAAAAGAAACATTCACTACTACTTCTCTACTCAAATAATATATAGATGGGCCCTGGTTGTAAGTGAAGTGACATGTAATTAGCAATCCCAGGGATTATGTAAAAGATGACAGGGTGTCACCGTCTAAATGAACCTGGCTAAAAAAAAAAAAAAAAGGTGTAGAGAAAACACAATTTATGATAATAAAAGTAGCAGTATATCCATGAAGAGAAAAACAACATCAAACGTTACTTATGGGGCTGTCCACTACTCGGGACAACCCATCCTCAGTCAGTATGATTTCCCCGAGAAAAATAACATCTATTCTCATCTCCAGTGGTGTTGGCACTGGCTCTCTCCGGGCTCTTGTGACAGTTTGTCAAGTAATCCCTACGGTGAATTAGCAGCCGCTTTACAGTCTCTTTTCAGACAACTGACATGCGGAGGAATTGAGAGTGGCGGCTGCTCTCTCACTACCTCAAGATGTCCGATATCCGAAGTAGGGGGATAAGTGAAATGCTCACTGATTGACCCAAGGGATCGCTTGATAAAGTGTCACAAGAGCCCTGGGAGAGCTAATGCCACACCACTGGAACAACACCAGAGATGAGAAGAGATATTATTTAATTTGGGGGACACAGTGATTGAGAAGTGGTTCACTAAGTAGTAGAGAAACTCTTGAATACATTTCATACAACATAAGACTTACTGCAGCTCGCCGGACGTACACAGGATGGGAAAGATGTACATTGTTGAGCAAAAACAAGATAGAGTCAAGTGTGTAGTATTCTCGTGGCTGTCCTTCCTTTCCAGTCCTGTACACAAAAGACAGAGATTTGTTGGCATAGTACACCACTGGCACAGTAACCTAAAATCTAGCAAGCTATATGTTCAGAAAACAGAATTGCCACAATATTATAATCTTATTGTGATTTGTATTCTTTGTCCCATGTAACAATACAGCAGTTTGAGGTCTGTTTCTTGAAAGTTTAAAAAAAAAAAAAAAATTCTGGAGTCCTTTAAATTAAGTTTTACCATTTGCCATCAGTAATGTGCATGCATTGCAGTACTTAGCTATTACTGTCCTCAATCGCATCAAGCATCATGTGAACCTAATTGAGAGCACACAGTCTTCTGTGTGGACCAGAAGCCACCTTCTCAACGCAAGTCTGAGATATAGGACAAGACTGAGACCTACACTGAGAGGAACCAACGGCTGGCTGTACGAGCCACCAGAGCTATTGCTATTATGACATCTACAGTTCTACACACAGTGTCGGTATGTTATAAAAAGCAAAGTCATGTAAGAAATGTGTGGTAGAAATCATTAAAGGGGTAGTCACCCTTTCAGCATACTTCTGCAGTAGGCAGAAGTGATTTCTCACCACAACGCTACAGACAATAACTGAGCTCAGCATACATGTCTACATTATGAGCTCAGTGATCGGCTGCAACTGTCAACGTCATGTCACCGCTGTAGCCAAACTGTAGAGATTGGGTTAGCAGTAGGCAGAAGTTTGCTGAAAGTAGACAACCCCTTTAAAAAGGAACCTGACTCCTAAAAATCAGCCCCCAGACCATTTAGACATGTCCCTGCACCTCCAGGAATGCGTTGTAGGCATCCGTTTGTGTAAAAAAAAAGAGAATTTTGTTTACGTACCGTAAATTCTTTTTTCTTTAATCATCAATGGGAGACCCAGACAATGGGGTTTAGGGCACTGCCCTCCGGAGGTCACACTAGGTACTACAAGTTTGTAGACACCGCCTCCTCCGCTTATAAACCCCTACCGCAGGGAACATCCTCAGTTTGGTCCATAAGCTGCGAGGAGGAAATAAACCACACCCGAAACATCGGGAAGAATGCCGTGCACAGACGGATCAACAACCCGGCAAACACTGTCTCAACAGAGAACAGAACAAATGCAAAAACATGCAACGGAACAACTGGGTGGGTGCTGGGTCTCCCATTGATGATTAAAGAAAAAAGAATTTACGGTACGTAAACAAAATTCTCTTTTTTCTGGTCATCATAATGGGAGACCCAGACAATGGGGATGTCCTAAAGCAAGACCCCAGGGCGGGAAGAGTTCCTCAACAAGACGGATAACACATGGTTCCCTTTAAAGGTGGGCAACCGCCGCCTGGAGAACCCGCCTGCCCAAACTTGCATCCGCAGAGGCATGGGCATGCACCATATAGTGCTTAGAGAAAGTGTGCAGGCTAGACCAAGTGGCCGCCTGACACACCTGTAGAGCAGACGCTCGATGTCGCAAGGCCCAGGAGGCACCTACAGCTCTGGTAGAGTGAGCCTTCAATCCCACCGGGAGAGGCAAACCAGAAGCCCGGTAAGCCTCTTGAATGGAAGCCTTAATCCATCTGGCCAAAGTCGACTTTGATGCCGCGGACCCCTTACAGCGACCTGTCGTAAGAACAAATAAGGAATCCGAACTCCTAAAGGAGGCGGTCCTGGACACATAAATGCGTACCGCTCTCACGAGATCCAGAGTATGGAGGTCGCGTTCAACCTGATGAACGGGAGCAGGGCAAAATGATGGGAGAACAATCTCCTGGTTCAGGTGAAAAGTTGAAACCACCTTCGGCAAGAATTCTGGCCGAGGACGCAACACCACCTTGTCTTGGTGAACCACCAGAAAGGGCGACTTGCACGAAAGTGCAGCCAATTCTGAGACCCTTCTCAGAGACGTGATTGCCACCAGAAAGGCCACTTTCTGAGACAGGCGAGATAGAGAAACATCTCTCAGCGGCTCAAATGGTGGTCTCTGTAATGCCGCAAGGACCATGTTGAGGTCCCAAGGGTCCAGAGGTCTCTTGTAGGGCGGAACCATCCGTGACACCCCCTGCAGAAATTGACGGACCTTCGGGAGGAGCGCCAATTGCCTGTCAAACAGCACTGAAAGTGCTGAGACTTGACCTTTCAAGGAGCCAAGGGATAATCCTAATTCCAAACCCGACTGTAGGAAAGCCAACAACGTCGGGATGGACAAGGGCCACGGAGACCGTCCACCAGAGGCACACCAAGTAAAAAAGATTTTCCACGTCCTGTGGTACATCTTCCTTGAGACTGGCTTCCTAGCCCGATTCATAGTGGCAACCACCGTAGGGAAAAACCCCTGGATGTCAGCAGCCAGGCCTCAAGAGCCATGCAGTCAATCTGAGGGCCTTGGAATTGAGGTGGAAGAATGGGCCTTGCGCAAGTAAATCTGCGCGGTCTGGAAGAGCCCACCTGCGTCCGCCTGACAGTTGCCACAGGTCCGGATACCAGGACCTCCTGGGCCAATCTGGTGCCACTAGAATGGCTACCCTGCACTCCGACCTGATTTTCCACAGCACCCTGGGAATCAGAGCCAGAGGCGGGAACACATACGGCAGATGAAATCTGGACCAAGTCAGGACCAGAGCATCGCTCCCAGAGATTGGGGATCCCATGACCTCGCCATGTATTGCGGCACCTGATGATTCAGCCGTGAGGCCATCAGATCCACGTCCGGAGTGCCCCATCTGCTGCAGATGTCCCGGAAGACGTCCGGATGAAGAGACCACTCTCCGGCGTCCATCAACTGCCGGCTCAGATAGTCGGCCTCCCAGTTTTCGACCCCTGGGATGTGAAATGCGGAGATCAGGCAGTTGTTGTCCTCCGCCCAGGATAGGATGCGGTGGACTTCGGCCAGAGCCTCTGCACTCCTGGTTCCTCCTTGATGATTTATATAAGCGACGGCCGTCGCATTGTCAGACTGAACCCGAATGGGTTGTCCTGAGAGGAATCTCTGAAACGCCAGGAGTGCCAGATAGACCGCCTTGATCTCCAGCACGTTGATCTGCAACGCCGACTCCGACCGAGTCCAGAGGCCTTGGGCCCTGTGGTGTAAGAACACCGCTCCCCAGCCCTTCAGACTGGCGTCGGTGGTCACCACTAACCATGACGGTTTGATGAAGGACCGGCCCCGAGACAAGTGGTGTGGCTGTAACCACCACTGCAGGGAATCTCTGGTCGGTTGGGAAAGGGTCACCAGCCGATTCAGAGAAATCGACCTTTTGTCCCACCTGCGGAGAATCTCCAGCTGGAGAGGACGGAGGCGAAATTGTGCAAAAGGCACCGCCTCTATTGCTGCCACCATGCGCCCCACCAGCATCATCAACACCCGTAGGGATGATTGTGGTGACAGGAGGACTGCTTGCACTCCTGATTGGATCGCCATCTGCTTGACTCGTGGCAGAGACACCAGGGCTGAGGCTGTGTTGAAGTCCATGCCCAAATATGTCAAAGACTGGGTCGGAACCAGCGTTGACTTCTGAATATTGAGGAGCCAACCGAACTGTTCCAGAGACCGCATGGTCACATCCAGGCCCTCTGGACAAAGGTGTTCTGATGGCGCCCTGACCAGTAGGTCGTCTAAATAGGGAATGACGGCATGTCCCTGCACGTGCAGGAGAGCCATCATAGAGGCCATCACCTTTGTGAACACCCGCGGTGCCGAGGCCAACCCGAACGGCAGCGCCACAAATTGGAAGTGTTCTTCCCCCACTGTGAATTTCAGCCAGCGCTGATGAGCTGGTGCAATGGGCACATGAATGTAAGCGTCTCTGATATCTATGGACGCCAGGAAGTCTCCCTGTGATACAGCCGCGATCACGGAACGCAGTGATTCCATGCGGAACTTCCGAACCAACACGTGATGGTTGAACAACTTCAGGTCCAGTACCGGGCGGAAGGAACCGTCCTTCTTCGGGACGATAAAGAGGTTGGAGTAAAAACCCCTGAACCTCTCTCCGGAAGGCACCGGTATCACCACTCCGTCTCTGCGGAGACCCTCCAACACCAGGTAAAAAGCCTGAGCCTTTTCTGGCGATGGGACGCGACCGATGGAATCGGGATATCGGTTTTGACGTCAGCTCTATCCTGTAACCTCGCGAGACCACGTCTCGAACCCACTGATCTTGAACGTGAAGTAGCCATTTGTCCTGAAAGCGAGACAAGCGGCCCCCCACCTGTGGGGAGGTAGGAAGGGAGAGCGAGTCATGCAGAGGCGGGTTTGGGGGTGGCAGCTGCCGCCCCCGCCGGCTTCTTTGGACTACTCTTAGAACGCCACTGAGAAGCGGGCTTTCCCCCTCGGTCCGTGCGAGCGGACGGTGCCGATGACTGCGAGCTGGAACGAAAGGACCACTGTTTTGGGTTCCTTTTAACGGTATACCGTGGCTTAGGCTTATTCTGCGGTATCTTAGACTCAGCAGAATCCTTTATCAGCTTGTCCAGTTCGGTGCCAAAAAGCCTGTCACCAGCGAACGGAAGATTCTGCAAAATCTTCTTGGATGTGGTATCTGAGTCCCAAAGACGCAGCCACAACAATCTGCGGATCGCTATAGCATTGGCCGAAGCCACAGCTGAGCGAGTGGCAGTTTCCAGAGTCGCCGTCCTGGCGTAGTCCGCATAGGCCCTTGCCCTCTCGGTAAGTGCCAGGACCTCTGGACTGGATCTTGCCAGGTCAGAGATACCATCCAAGCACGTAGTAATCGCTTGCAAGGTCCAGACCGTGGCAAAATTAGGGGCAAAGGAAGACCCCACAGCCTCATAGGAAGACTTGGCGAGTTGCTCAACCTGTCTATCCGTCGCATCCTTCAGCGAGGAGCTATCAGAGGCAGAGAAAAGGGAGCGTGCAGCAATCCTGGTCATGGAAGCGTCCACCTTCGGGGACTGCGACCACTCCTGAAGCACCTCCTGGGGGAAGGGGAAGCGATTGTCCTTGGGTTTACGGACATAACGCCGCCCAGGATGTAACCTGGGAGCTCTAACCACCCTTCCAAAATTCGTGTAGTCCATGAAGGAACCACTTGGTCTAGCCTCTGGCCGCAGCCATTGATAGACCTCCTTCGGGTGCACCGTCACCTCCTCAGGGGTGTCACGAGACGTAAGGTCTCGTTGATAGAGGACACCAGATCCTCCACCCCGTCTGGTGGTTCAGATATAGACACAGACCCGAAATTTGAACCCCCATCATCGTCCTCACCATCAGAGGAACGCTCCTCCTCAGAGAGAGCCTGGAGCTCGGGTGACTCCTCACGACGAGCCCGCTTAAGGGGTCTCACAGCAGAAGAGGGAGACACCCGGGGGTAACTGGACGGAGTAGCTGGGCTATCCAGCCTCCTATTAAGTGCCTCCAGGGATTGCGACATGGAGGACAACTGGGACAACAGAGATTCATTGATCTTATTCTGAGTCTCCCATGGCCCTGAGATCACCTGAACCTCAGGGTATAGCACCGGAGCTGCTGACTCAGCAGTGCCAGTCCGGGCCTCTGGGCGTCCGCAGTTATTGCAGGACCCCTCCACCAGTGTTCCATTGCATGTAGCACAGGTAATGGTGGTCTCTGCCGTCCTAGCGGCACGCTTCCCAGCTGAGGACATCGCCGCAGTAGGGGAAGATAAGCCAAATTGCAGACAACAAAACCGGGAGTCCCGGTGGCTTACCGACCGCAGTAAAGCGGTATGAGGAAGCGGTGTGTGTGTGTGACCTCCGCGACGGTTTCCGGTCTCCCCTGGAGTGCAGGCGCACGCTGCATACAGATCCCAACCGGGAAGTGAGGGTAAAGATGGCCGCCGACAGTGAAACTGTGGGCGGCGCCGAAAACACGCGGGAAACACACACACACGCCCATCGATGACGTCACCGCACGGGCTGCTTCCCATCCTCCAAGCAGCCTCAGCATGAGGGTGCCGGAGCCCGCAGCGCGGGAAATAGTGTAAAATACTATACACAGACTGCATGCACAAACAAACATCCGCAGCCCACGGCCTCAGCCCCTGTGACACACAGGGCGGTCAGCCAGGGTGACCCCAGCACAGGGTACACCCGCAGAACCGCGGACCCGAGGGTAACTCGCGGTCTGAGTGTCAGGTCACATAAAGTGACAGACACTACCCCCAGGCACACAGGAGACACCGAGTGCCTCAGTGCCGGTCCGGTCTGTAAGCACCATTTAGGGAGGCCTCGGACGGGGGTTCAGCACCAGTCCGGAGTGTAAGCACCTTTTTTTTTTTTTTTATTTAGGGAGGCCTCGGACTGGGCTGGCTCCAGTCCGGTCTGTAAGCACCATTTAGGGAGGCCTCGGACGGAGCGGAGCTGTGCAAGGCTCCCATCTCCCACTCTCCAGAGCCCCCCAGAGAGGGATGGAAAGGAGCGCAACAGCGTACCGGGAGAACACAAAGTGTCCAGGCTCTAGGCCCTCCGGTACCTCCGCCTGCGTGTTCCACAAGGGTGAGCGGGGAGGCTGTCGCAGGTCCCGACTGGAACCATTTTACCTTGTCTTCAGACGCCATCACGTAAGCTGTGAGAATGCAGTGAAGTGCAAGCAAAGCGTGATCCTCCGAGCACACTAAGTTTAAAACTGAGGATGTTCCCTGCGGTAGGGGTTTATAAGCGGAGGAGGCGATGTCTACAAACTTGTAGTACCTAGTGTGACCTCCGGAGGGCAGTGCCCTAAACCCCATTGTCTGGGTCTCCCATTATGATGACCAGAAAAAGGGTATTTGTAAAGTATCTAAAAGTGCTTTTATTACCTTGCTTTCTGCAGCTTCTCAGTGCTTGAGAAGTCACACAGGGCGTTCCCTGTGGCTTCTCAGAGCCGCATGCAGATCAATTATTCAAGCCCAGATGGGCGTGCTAAGGCAGTGTGAGCTCCCTCGTTCCCCTCCATGGGCGGTATAGCCAGTACGACGCAAATTGCATCATATCCATATAATAGGCCTTCGCGCTGCGCATTGCGCATGCGAGTGTTTGCTCTATGGCACCTAGTCTGGGATTAGCTGCCGCAGAGCCAACTCGCGCATGCGCAATGCAAAGTCCTATGATATGGATATGAAGCGATTTGCATCATACAGGCTATATCGCCCATGGGGAGGGGGCGAGGGAGCTCACACTACCTTAGCACGCCCAACTGGGCATGAATAATTGATCTGCATGCGGCTCTGAGAAGCCACAGGGAACGCCCTGTGTGACTTCTCAAGCACTGAGATGCCGCAGAAAGCAAGGTAATAAAAGCACTTTTACGTACTTTACAAATACCCTTTTTTTCACAAAGGGATGCCTACAATGCATTCCTGGAGGTGCAGGGACAGGTCTAAATGCTCTGGGGGCTGATTTTTAGGGGTCAGGTTGCCTTTACGTCTGTCACTGCTAGGTGTGCAGACACATCACAAGCTCTACTGAAGCTCAACAGAACTGATCAGCAGATGTTGTGCATGCAGTTAAGTCAGTCTGCAAATTTTTATTACTAGACACAAATTGAAAACAAAAAAAATAATCTTTCCAAGTTTATTATTTTTGAAAGGATTCGGTCAGCAGGTTTTCTACACCATCTAAGGCTGCGTTCACACATTGCATATTTTTGCGCACTTTTTTGCGCGCACTTTTCAAATACGCAATGTGCTTTTTGTCTGCTGGCAAAGTGAATGGGAAATTCACTTTGCCGTGCAGACAGTGAGTAAAAATATGCTGCGCTTTTATGGGAAAAAGCGCCTGCGTAAAAAGAATGACCATGTCAATTATCTATGCAGCAGCGCACACGCTTTTTCCTATAAGTGCGAGCTCTTCTGCATCTGATGTCACAGAGGGGAGGAAGAATCCTGCTTCCTCCTCCCCTATGTGACACCTGTTACCGCCCATTTGATTTTGCAGTGTATTAATATACACTGCAAAATCAAAGCTAAATAAAGACAAATGCATTGAAAATAATAAAGAATGACATACTTACCCTCCGACGGGTGCTCCGGTGTCCGGGAGCCAGGAGACGCCGCTGGAATTGCCCTGCTAGGACCTGTGGTGATGTCAGAGGGCGTGCCGGTCATGACCGCGAGCAGCCAATCAGCGCCCGTGACGTCACACTGACATCACGGCAGGCCCTGCTGTCAGGATGATACATCGCCTGCCTCTACACCGGAGACGGGAGAAAAGGCGTCGAAAGGCAAGTATTTTATTCTTTATTATTTTTCATACATTTGACTTTAATTTTAGATTTCGCAGTGTACATTAATACACTCCTAAATCTAATGGAGCCGTCACACGTCACATATCTCACACAGGGGAGGAGGAAGCAGGAGGAGGCCGAAAATCGCAGCAAAAAGTGCAACAAAATACTCAAATGTGTGAACGTAGCCTAAGGGTACCGTCACACGTCACGATATCGCAAACGATATCGTCTGAAAAATCACATGATAGAGATCGCATGAACGATTCTGTGCGGTGTCACAAGCAAAGATGTCGTTTACGATCTTCAATTTGGAAACGCGCCAGTGATCATTGGCAGTACTCTGCGATCAAGAGCAGCCATTGTAGGAATAGGTGAAATCGTCAATAAGATCGTTACACAGGTGTCACATTGCACGATGCAGCAGATCGTACGGTCGGAAATCGTCAAATTCCTGAACATGTTCAGAAATCTGCGATGAACGATACGACGTATTATCGTCGTCGTATGTAGGAGTCACACGCTACGATATTGTTTGGACATCGTAGCCACGCCTCAAAAAACAGGTAGTTTCTGCAATATCGTTTGCGATATCGTGACGTGTGACGGTACCCTAAGGCCCCTTTCACACTAGCGTTTTATTCAAATTGTGGCAGATCCGGCATATTTACCACATCTGCCGCCTAACGACCACACTTGCGGCATGCCCCATGCATTGTCTATGGGGCTTGCGGCAGGTGCAACAAATGCAGTATAGCTGCGGTTCCGTCACTTACAGCAATTGCGGCCACAGAAAAAACGCAGTCAGCAGCGTTTTTTTTGTGGCCGCAACTGCCGGAACCGCGGCTATACCGCACTTGCCACACCTGCCGCTAGACCTATGGACAATGAATGGGGCATGCCGCAAGTGCGGCCGTTAGGTGGCAGATCTGGTAAATCTGCAGGATCTGCCGCAATTTGAATAAAACGCTAGCGTGAAATGGGCCTAAGAGCAGTATGATGCAAGAGAGAGACAGGAGGGAGGCGAGCAGTCAACTGTGGTATAACAGGACATGGAGACTGGTGGCTGGAATGTTAGGAATTAACCTCGCCCCTAGAATGTAACTGTGTATTTATTATACTTCCTTACTGAAGTGACAATTAGCATATTTCCCAGTAGAGCATTGCAGCTATAAAGGCCCCGTCACACTAAGCAAGATCGCTGCCAAGTCACAAGTTTGGTGACGCAACAGCGACCTCGCCAGCGATCTCGCTATGTTTATCACTTAGCAGCGACCATACCCCTGCTGCGAGATCGCTGGTCGTGTCAGAATCGCCTGGACTATTTTTTGATCGTTGGGGTCCCGCTGGGCAGCATGCATCGGTGTGTTTGACAAGGACAACGACCACAACACTACAGGTCTGAGAAACAGGGTCCCAAAGACATCAGTATCTTTCTGGATCGTTGCTGCGTCGCTGGTGAGATCTGACTGTTTGACATCTCACCAGCGACCACAGAGCGGACGCACCAGCGATCCCTACCAGGTCGTATCGTTGTCGGGATCGCTGGTGTGTCGCCAAGTGTGACAGAACCCTAAGTCTCCTCAGCCAGCAGGCAGAAAGGTCTGCACAAGGAGAATAGCTGTTCCCCCAAACCTCGTCTTAGCCTCTCGTACAGCCACATCAGAATCCCACACACTGCACTGATGAGCGGCAGTCACCCTGAAACACAGGTATCTGCAGTTTGGGGTTCTGAGCCGACACAAATCCTAAAGCATATTAAAAGGCTTGTTAAGGGTGCTTACACACTGACAGTTTTGAAAAAATGCGTCAGATCCAGTTAAAAAAACGCATCTGCCGCATTTTCCGCCCAACGGCTGCACTTGCGTCACACTTGCAGCAAGCCCCATGAATTGTCTATGAGGCTTGCAGTAAGTGTGCGGCAGACACGGCAAGTGCAGTTTCGGCAGTTTCGGCCACGAAAAAAAAACGCATTTGCCGCAAGCCTCAGACAATTCATGGGGCTTGCCGCAAGTGCTGCCATTAGGCAGCACTTGCGGCTTTTTGTCCGCCGGATCCAGGCAAAACTGCCAGTGTGAAAGCACCCTTAAAGAGTCAATGACATTTAGGATTGCTACCTTTATTAGGTGGCACTAGAGTTCGTCTACTTCCTCACTGAAGTGACAATTTGCATAACTGAAATTGCTAATTTTGCTAGTCTACCCAGTAAATTCTTCTGTTTTCCATTAGGACTATGATATAAGGTGCTACTTGTATCCTAAGCTCTAAGCACAATCAGGAAGTCAATTGTCCCTGCATCCGGCATCACTGTCAATGGCAGGGATGGGAGGGAGCAGATGGGTCAGGAGTTGAAGAGGGAATGATTCATGCAGGGACAAGAGACTTCCTGATTCCAGATAGATCAGAGAACAGAATTTACTCTGTACAAAAGGCAAAATATGCTATTTTAAGTACACAGGGCCATATACGATGATGGTTGAATTCAATTAAGAGGATAAAAGCTGATAAATGCTTCTTTAACCCATGTCACGACATGTACACTGCAGCAGGAAGCACTGTCCTGCAAGCTGTCACACATGTACAGTGCTACGATTGCGCTGGTCCACGGCATCAGCAGGTGTCAGCGATGCATCATAGGGCGTTACTGCAAGGTGTCAGTTATCACGATGCCAATGTCAATTCTGACAGCAACAGTGATCTGATTAGCAGAGGAAGGGAGCTCCGTCTCTGTTCCGATCGGCATCATTGTGATCGCGTTGTGCCAATGTTCTCCCTTGTGACTTCAGGCTGAATTATCGCTAAGTGCTAGTGATACTCAGTCTGATTGTATAGAGAAACTGGAGATCACTATAAACAATAATCCTTGTTCTCCAATGACACATACTGCACAGGAAGTGCTTTAATCAGATGATATTGTATATACAGGGTGGTCCATTTATAGGGATGCACCTAAATTAAATGAGAATGGTTGGTGATATCAACATTGTGTTTGTGGCACATTAGTATATGAGATGGGGAAAACATTTCCAGATGGGTGGTGACCAAGGTGGCCATTTTTGATCCAACTTGATTTTTTTCAATGGGAAAAGGGTCACGTGGACACACCAAACTTATTGAGAATTTCATAAACAAAACAATGGTGTGCTTGGTTTAAAGGTAACTTTATTCTTTCAGGAGTCATTTCAAGTTGATATCACCATTCATTCCCATTTTATTTAGGTGTATCCATATAAATAGCCCACACAGGCAATTGTCTATGCTGTGAAGATATGCGATGTGCAGCATCTGAAACAACGGATACTGGAAGCCTATGCTAGAATTTCTTCTGCGGTGTTGCTATCAGAGTGGGAAAAGAGGGTTGCATTGACAATCCAACACAATGGGTAGCACTTTGAACACATTATAAGTGGTCATAAACTTGTAAATAACTCATGAAAGAATAAAGTTACGTTAAAACCAAGCACACCATTGTTTTTCTTATGAAATTCTCAATAAGTGATGTGTCACAAGATCCTCTTTCCATAAAAAAAATAAAAAATAAAGTTGGATCCAAAATGGCCGACTTCAAAATGGCCGCCATGGTCACCATCTATCTGGAAAAGTTTTCCCCCTCCCATACACTAATGTGCCACAAACAGGAAATTGATATAACCAACCATTCCCATTTTCTTTAGGTGTATCTGTAGTGAAATATGTATCTGAGGGGTTAACTCTACAACATGCACAGGTAACAATCTAAGCAAGTTATCTTAGATTCTAAGCACAAAGCTAGCTCTCCAGTCACAGTGACTACAGTCTCCACAGTGTGCCGTTCTGGTAAACACATTTCACACCTGTAGCTAAAAAGAGAAAGGTATCAAAGACTCCACCATATGGAGTTTAGTATAGCAGTTGATATTTGCTGTGGGAAAGGAATTGGACTAAGACAAAGATATTTGAAATAATGTATGCATGACTAGATTAGTGAGAGGGGCCAATTGTAGACGCAGAATTAGAATGTTAAAATGGAAGGCTGGTCTAGAAATATGACCTCCAGTCTGAGCCTATAACTGGACTCTCCCAGCTAAAGTCTAGTGTCACAGAGATGGGGCAGCTGAACACTGCTGTGATCATCATTCTATATTCCGCCCTCCATCGGGCTACAGAAGGCAAAGTTTAGGTTTCTGTAAGTTTCTCCTTTTTATTTCATAACTGTTTCTTGCATATTTGCATGTCACTTTTTATTGCTATGTTTACGTTTTATTGTAAGCACTGTACCTTTTATATTAAAGTAGGGCTGGGCGATTAATCGAATTAATTTGATTAATTCGCCCCCTGCTGTGGCCACGATTGTGGTTTTATTAACAATCGTGTAATTCGATTTAAAATGGCGCCGCTTTGCATTGTGGGTGTTGTAGTTTCTTAGGAGGAGCAGCTGTCACTATGTACAGGGAAAGAACTTCAACTCCCAGCAGATGTTGCCTGTGTTGGCCGGGTCGTAAGTCCCGCCCCCTCATACACAGTTCCCGCCCCCCCCCCTCGTCATCATCAGGCCCGCTCATTGGCCCGTGCTCTTGCCCTCCTGCACTGTGCGGGAAGAGAAGAAATGAGAGCCGATGAAGAGGATTGTGCTGGTCTGGAGGAAGGAGAAGCAGCTGAGAAGCAGCTCCAACCTCCGGGTAAAAAGGTGAAAGACCTCCTGCTGTGACTGTGCTGTGCAGGCAGAGAGAAGGAGTGAGTGGGGGAGGGGTTGCCCGGGGACAGCTGCTGGGAGCAGGAGAAGCTGGGTATGTAGCCCCTTCCTGCAGCAGAAAGAAGTGTATGTGTGAGGTATCTGTAAAATGTGTGTCATGTGTCTGTGTGTGTGTGTCATGTGTCTGTGTGTGTGTGTCATGTGTCTGTGTGTGTGTGTCATGTGTCTGTGTGTGTGTGTGTCATGTGTCTGTGTGTGTGTGTGTCATGTGTCTGTGTGTGTGTGTGTCATGTGTCTGTGTTGTGTGTCATGTGTGTCTGTGTTGTCTGTGTCTGTGTGTGTGTGTCTGTGTTGTGTGTGTATGTTCTGTGTTGTGTGTGTCTGTGTCTGTGTGTGTGTGTCTGTGGGTGTGTTGTGTGTGTCTGTGTTGTGTGTGTGTGTCATGTGTCTGTGTTGTGTGTGTCATGTTTGTTGTGTGTTGTCTGTGTCTGTGTGTGTGTGTGTGTGTGTGTGTGTCATGTTCTGTTGTTCTGTGTCTGTGTGTGTGTGTCATGTGTCTGTGTTGTGTGTGTCATGTGTGGTGTTGTGTGTCTGTGTGTGTTGTGTGTTGTGTGGTGTCGTGTGTGTCAGTGTCGTGTGTTGTGTGTCATTGTCTGTGTGTCGTGGTTGTGTCTGTGTGTGTGTGTGTGTCATGTTCTGTGTGTTGTGTGTGGTCATTGTGTTCTGTTGTGTCTGGTGTCATTGTCTTGTGTGGTGTGTTGTGTCTGTGTCTGTTGTCATGTTGGTCTGTGTTGTGTGTATGTGTCTGTGTGTGGTCATGTGTGTGTGTGTGTGTGTGTGTGTTTGTTGTCTTGTCTTGTGTTGCATGTTCTGTGTGTGTGTCTGTTGTGTGTACTTGTGTGTTGTCATGGTCTGTTGTGTGCTTGTCTGTGTGTGTTCATGTTGTTGTTTGTGGTGTGTGTGTCGTGTCTGTGTTCAGTTCTGTGTGTGTGTGTTGTGTCTGTGTCTGTGTGTTGTGTTTCTGTGTGTGTGTCATTGTCGTTGGGTCAGTGTCTGGGTGTGTGTGTGCATGTGTCTGTGGTCGTGTCTTTGTCATGTTTGTTTCTTGTCTGTGTTTGTGTGTCTGTGTTTGTTGGTCTGTGTCTTGTGTGTGTTTTTGTGTGTTGTTGTCGTTCTGTGTGTCTGTGGGTCAGTGGTTGTGTTGCTGTGTCGTTTGTTGTGTGTTTCATTCTTGTGGTCGTGTCTTGTGTGTTGTTGGTTTCTTTCTTGTGGTTTCTTTGTGTGTTCTTTGTGTTGTTGTTCTGTCTGTCTGTGTTGTCAGTTCTGTGTTTTGTTGTTGTGTCTTGTTGTGTTTCATGTGTTGGTTGTGTGTCTTTCGTTGTTGTTGTTTGTGTTGTTCTGTTCTGTGTGTGTCATGTCTGTGGTCTTTCTGTGTGGTCAGTTGTGTGCATGTTGTGTGCTGTTGTGTTCTGTTGTGTGTCTGTGTCTTGTTTTTTTTTTTTTTTTTTTTTTTTTTTTTTTTTTTTTTTTTTTTTTTTTTTTTTTTTTTTTTTTTTTTTTTTTTTTTTTTTTTTTTTTTTTTTTTTTTTTTTTTTTTTTTTTTTTTTTTTTTTTTTTTTTTTTTTTTTTTTTTTTTTTTTTTTTTTTTTTTTTTTTTTTTTTTTTTTTTTTTTTTTTTTTTTTTTTTTTTTTTTTTTTTTTTTTTTTTTTTTTTTTTTTTTTTTTTTTTTTTTTTTTTTTTTTTTTTGTGTCTGTTGTGTGTCTGTGTATGTGTCTGGTGTCTGTGTCTGTGTGTGTGTGTCATGTGTTGTGTTGTCGTGTGTGTGTTCTGTGTCTGTGTGTGTCTGTGGTGTGTGTGTCATGTGTCTGTGTGTGTCTGTGTGTGTGTGTCATGTGTTGTGTTTGTGTCATGTGTCTGTGTGGTGTGTGTCATGTGTCTGTGTGTGTGTGTCTGTGTGTGTGGTGTCATTGTTGTGTGTGTGTGTATGTGTCTGTGTGGGTGTCATGTGTCTGGTGTGTGTCATGTGTTGTGTGTCATGTGTCTGTGTGTTTTGTGTCATGTGTCTTGTTGTGTCATGTGTCTGTGTGTCTGTTGTGTGTGTCATGTGTTGTTGTGTGTGTGTCATGTGTCTGTGTGTGTTGTGTCATGTGTCTGTGTCTGTGTGTGTCATTGTCTGTGTGTCTGTGTGTGTCTTTTGTCTGTTTTGTCATGTTCTGTGTGTGTGTCTTTGTTTGTGTGTGTGCATGTGTTGTGTGTGTCATGTGTCTGGTGTGTCGTGTGTGTGTCATGTGTCTGTGTGTGTGTGTCATGTGTCTGTGTTGTGTGTCATGTGTCTGTGTTGTGTGTGTCATGTGTCTGTGTGTGTGTCATGTGTCTGTGTTGTTGTGTCATGTGTCTGTGTCTTGTCGTGTCGTGTGTGTCATGTGTCTGTGTGTGTGTGTCATGTGTCTGTGTTGTGTCATTTTTGCTGTGTGTGTCATGTGTCTGTGTGTCATGTGTTGTTGTGTGTGTCATGTGTCTGTGGGGTCATGTGTCTGTTGTGTGTCATGTGTCTGTGTGTCTGTGTCGTGTGTCATGGTCTGTGTGTGTGTGTGTCATGTTGTGTGTGTGTGTCATGTGTCTGTGTGGTGTGTGTTGTGTCTGTGTGTGTCTGTTGTCTGTGTCTGTGTGTGTCATGTGTCTGTGTGTGTGTTTGTGTCTGTGGTCTGTGTGTCATGTGTCGTGTGTCTGTGTGTCATGTGTCTGTGTGTGTGTGTCATGTGTCTGTGTGTGTGTGTGTGCTGTGTCTGTGTGTGTGTGTTGTGTCATGTGTCTGTGTGTGTCTGTGTTGTTGTGTCTGTGTGTGTGTGTCTGGTGTCTGTGTGTGTGTCTTGTTGTCTTGTGTTGTGTCAGTGTCTGTGTGTGTGTCATTGTCTGTTGTGTGTCGTGTGTGTGTGTCATGTGTCTGTGTGTCTGTGTCGTGTGTGTGTGTGTGTCTGTGTGTGTGGTCATGTGTCTGTGTGTTGTGTCATGTTCTGTGTGTTGTGTCTGTGTCTGTGTTGTCATGTGTCTGGTGTGTGTGTCATGTGTTGTGTGTGTGTCATGTGTCGTGTGTGTGCATGTGTCGTGGTCTGTGTGTCTGTGTCTGTGTGTCGTGTTGGTCTGTGTGTGTGTGTGTCTGTGTCTGTGTCTTGTGTCTGTGTTGTGTGTGTCATGTGTCTTGTGTGTGTATGGTCTGTGTGTCTGTGTGTGTCATGTGTCGTGTGTGTGTGTCATGTGTCTGTGTGTGTGTCATGTGTCTGTGTGTCATGTGTCTGTTGTGTGTTCATGTGTCTGTGTGTGTCTGTGTCTGTTGTCATGTGTCTGTGTGTTTGTGTTCTGTGTGTGTGTGTCATTGTCTGTGTGTGTGTGTCATGTGTCTGTGTGTCATGTGTCTGTGTGTGTGTGTCATGTGTCTGTTGTGTGTGTCATGTGTCTGTGTGTGTCATGTGTCTGTCATGTGTATGTGTCTTGTGTGTGTGTGTCTGTGTCTGTGTGTGTGTGTCATGTGTCTGTGTGTGTCATGTGTCTGTGTCTGTGTGTGGTCTGTGTCTATGTGTCTGTGTGTGTTGTTCATGTGTCTGTGTGTGTCATGTGTCTGTGTGTGTCATTGTCTGTGTGTTGTTGTCATGTGTCTGTGTATGTGTCTGTGTGTGTGTGTCATGTGTCTGTGTGTGTCATGTGTTGTGTGTCTGTGTGTGTTCATGTGTCTGTGTGTGTGTGTCTGTGTCTGTGTGTGTGTGTCATGTGTCTGGTGTCTGTGTCTGTGTGTCATGTGTCTGTGTCTGTTCGTGTGTCATGTGTTGTGTTGTCATTGTCTGTGTGTCATGTTGTCTTGTGGTGTGTCATGTGTCTGTTCTGTGTGTCTGTGTCTGTGTGTGTTCATGTTCTGTGTGTTTCATGTGTCTTGTGTTGTGTTGTGTGTGTCATGTGTTGTGTCATGTGTCTTTGTGTGTGTGGTCATGTTGTTGGTGTCATGTGTCTGTGGTTGTGTCATGTGTCTGTGTGTCATGTGTCTGTGTGTGTCATGTTTGTGTTTGTGTCTGTGTCTGTGTGTGTCATGTGTTGGTGTCATGTGTCTTGTGTGTGTCATGGTGTCATCTGTGTGTGTGTGTGTTCATGTGTCTGTGTGTGTCATGTGTCATGTGTCTGTGTGTGTCATGTGTCTGTTGTCTGTGTGTGTCATGTGTCATGTGTCTGTGTGTGTCATGTGTCTGTGTGTGTGTCTTGTGTGTGTCTGTGTGTGTCATGGCTGTCTGTGTTGTTGTGTCTGTGTGTGTGTCTGTGTCTGTGTGTGTGTCATGTGTGTGTTGCTGTGTGTGTGGTCATGTGTCTGTGTGTGTGTCATGTGTCTGTGTGTGTGTGTCATGTGTCTGTGTGTGTGTTCTGTGTTTGGTCATGTGTCTGTGTGTGGTGCTTGTTGTGTGTGTGTGTCATGTGTCTGTGTGTCATGTGTCTGTGTGTGTGTGTCATGTGTCTGTGTCATGTGTCTGTGTTTTGTGTGTCATGTGTCTGTGTGTGTGTGTCATGTGTCTGTGTGTGTCATGTGTCTGTGTGTCTGTGTGTGTCATGTGTCTGTGTCATGTGTCTGTGTGTGTGTGTCATGTGTCTGTGTGTGTCATGTGTCTGTGTGTCTGTGTGTGTCATGTGTCTGTGTGTGTCATGTGTCTGTGTGTCTGTGTGTGTGTCATGTGTCTGTGTGTGTGTCATGTTCTGGTGTCATGTGTCTGTGTGTCATGTGTCTGTGTGTCATGTGTCTGTGTGTCATGTGTCTGTGTGTCATGTGTCTGTGTGTCATGTGTCTGTGTGTCATGTGTCTGTGTGTCATGTGTCTGTGTGTCATGTGTCTGTGTGTCATGTGTCTGTGTGTCATGTGTCTGTGTGTCATGTGTCTGTGTCTGTGTGTCATGTGTCGTGTGTGTGTGTCATGTGTCTGTGTGTCATGTGTCTGTGTTGGTGTGTCATGTGTCTGTGTGTGTGTGTCATGTGTCTTGTGTGTGTGTCATGTGTCTGTGTGTGTGTCATGTGTCTGTGTGTGTGTCATGTGTCTGTGTGTGTGTCATGTGTCTGTGTGTGGTGTCATGTGTCTGTGTGTGTGGTCATGTGTCTGTGTGTGTGTCATGTGTCTGTGTGTGTGTGTCATGTGTCTTGTGTGTGTGTCATGTGTCTGTGTTGTGTCATGTGTCTGTGTGTGTGTCATGTGTCTGTGTGTGTGTCATGTGTCTGTGTGTGTGTCATGTGTCTGTGTTGTATGTGTCTGTGTGTCATGTGTCTGTGTGTGTGTCATGTGTCTGTGTGTGTGTCATGTGTCTGTTGTGTGTCATGTGTCGGTGTGTGTCATGTGTCTGTAGTGTGTCATGTGTCTTGTGTCATGTGTCTGTGTGTCATGTGTCTGTGTGTCAGTGTCTGTGTGTCATGTGTCTGTGTGTCATGTGTCATGTTCTGTGTGTCAGTGTCTTGTGTCTCGTGTGTCGTGTGTTCGTGTGTCTGTGTGTGTCGTGTGTCTCTGTGTGTGTCGTGTGTCTCTGTGTGTCGTGTGTCTCTGTGTGTGTCGTGTGTCTCTGTGTGTGTCGTGTGTCTCTGTGTGTGTCGTGGTCATGTGTCTCTGTGTGTGTCGTGTGTCTCTGTGTGCGAGTTGTATCTGTGTGTAATGTCTCTGTGTGTGAGTAGCGGGGTGCAGAAGGACAGAGGAGCAGCAGGAGGGACAACGGAGAGGAGGACAGGGGTGCAGGAGGACAGAGGAGCAGCAGAAGGGACAAATGAGAGGAGGACGGGGTGCAAGAGGAGCAGCAGGAGGGACAGGAGAGGAGGACGGGGTGCAGGAGGACAGCCGAGCAGCAGGAGGGACAGGGAAGAGGGGACAGGGGTGCAAGAGGAGCAGCAGAAGGGACAGAGGAGAGCAGGACGGGGGTGCAGGAGGACAGAGGAGCAGCAGAAGGGACAAATGAGAGGAGGACGGGGTGCAAGAGGAGCAGCAGGAGGGACAGGAGAGGAGGACGGGGTGCAGGAGGACAGCCGAGCAGCAGGAGGGACAGGGAAGAGGAGGACAGGGGTGCAAGAGGAGCAGCAGAAGGGACAGAGGAGAGCAGGACGGGGGTGCAGGAGGACAGAGGAGCAGCAGAAGGGACAAATGAGAGGAGGACGGGGTGCAAGAGGAGCAGCAGGAGGGACAGGAGAGGAGGACGGGGTGCAGGAGGACAGCCGAGCAGCAGGAGGGACAGGGAAGAGGAGGACAGGGGTGCAAGAGGAGCAGCAGAAGGGACAGAGGAGAGCAGGACGGGGGTGCAGGAGGACAGAGGAGAGCAGGACGGGGGTGCAGGAGGACAGAGGAGCAACAGGACAGGGTGCAGGAGGACAAAGGAGCAGCAGGAGGGACAGCAAAGAGGAGGACGGGTGCAGGAGGACAAAGGAGCAGCAGGAGGGAAAAAGGAGAGGAGGACAAAGGTGCAGGAGGACAGAGGAGCAGCAGGAGGGACAAAGGAAAGGAGGACGGGGGTGCAAGAGGAGCAGCAGGAGGGACAGAGGAGAGGAGGACGGGGGTGCAGGAGCACAGAGGAGAGGAGGACGGGGGTGCAGGAGGAGCAGCAGGAGGGAGAGCGGAGAGGAGGAACAGGAGCAGCAGGAGGGACAAAGGAGACGAGGACGGGGGTGCAGGAGGACAGAGGAGAGCAGGACGGTGGTGCAGGAGGATAGAGGAGAGCAGGACGGTGGTGCAGGAGGACAGAGGAGAGCAGGACGGGGGTGGTGGAGGACAGAGGAGAGGAGGATGGGGTGCTGTATACATATACTGTGTGTATGATATATACTGTGTATGCTGTATACATATATAAAAAAAATCGAGATTTAAATCGAAAATCGTCCATAGGTTTAAATAAAATCGAGATTTTGATCTTTTCCAAAATCGCCCAGCCCTATATTAAAGCTTTAAAACTTTAATAAGTCTGAAAAATGTATGCCCTAAAGAACTCCTAACCCTAGAAATGGTGTGATTTTGTTGATTGTCTGATAAGTCTTAAGACCCCGTTACACGCTTCAATGTGCCAGCGATCCCACCAACAATCCGACCTTGTCGAGATCCCTGGGACATCGTTTAATGATCGCTGCTGAGGCAACACACATACAGATATCGTGAACGATGCAGCAACGATTAAGCGACAAGCGAACGATACTTGCGGTCATTTGGTCGCCTACATGCTTCATTTCTGAATAGGCAATCGAGATCATCACACACGATGATGCAGCAGGTCGAACATACGATCAACGACTGATTTATGGTCCTGTCAACGATCAATCGACTTATCGTTGGTCGCATCTACGTGTCACACGCAACGACGTCGTTGCTACGTCACTAAACCCGTAATGTGTTAACGATATCGTAGCGTGTAACGGGGCCTTTAGTTTAGGGGGACTCATCTGCCCCAAATCTGGTGGGTGGTGGCAGTGGGGTGCGCGGTCTGAGTCAGGGTGTGATTGATGCTCCCTTTCAGCATACGACAGAGGTAGAGTACTGGATTGAGTGAGAGGAGATGGGGTTGCACCTGCAAGGGTTAATCTAAGTCACATGCTGAGAAGTGGGTACGTGACAACCCATATAGTTGGCAAACCCTGTAGATATATAAAAGGTACCTTCACACACAGCAATATTGCTAGGCAATTTCACTGGCAATTTGCTGGTTTCAGTGAAATCATGGACACATTGTTCTATTTTGTTGCTGTGTACAAATGTAACAATGTGTCCATGATTTCACTGCAACCAGCAAATTGCCATTGAAATTGAGTAGCAATATTGCCGCGTGTGACGGTACCTTAAGTGTATATTATTTAATGACACAGATCTCGGGTGTTTAAAGCTGGTCTCCTTTTGGAGAATAGTGCCACCAATGCATTTAAATAAAGGTGAAAAAGTGTGTTGCAAAAACTGCTGCTCATCTGAACATAGGAGAAATCATCACTTTTTGCCATTTACATCACTGGGAGATCACTGGCAGGAAGTGATTCCAGACAGCTTCTGGGGTCAACACAGGACCCAGGGCTGTCAAGGTAACAGCATATGTCCCCTGTTTGCTTCACGGGACCTCCGATACTGGAGAGGAAAAATGCGATCCTCACTGCAGTACTTTGAATATCGCCATTGACTGACAGCACGATCCAAATGGTTTACAGCACCGATCCAATCGCTTATCAGATCAGTGTTGTTAGCTACACATCTCAGCTGATGAGATCAGCTGAGGCGTGTGGGGGAGTATGTGAGCTTAGGGTGACTTCACACTGCTGCGCTTGACAGCGCATGACCGTGCGCACCCATTCACTCCCATATTTGATCTGTGCACAGGCGGATGCCTGTGCACAAATCACACACTCCCGCCCGCACCAGGACGCAACATGTTGCGCTGTCAAGCGCAGCACCGTGCGTCCCCATTCTAAAGATAGGAGCTGGCGGCCGCTGCGCACATATGGCGATTCCCCTCCGCAGAACGCTGCGGAGGGGAACGCCAGTGTGAAGGCACCCTTAGTGTGTGAGCTCGCATCAGAGGAAGCAACACGGCCAAGGACGTATAAATATACATCTTTGGTCATGAAGTGGTTAAAAGTAATTTTTTTATGTATTGCCCCAATAGAATCTGACAGTGGATTTTTTCACACCTCGATTATAATCATGTGGTACCAATGGTCTCTATGATTACTCTGAGCCAAATAATGACTGGGTCACCCAAGTATAGAAGCCTGTAAGATCCTGCCTTGAACAGGATGTGACATGCCTCCCTGCGTGTGTGCAAAGAAATGATATGATGACCAACAATGTAAAAGCATTGCAGACTAATAGATCAACGATCACACCAATGAAACTTGATGTCCCATCCTGGGCCCTTGAAGGTGGGTTATGAGCTTACGAGTTTTGGCCAAAATATCCACTAACACCTCACATTTTCATCTATAGTGTTTATTGCACCTTTTTATCTTACAGTATGTTGCTGAGCCCTCTGGGGGGCATCTGTCATTTGAGATGCATGTACATGGTGCGGAGCAGCCCGCCTGATCTAATAGCGTGGGCGTGACCAATAGGCTGCAATCTGACACTGTGCATCACATGTGCTTGACTGACGCCCAATGGCAACCTTGTTTCTATAAATACCACCAATCACCTCCCCCATAGCATGGCTGGTCGCAGGTGCTACAACCGCCCCCAATGCTTTGGCTGGTTGCAGGAAATTGAGCACCAGTATTCAGACACCTGTGTTGCCTCTCAGTGGAGCTGGCAGCCTCCTGCAAGGTGCAATGGATGTTTGACATGGCTGTTTTTCTGTAATTTTTTCCAATCCTGGGACTAGGTAAATAAAAATTAATAAATCCTAAAGTAAAAAAAAAAAAAAAAAAAAAAGATACCAATAAATACTATATTAATGTATAAAGATAACAAAACAGAAAGTACACATTTGGTATAGCCGCATTTCGGACAACCCTTACTATGATATGGTCACACAAAGGGTATATGCTCACGGTCCGGAGGAGCTGCGTGTTGGACACAGCTCCTCCGGACCTGAGTGAAGCCGCGGGTGGCCGCAGGGAGACTGCATCCACCCTGTACTCACTGTGTGCGGCAGCTTCTCCCTGCAGTCTCTTTGTGGCAGCCGCTTCCGACTCCGCAGCATGAAATGAACATGCGGAGGAGGAGCGGACTGCCGGCAAGCCGCACCGCAGCTCCAACACACTGCGGGCGGGTTAAGCATAGTGAGGATGTGATTTCTTGAAATCCCATCCACTATGCTTATAGTGTACTTTGCAGTGTTTTGGACGCAGCGGCAAGACACTGCGTCCAAAACGCTGCGTATACTGATCGTGTGCACGCACCCTAAAACATGGCAACGCACAATGCTTTTTCTTCATAGTACCGGAAAAAAAAATGGAATTAAATGTAATTAAAAAAAAACTTGCATATAGATAAAAAGGTATCGCTGAAAAAAATCTTGTCCTGCAAAAAATAAACCCCATACAGCAGGGTCGGCAGAAAAGTAAAAAGCGATAGCTCACAATATAGCAATGCAAAAACTGAGATTACTTACCGGTAATCGTATTTGACGGAGTCCATGACAGCACCCACCGAGAGAGGGGATCCGCCCACAAGGACAGGAAACCTACAGATAAAAAGGGGCGGTCCCCCTCGCCTCCTCAGTTGGGTTACAGAGAAAATGGAGGAACCGCCCATCGTATAAATACACACAAAAAAGAACAGTAATCATAAGAAGACCACGACCGTTAAGATGTGCAAAAAAAGGGGCACACAAAACCCGCAGGCAAGCAGTGGCCACGTGTGGCAAGGGACAACACAGCAAACAAAAACTTAGGCTAAGAACAAGCAAATAAAAGAAGGGTGGGAAGTGAGTGGGTGCTGTCATGGACTCCGTAAAATACGATTACCGGTAAGTAATCTCAGATTTTCCTATCGCCATGACAGCACCCACCGAGAGACTTGCAGAGACAATCACCTGGGAGGGACCATAGCATTAAGAACTGCCCTCCCGAAGTCGAGGTCAGACGAAGAGGGAAGGTCAAGGCGATAGTGCCGAAAAAAGGTAGAGGGTGACGCCCAAGTAGCCGCCCTACAAATAGACTCAATCGATACATTTGCCCTCTCAGCCCAGGAAGCTGACATGGCACGGGTAGAATGGGCACGAATACCAGGCGGCAGCTGCTCACCTTTTGCGGAATAGGCCGAGCAGATAGGTCCCGGATCCATCTAGAGATGGTGCTTCTAGTGGTACGAGTGCCCTTATGAACCCCCTGGAAAGAAACAAACAAGGCCCTACACTTCCTCCAGGAGTGGGTCCTATCAATATACTCAAGCACAGTCCTCCTAACATCTAAGGTCTGATAGGTCAATTCCTCAGGACAAGAAGGATTGTCACAGAAGGAGGGCAGAATGATCTCCTGACTTCTATGGAACTTCGAGGAAACTTTAGGAAGGTAGGAGGGGTCTGTCTTAAGGATCAACCTATCAGGGAACACTAACAGAAACGGGGGGTCAATGGACAGAGCTTGCAGGTCACCCACCCGTCGAGCAGATGTCAGGGCTACCAGTAATGGCGTTTTCCAAGTCAAGTGTTTGACGGAGGCCGAGGCCAAGGGCTCAAAGGGAGGACCGGTCAAGGCGTCCAAAACTAAATTCAAATCCCACGGAGCAAGCCTAGGGATGGGGACCAATGCAGCACGGTCACAAGCCTGAAAAAAAAACCGAGCAATCCACCTGTCACCGGCTACATTCTGACTAAAAAGGGCCCCAAGAGCAGAAACCTGGACCCGAAGAGTACTGACCGCAAGACCCAACTCCCGACCTTTCTGCAAAAATTCCAAAATAGCAGGAATCAGGGCATGGTCAACGACACCCCCAGGGTAAAAATTCAAAAACTTACGCCAAACCCTACAATATAGGTTAGTGGTAACTGCCTTCCTACTACCGAGGAGGGTAGAAACCAAAGCATCAGAGAACCCCCGCTGCTTCAGAAGCTGCCTCAGATGAAGGCCCCCTGCCTTTGGGTGAAAAAACGGACCCTGAGAGAGCAGCCCCCGAACCGCCGGGAGAACCCAAGGGTCGGAGACCGACATCGCCTGGAGCCAGAAAAACCACGGTCTCCTGGGCCAAAAGGGGGCGATCAAAATGACACTCGCTCCATACTCCTCGATTTTGCACAGAACCAGAGGAAGCAGACAGAACGGAGGAAAAGCATAAGCCAGAGGAAAATCCCACGGCACCCGCAGAGCATCCACTACCTCCAGCGGATCCAAGGGGTACAGGGAAGCAAAGCGCCGAACCTGTCTGTTTTCCCTGGTTGCAAAGAGATCCATCACTGGACAACCCCAGAGACGTACGATGGCCTGAAAGATGCCCCTGTTCAAAACCCACTCTCCCTGCCTGAGGGAGTGGCGGCTGAGAAAGTTGGCCCTGACATTGTCAATCCCTCTGATATGTAGGGCCGTCAGGGAGAGAAAATGAACCTCCGCCAGACGAAATATTGAGGTTGTAGTCGCCAGAAGGGAAGGAGACCGGGTTCCCCCCTGGCGATTCAGGTAGGCCACGACGGTGGTGTTGTCTGACTGAATCCGGACATGGAAGTTGCGGAGGAGGGGCAAAAATCTGAGGAGAACATACTGAACTGCCCGCAGCTCCTTCAAATTTGAAGAGCCCACTACTTCCTCTGCTGACCACCGACCCTGGGCCAGGCGAGGTCCCACATGAGCCCCCCAATGGCATCGGTTGTCACTACAAAGTCTGGAGAGACCACCCATGGAACCCCTAGAGTCAGGTGACGAGAATCCATCCACCAGGACAGAGAGGTCAAGGCCGTCGGGGAGAGACGGAGACGACCCTCCAACCGTCCCTGCAGGGAGTCTCCGGCCCTGAGGACGTCCCGCTGGAGACAGCGAGAATGGAACTGTGCCCACGGGACAGCTGGAATGCAGGACGACAGAGTCCCCAGCAGAGACATGGCCTGAAGCAGAGACAGCGACGGATTGTGCATGGCCCCAGCCACCTTGCCCCTGACAGCCAAGACCTTGGTCGCTGTAAGAAAACATGTCTGGGCAACTGAGTCCAACCGCAGACCTAAAAAAGTCTGGACCTGAACAGGATGGAGCCGAGACTTCGGGACATTGATGAGCCATCCCAAGGCCTGTAGGGAGGACATGACATGGGTCAGACGAGAAGCGCACTGCCCCTCAGACTCCCCCACCACCAAAAAATCATCCAAATATGGCACAATGAGCACATTATGTTGCCGTACAAACGCCATAACCTCCGCCATCACCTTGGCAAACACCCGAGGAGCACTGGAAAGACCGAACGGCATGGCCGCAAACTGCAGATGGCGAACCTGACCCTCCAAGACCACCGCCACGCGGAGGAACTTCTGGCAAGACGGATGAATGGGGAGATGATAATAGGCGTCTTTTAAATCGAGCACCGCCATAAAACACCTAGGAAGCAGAAGGCGAATAGCCGATTGAATGGACTCCATCTTAAAGGACCGGAAGCGAAGGAAAGAGTTTAATTTCCGAAGATTAATAATGGTGCGAAAAGAACCATCCGGTTTGGAGACCAGGAACAAAGGGGAATAAAACCCCCTTCCCTCCTGGTCCCCCGGAACCGGAACCAACACCCGTTTAAGCAATAAGTCCTTAACCTCCGATTCCAGCGCCCGCTGCTGGCAAGCATTGGAAAGAGTAGTCAGAAAAAAGGAGTCACCCGGGACCCGCAAAAATTCAAGCTTAAGGCCAGCAGAAATGAGGTCCAAGATCCATCGACTATAAGAATTCTGGGACCATTGAGGAAAAAAAGAAGCCAATCGGCCACCGACAGGTGGGTCAAAATCAATTACGCTTAGGCGAGGGCTTGGAGGAGGAACCACCGTAATAGGCACCTCTCTGCCTTTTTCTGGGCGGCTCCCACTTGGGGTTGGACTGCTGCCTGGAAAACTGACGTTTCTGGAAGGCCCTCCTGTAGTTAGGGACAGAAGGGTTAAAGAGGCCCTTCCTTACTTCCCCAGCCTTAGACAGAATACCATCCAGCACGGAGCCAAAGAGGTACTCACCCCCACACGGGATCGCACACAACTATGCTATCTATGGCTAGCCGAAGAGCCCCAACACCAGTTTCCCAGGATTTCTTCAACAGAGTATCAGCTTTCCTATCAGAGGGGTCACGTAACAAACCCCCGTCCTCCAAGGGCAAAACATTCCGTTTGGAAGAGGAGGCTACAGTTGCATCAACTTTAGGGACCTTAGACCAGTTCAGTAAGTCAGGATCATCAAAAGGGTACTTCCGTTTGAAAGAGGAGGGCAAAAACCCCTTAGAGTCTTGTTTCTCCCATTTAGACTTGATTAAGGATTTCACAGCCTCAATGACAGGAAAAACACGTCTCTTCTTCTGAGACAACCCAGCAAACATGATGTCCTGAGCCGATCGTGCCTCCTTAGTGTCAACAATCCACATGGTGGGCCGAACAGATTTAACTAGACCTCCATGTCAGGCATAGCAAAACAAGCACCCCCTTCATCCTCCGACAAGGAGCCGGAAGGGGATGACCCCACCAGACCCTCCTCCTGCGACTCAGCCCCGGATGGACAGGGAGACTGGCGGAGAGGGGCAGGCCCACAGGGTTGCTGCAGTTGGGACAGGGAGGATCGGATCTCATCCCGTATAAAGGTTTTTATGTCAGTCGTCCGTATAGGGGCTTCTTCGTCAAGGGTCTGAGTGATACAGGGGCGACACAACCGCTTGTCATAGTCCTCAGGCATGGGTTGGTCACATAACACACAGCACTTATGCTTCTTTTTGTCAGAGCGTTTCTTAGGCTGGTGAATAGAGAAGAAAAAAAGGGAAGGAGACACAGAGGAAAGGCAATTAGCAGAGTGGACTAAGCATACCAACTCACACCTATTGCCCTGCTGGTAGCAGTTCAGGAGGTGGAGACCCAGCCTTGGGTTTGGAGCCTTTAGAAGAATCACTGGAGCGCTCCTTGGAAGCAGTAGCCGACCTGGAAGCCTGCTTACTACTGCTGCTGGACTTAGGCACCGACTGGCCGCTGCCCTCCTGGTGCCCCTCCGCGTCTCCGGGGGAAGACATGCTGTCCACGAGGCCCTAGCACTGCACTGGAACGGCGTCTCCCACTCCTAGACGCGTCCTCCGCCGGACCGCCCCCGGAAGTGACGCGCACCTCCGGGTCAAAGAGCGCTTCTGCCAAAACGCCCGCACCCTCCGCCGTGGAAGGAACACTGGGGACGGCCCCAGTCAGCGTTCGCACGACCCAGAGCGGCACCACCCGGACTCTGGGTCGTGCTGAAGATAACCAGGCAACGAGGGAGACTTCTGGAACAGGGCTCCCCCGACGCTGCATCCAGGACCCGGATGCCACAGACCTCTCAACACCCCTCCATGGCAGCCTCAGGCCCCGGGGTAAGCGTCATCTGTAGGTTCCTCCCAGAAGGACAGGAAACCAACTGAGGAGGCGAGGGGGACCACCCCTTTTTATCTGTAGGTTTCCTGTCCTTGTGGGCGGATCCCCTCTCTCGGTGGGTGCTGTCATGGCGATAGGAAAAACTATGTTTTTCTATAAAACTGGTTTATAGTGTAAAAGCAGAACAAAAAAAATAAATAAAAAAGCAACATACACAATAACAATACTGACCCAAATAATAAACCTGCCTTATTAATTTCACCACACGGTGAGTAGAAAACGATCAAAAAACATCATGTGCCCAAAAATAGCATCAATAAAAACTCCAACTGATCTCGCAAAAACAAAGCTCTCATATCACTTTAGGCAGAAATACTGAATGATTATAGCTCTGAAAATATGGTGGGCCCCTTCACATTGGCTTTTTTGTCAAAATGCGGCAAGGGCTGATTAGGGAGGAATTCTGAGGACGAAGCAGCGGGGGAGGACGGAGTGGCAAGGAGGGGGGGGGTTGGGGAAGAGGAGGATGGAGGACGAAGCGGCGGGGTGGGGGAGGCCGGAGCAGCACAGGCAAGGGGAGGACGGAGGATGGAGTGGCGGAGGGGAGGAGGACAAAGGAAGGAGGAGGAAGCGGTGGAGGAGGATGGAGCACAATGCGGCAGGGGGGGGGGGGGGGGGAGGAGGACAGACGACGAAGCAGCGGGGTGGGGGAGGACCGAGCAGCACAGGCAGGGGGAGGATGGAGCACAGAGCAGCGGGGGGAGAGGAGGATGGAGGACAAAGCGGCGGGGTGTGGGAGGCCGGAGCAGCACAGACAGGGGGAGGACGGAGGATGGAGAGGCAAAGGGGAGGAGGACAAAGGAAGGAGGAGGAAGCGGTGGGGTGGAGGAGGATAGAGCACAGAGCGGTAGGGGAGAGGGGGATGGAGGACAGAGCGGCAGGGTGGGGGAGGCCGGAGCAGCACAGGCAGGGGGAGGACGGAGGATGGAGCGGCGGAGGGGAGGAGGACAAAGGAAGGAGGAGGAAGCGGTGTGGTGGGGGAGGCCTGAGCAGCACAGGCAGAGGGAGGACGGAGCGGCAGGGGAGGGTGAAGCACAGAGCGGCGGGGCGGGGAGGAGGACGGAGGATGAAGCAGCGGGGCGGGGGAGGACAGAGGAGCACAGGCAGGGGGAGCACGGAGGATGGAGTGGCGGATGGGAGGACAGAGGACGAAGCGGCGGGGTGGGGGAGGATGGAGCGGCACAGGCAGGGGGAGGACTGAGCGGCAGGACAAAGCGGCGGGGTGGGGAGGGTTTGGACGGAGCAGCACAGGCAGGGGGAGGACAGAGGATGGAGCGGCGGAGGACAAAGGAAGGAGGAGGAAGCGATGGGGTGGGGGAGGACGGAGCACAGAGCGGCAGGGGAGAGGAGGATGGAGGACAAAGCAGCGGGGTGGGGGAGGCCGGAGCAGCACAGGTAGGGGGAGGACGGAGCACAGAGCGGCAGGGGAGAGGAGGATGGAGGACGAAGCGGCAGGGTGGGGGAGGCCGGAGCAGCACAGGCAGGGGGAGGATGACATGGCGGAGGGGAGGAAAACAGAGGACGAAGCGGCAGGGTGGGGGAGGATGGAGCGGCACAGGCAGGGGGAGGACGGAGCACAGAGCGGCGGGGGGAGGAGGACAGGACGAAGCGGCAGGGTGGGGGAGGACAGAGGACGAACGGAACAGGCAGGGGGAGGAAGGAGCAGACTCACACCCACACACAGAGTCACACCCACAGCCAGTCACACACACCCAGACACACAGACTCACACTCACAGCCACACATACACACACGGGCTCTCACCTCTCCGTCCCCTGGCGGTCCCAGGGCTGGCCCTCATGTCCCTGATGCTAAGCGCAGTGTCAGCAGAGCGTAGGTGTGGAGGAGGCGGGCGCAGAGGCGGCAGTATGCAGGATGATCCCAGGTGTCAGCTGCCTCCTGTCAGTGCAGCTGGGTGGCAGCAGCACATGCCAGCCGGGGCACAGCTGCACTGACAAGAGGCGGCTGACACCCGGGATCATCCTATAGCCGCACAGTCTGTGACAGACTGTGCGGCCATAGGAAGGAGGAGTGTGGAGGAGACGCACGATGCGCGCTCCCATTGCTCCCTGCACATTGGGAGCCCCGACCCCGCCAGCCCCCGGTCCCTGATGTCAGTGGGCAGCTCGCGGCGGGGGTTAGTGACATGAGGCTGCGGATGGATCATCTGGCCAGCACGATTTCTGTACACAGCTCCGGCACTCAGCAAGCTCCGATGCGACTACAGGACCTGCAGTTACATCACAACCCGACCAGCTGATCAGGTCACATGACCGGTTTCCGCGGTCATGTGACACAATGACGCTGCCGGGTTGTGACGTAACGGCAGGTCCTGTATTCACACCGGAGCTTGCTGGAGGAATTGGGGGGGGGATCATTGGAAAGGTGAGAATACAGGTTTTTTTATTTTTAACCCTTTTTTTTTTACTAAATTTCACTTCCGCAATGTATAATATACATTGCGGAAGTGAAAGTGCCCCGCACAGCTCTTTCTGTGTCCGTACCCGTGAAAATCACGGACCCAGGCACAGAAATAGGACCTCCTATAGTGTCCATTCCAGTCCGTGGGGGTCCTACAAAAAGTAGGATCCCACAGACAGGAAAAATATGCGATGTGAAACCAGCCTAATACAACCTTGCAATAGTTCTTCTGCACAGAGGATTTCCTGCGGTAAACACCTAGTATGGAATTCGGCCCATTTAACCGCAGGAATACAAGATGTTAGACTCTAGCAGGGACATAGAATCTCTTATGGTACCTTTACACGCCGCTAAAGAAGGTTAGAAACAACCGGGTGTCTCACGTGCACGAGCACGTTCCAACAGTTCCTAATGGTACCCGATACCGCCTTTACATGCCATTACAAAGTAACATACATAGTAACATAGTAACATAGTTTTTAAGGTTGAAGGAAGACTTTAAGTCCATCTAGTTCAACCCATAGCCTAACATGTTGATCCAGAGGAAGGCAAAAAAAAACCCATGTGGCAACACTAAGCTCCACATTGGGGGAAAAAATTCCTTCCTGACTCCAGATACGGCAATCAGACTAATTCCCTGGATCAACGCCCTATCAAAGAATCTAGTATATATAACCGGTAATATTATAGTTTTCAAGAAAGGCATCCAGGCCCTTCTTAAATGTTAGTAGTGACTCACTCATTACAACATCATGTGGCAGAGAGTTCCATAGTCTCACTGCTCTTACAGTAAAGAATCCACGTCTGTGATTATGATTAAACCTTCTTCCCTCCAGACGTAGAGGATGCCCCCTTGTCCCAGTCTCAGGCCTAAGAGTAAAGAGATCATTAGAAAGGTCTCTGTACTGCCCCCTCATATATTTGTACATTATTATAAGATCACCCCTAAGCCTTCGTTTTTCCAAGCTAAATAACCCCAAGTTTAATAACCTGTCTTGGTATTGCAGACCCCTTAGTCCTCTAATAACTTTTGTCGCTCTTCTCTGGACCCGCTCTAGTTCAGCTATGTCTTTCTTATACACCGGAGACCAGAATTGTACACAGTATTCTAAGTGTGGTCGCACTAGTGACTTGTATAGAGGTAAAATTATGTTCTCCTCATGAGCATCTATGCCTCTTTTAATACATCCCATTATTTTATTTGCCTTTACAGCAGCTGCCTGACACTGGCCACTAAATGTGAGTTTGTCATCTACCCATACACCCAGGTCTTTTTCAGTGGTAGTTTTGCCCAGTGTTTTATAATTAAGCACATAATTATACCCTTTGTTTCCTCTGCCCAAGTGCATGACTTTACATTTATCCCCATTAAAGCGCATTTGCCATTTAGCAGCCCAAGCTTCTAGTTTACATAAATCCTCCTGTAATATAAAATTGTCCTCCTCTGTATTGATTACCCTGCAGAGTTTAGTGTCATCTGCAAATATTGAGATTCTACTCTGTATGCCCCCTACAAGGTCATTAATAAATATATTAAATAGGAGCGGGCCCAACACTGACCCCTGTGGTACCCCACTGTTAACTGTGACCCATTCTGAGTGTGTTCCATTAATAACCACCCTTTGTTTCCTATCACTAAGCCAGTTCTTAACCCACTTACACATATTTTCCCCTATCCCCATTGCCCTCATTTTATGTATCAACCTTTTGTGTGGCACCGTATCAAAAGCTTTTGAAAAGTCCATATACACCACATCCACTGCATTTCCTTGGTCCAGTCCAGAACTTACTTCTTCATAGAAGCTTATTAGATTAGTTTGACAGGAACGGTCCCTCGTAAAACCATGTTGATAATGGGTCATGAGGTTATTTTTGTTCAGATACTCCAGTATAGCGTCTCTTAGAAAACCCTCTAGGATTTTACCCACAGTAGAGGTTAAGCTTACTGGCCTATAATTTCCAAGTTCAGTTTTTGTCCCCTTTTTGAATATTGGCACCACATTTGCTATACGCCAGTCCTGTGGTACAGACCCTGATATTATGGAATCTTTAAATATTAAAAATAATGGTCTATCTATGACAGTACTTAATTCCTGCAGCACTCTGGGGTGTATCCCATCTGGGCCCGGGGATTTGTCAATTTTAGTGATTTTTAGACGATACCGTACTTCCTCTTGGGTTAAGCAGGTGACGTTTAATTGAGAATTTTTGTTATCACTGATCATATTGTCTGTCATGGGATTTTCTTGTGTAAATACTGTTGAAAAAAAGTCATTTAGCATATTTGCTTTTTCTCATCCTCATCCACCATTTCACCCAGACTATTTTTAAAGGGGCCAACACCATCATTTTTTAGTTTCTTACTATTTATGTAGTTAAAAAATATTTTGGGATTCTTTTTACTTTCTCTGGCAATGAGTCTCTCTGTCTCAATCTTTGCTGCCTTGATTTGCTTTTTACAAATGTTATTTAATTTTCTGTATTTATTTAATGCTTCATCACTACCTACTTGCTTTAATTCCCTAAATGCTTTCTTTTTGTCACATATTGCACTTCTTACCGCTTTATTTAGCCATAGTGGTTTCCTCCTATTTCTAGCATGCTTATTCCCATAGGGTATATATTGTGCACAGGTCCTATTCAGGATGCTAATAACATCTCCCATTTGTGTTGTGTACTTTTATGTCTCAGGACATCGTCCCAGTGCTCTACAGAAGGTTTTTTCTATCCCTGGAGGCACCGACGGGTGCCGCAGGTTACCTTCTGTAGAGCACCTTCCCTCATTTACACGCCGCTACCACAAGGTAATATGGGAGGACCTGGGGCAGCAGGGACAACACATAGGCGTGCCAGAGTTGTGGATTATGAGACGCTCGTACGGTGATTGGACAAAGCAATAGCATCATGATTGGCCAGCCAGCGCAGGAAGGCTGGCTAATACATGATGCTATTGCAATTGTGTAGTGTGACTGGTCAGCTCCTTAAATATGCCGCCCTATGCAGGGACAACCAATTGTAACGCAGGATCTTCCACCAATGACCGCTAATGGGGCGCGGTATCCCGGAGGCTGTGTCACGTCCCAGGGAGTTCACTAGGTGACGAAAAAAACCTTCCTGTTCCTCATTTACACGCCGCTACCATTGGGTTGAAACCAGCCTGTTTTTGAGCACTGCTCATAAACAGGTGTCGACAGTGACCGGTGGCAACAACCTGATCAACACGCCGCTACCTCGCAGTGTTTTGACGGTACAAGATACAATTGTCTCCGACACCCGGTTGTTTCTAACCTTCTGTAGCGGCGTATAAAGGTACCATTAAGGACATCTGAGGATTTTCTATAGCTCCCCTAATTTATTCTGCTATAATCAATTTTTTTCTCTTCTGGAAGGAGACACTTCTGACTTGAGGAATCTAAATGTAGACGCAGAAATGACTGAAGAGTCAGTGGAATCAGTCTGAATTTGTCCAGGTTGATCATCCAGCCCAGAGCCTGCAAGGATGAAATTGTGTTAGCAAGGCGATGTCTGCATTGTGTGGTAGAGCTCCCTACTACCACAATGTAATCCAGGTATGGCACGAGTGTCCCATTGATGACCTCAAGAAGCATCTGGAAAACAAAAGCTTAATTGTAGATCTTATAGACTCCATTTTGCAAGTGTGGAAACATAGAAAGGAGTTCAACTTCTTTAAATTTATGATAGTTCTATATGAAAAATCTGTCTTAGGGCCACGTCACACACACAGATATCTGTGCAGATATTGTTCGCAGATCTGTGGTTGCAGTGAAATCATGGATACATTTTGTTCCATTTGTACACAGCCACAAAATAGAACAATGTGTCCATGATTTCACTGCAACCAGAGATCTGCGAACAATATCTACACAGATATCTGTGTGTGTGACGTGGCCCTTAGATACCAGGAACAAAGGAGAATAAAATCCCCTTTCCTCCTGGTCTGCTGGAACTTCTATCAGGACGTGTTTGGATAGCAGGCTTTGACTCAAGGGCTTGCTGTTGTATAGGGAATAGCGGAGAAGTCACCGCAAAAGAATCCTGAGGGATGCGAAGAAATTCCAGCTTTAATCCTGGTGAAACTGGATTCAGGAATTAGATGTAATTGTCCCCCAATTTTTGGCTAAAAAACGTCGAACTTGCAACCCAGTGGAGGATCATGCGTAGCAGAATTTGTTTCCGCTCTTAGAGAATCCACTAAAAAGGGCACCTTTTTATTTGGTCTCCTTGCTCTCCCACCGGTCCCGGTCTCTATAGGACCAAATGGACGTTTCTTGAAGGCCCTCCTGTAGGATGGAACAGTTGGATTTAAGGAACTTCTTCTTTCTTTCTGCTGTTTTGGCGAGAATCTTCAAGCACCTTGCAAAACAGGTTCTCACCCTGACATGGCAGTGCGCACAATTTACACTCGATTGGCTAAAGGGTTGGAATTGGGATGCACAAAGGGCATGGCAAGCAGATTTGGTCTCAAGTCGCAGGGACTCCGCAGAGGCATCTGCTAGGTATGCTGAACCGCCTTGTATTAATGGGATGGAAGATAATTTTTCTCTAGAAACACCCTTCTTGATTTGGTCTTCAAGCTGATCCTCCCAGACCAACATAGATGTTTCTATACATATAGCAGATACACATGGTTTAAAGGCTCCCATGCAGGATTCTCATGAGCGCTTGAGTAGCATCTCTGCCTTTCGATCTAACGGACCAGACAGTAGCCCAGAGTCTTCTACAGGCAAGGTAGAACATTTGGGTGTAGAAGCTACAGCATCGTCTACCTTTGGCACTTTGGAAGAAGTTATCAAATCCTCTTCATCAAAGGGGTATTTCCTTTTGGAGGATGAAGGAAGCAAACCTCGCCTCTCCTGCTTGTCCCATTCCCTTCGGACCAATCTTTTACCGCTGCTATAACGGGAAAGGATCGTCTTTTTTTGGGAAAGTCCTACAAACAGAATATCCTGCATGGACTTAGTCTTTTTGCAATCCCCATGGCATTTCTCACGGATGTCACCATATTATCCATAATTTGTATGGGAAAGCAGTGATTTTCCATCCTCATCAAATGATGATGATGATGATTGAGAGGAACTAGGAGACCTGATTTGGTGATTATCAGAAGAGGAGTCAGAACAGGGAATAACCTTTTTTGACTTGGATTTATGCTTCCTTGTTTTGACTACAGACTTAAGGGAATGGAGTTCCTCTCTGATTATGGCCCGTATGTCATTGGACCTAACTGAAGATTCCTCCTGCAGCGTCTGGTTAATACAATGCTGACACAGTCTTTTGGAATAAGAGTCAGGAAGGGAATGTGAGCACAATGCACATTTTTTGTGCTTTAGTTTTTTGGATCTCTTAGCCTAAAGGAAAGATACACAAAAAGAAGGGGAAATCAGCTTAATAGGCAGAGCCATTTAATACTCACCCAGTGAAGCTTGAAGTGGTACCAGTTCTGGTGGTGGAGGCACAGCATGAGATGAAGACTGACCAGACTTTTTACTCCGCTCACTCTTGTCAGTGGAGTCACCCTCTCTGGAGAGCCTACTGCTGCTCTTAATTTTGCTTTGAACTAGAACTTCCACTACCTGTTGATGCACCTCAGTCTCCTGGAGAGGACATCCTTGCGGGCACACCAGCAGCAGAACGCCGCCGGCATTAATACTTACAGCCTACCCATCCTGTTCTCCATGCTGGAGAATACCTCCCCAGAACCAGATTACCGTCACTTCTGAGTCAGGAAAGCTAATGGCCAGTGCGCATGCACAGGGGTCAAACTCTGGAAGTTCGGCCCGATGGAGACACCGGCCGCCGCTATCTGCTTGCCAGGATGAGTGCGCTATGTTCCACCATCCGCACAGTGTTCTCATGATGGAAACAAAAGCTGAATGCGACAAAAACAACAGTACACTGCAGTAAAAATATTAATATTAAATGCCAGTGCAGTATAAAAAAATTTATGTAACAAATACAGGGTACTTAGTCCATCCGTTTTTTTGCGCAAAAAAAGTTATTTCAAGCCACGTCACTAACTTAATTAAAGCTTTTGTTTCCAATATGTTGGCGGTGTGAACATGTTCTTACAGACTTGTTCGCTGTGTGCAGGACTCAACTGTTTTTAATAACAGTGTTCTCATGAGCCAGAGTGGCCATACTGAGCGCTGGCATCATGATATCTCTTGTTCAGATGAGGGAGGGGGTGATGTCTGATAGGCAGTGCTCCCCTGACATGGACTCTGGAACCCCAGACCCTGCCATTCCCACAGATACCGGTGCAGAGGCTGCTCTGGATCCAGGTACACTTCATGTCTGCAGGTTCCCATAAGGACAAAAAAACCAACTGAGGAGGTGAGGGGGACCGCCCCTTTTTATCTGTAGGTTTCCTATCCCTATGGGAGAACCCTCTCTCAAGTGGGTGCTGTCATGGCGAGAAGAAAAGACCCCTTAATTTGCAGGATTTGTGTTTCCAGAAGCACAAGCTGGGCATTAGAATGTATGGGGATAACGTACTGGGCATTACAATGGCAGATTTGCAATTTTAACTCAGTAATATTCATTGCTGCTTGTTTCTGGAAAACACCTATGCAGTCAAAATCACTGCTACAGCTGTAAATTCCCAGAGAGGTGCAATTTCCAAAATGGGGACACTTGGAGGGGTGCTGCTCTTCTGGCACTTAGGTTTTGTATATGGATTCTGAAAATATTCTAGGAAAATCTGTGCTCCAAGAGTCAAAAAGCGCTCCTTCCCTCCTGAGTGTTGCTAAGTGGCTAAACAGTGCTGTACTGGGGTGTAACTACATAACTTAGAAAAAGGAGTATAGGCTTTAAGTTTTGCAAAAAGTTTCAAATTTACTAAAGTTGCTGACAAAAGACAAGGACAAAGGGAAGGGAGATCTAAGGTGCTCACGTGCTTAGAGTCAGCAATTGGCTCAATATAAAGTGCAATTTGCCAAATAGACAGCTCAAAATTCCCCTGATGAAGTAACCGTTACCTGGTTGGTCACGAAACGCGTAGGGGTCCTGTGGTCCGGACCACCCCTCTCTCCCCCCTTGTCTCCGTGCGGATGGCCAGTGATGGCCTTGGTAAATATGTGTATTGTTACTGTCATTAGACATTGTAGATTTTCATGCCTGTCATGAATAGTTCTTACTGAGGTGTCTCGCCCCTTATCCGGATACTGGGGCTTATATGAGTGTAATGTCTCTCTCCCCATAGGGGACAGCATGGGATATAGAACATGTTATGTTATGTCTATGTAATTTATACCTGTGACCTGTTATAAGAGAGTTACTATATACCCCTATGTAAACCTATTGTATGTGGGTCTCTGCGTAGACACCAATTTTTGTATGTAACGATGGGATATGAATAAGCCCTTTGTCCTTGTTTTTTGTCAGCAACTTTAATAAATTTGAAACTTTTTGCAAAACTTAAAGCCTACACTCCTTTTTCTAAGTTATGGATCTATATCGGAGTAGCTTTTTGAAGTATGTCCCCTAATTTTAGTGTGGTCTACTTCTTATTATGGAATTTTGTTTGATAGTGGGGTGTAACTACGTTCAGCAGAAATTCTGACAAATTTCAGCAAAATTTTTATCCATTCTCCTATGTGAAAATGTAAAATCTGGAGCTAAAACAATTTTAGTGTGGTAAAAATGTAAATACTTTTTTCTCCGGTTACCCTTGTGTTAAAATTTTTACCTTCCTCATTGCTTTAATTCCCATGAAGCAACTGAAAGGTTAATAAACTTTTTACATATGATTTTGAGCAGTTTTGGGTACGGTCTTGTCAGATGGGCCCCTCAAAGTCACTTCAATGTGATATGTGGTCCTTAAAGAAAAAAAAAAATTGGTTTTGTAAATTTTGTTGGAAAAAATTAAACATTTCTTGATAAACTTTTATCCCTTCTAACTACCTGCCAAAAAATATGTTTAAAAAAAGGTTACTGGTGTAAAGTAGACATGTTGGAAAACATGATAATTACTATCCGGTAAGGCTACTTTCACACTACGATTTTCTCTTTTCCAATGCTATCCGATACAAATCGGACAGCATCGGACTGATTTCGGCCCCCATGCAGCCCTATGGGCATCAGACCGAATCGGATGTGCACTAAATGGCATCCGATTTGGTCCGATCCTGTCCGATTTTTTTATCGGTGCAAAAATCAGAGCATGCTCCGATTTTTGCACCGAAAATAAAAATCAGACAAAATCAGATTGGACCAAATCAGATGCCATTTAGTGCACATCCGACCCGACCCGATGTTTTTAACATGGGGCCCTATGGAGCAAGGTCCGAGGAAACATCTGATGTGTCCTCGGACCCGATTTCACTGTACTGAGCATGCTCAGTACAGTAAAACTGCTCCTAACTAAGAAAGCAGGGGTTAAAAAAAAAAAAAAAAATTTGAATGCTCACCTGTCCCCAAGGCCCTCGTCGTCTCACGCACGGTCCCTCAGGCTCCCGGTGTCCTCGCGGTGTCTCCCGTGTCTGCAGAGGTCTTCTACTTCTGAACAGGACCTGCCGTGACGTCACAGTCAAGAAGACGATCTCTACAGATACGGGAGACACCGGGAGGACACCGCGAGGACACCGGGAGCCTGCGGGACCGTGCGGGAGATGGCGGGGGCCTCGGGGACAGGTGAGCAGACATTTTTTTTTTTTTTTTTTAATCAGCCCGGAGGTGAGGACCGGGGGAGCAAAGGAGGGGAGGACCGGGGGAGCAAAGGAGAGACAGCTGTGACAGCTCAGAGAGCGATCTGACAGGAGGGCAGGCATCTTATTTTCTGTTGGAATCGGATGCCTATTTGGCATCCTATTCCAGGCATCAGAAGGAGCCAATGCTGTCCGATTTTATGAAGCACCTCTCCCCACTAAGTGCGTGTCAGAGCATTCAAGGTAGCCACCTATATAGTCGACATATTTATGACTCAACATCAAAAAAGATATATACTTTTCTTTGTATGCAACACCCTACACACTTGTGCACCACACAACCATCAACAGGATAGGGATGGAACTTGTTCGATGCGGTCATGGCTCTGGGAAATCAAAATTACCGGTTAGTAATTATTTTTTACCCTCCCCATGACAGCACTGAAAGTGGGAGGATAAAATAGAAGAGACTCCTAGGGTGGGACAACAGAAGAAAGAATATCCTCCGAAAAGCCAGAGCCGATATGCCTACATCTAGCCTAAAATGGCCAAAGAAAGTGGTAGGAGAGGACCAAACTGCAGTTCTGCCCATCTGTTCTACAAATGCCTTAGCCCCTTTAGCCCAGGAGGTGGCAATGGCTCTAGTAGAGTGAGCCTTAATATCCAGTGGGGGGGGGCTTTGCCCCAAAGAAGAGTAGGAAAGTGAGATAGCCATGCAAAGCCACCTAGCAATCGTGGCTTTAGAGGCCTGTTTTCATCTATTTATCCTCAGAAAGGAGACGAAGAGGGCAGATGATTGACGCCAAGGTTTTGATAATTCTAAGTATTTGGGCAAGCACGGTGGCTCAAGTGGTTAGCACTGTAGCCTTTGCAGCGCTGGGGTCTTGAAGTCCTGGGTTCAATTCCCACCAAGGACACTAAGGACAACATCTGCAAGGAGTTTGTATGTTCTCCCCGTGTTTGCGTGGGTTTCCTCCGGGCACTCCGGTTTCCTCCCACATTGTAAAGACATACTGATAGGATGTTTAGATTGTGAGCTCCAAGAGAGACAGAGAGAGAGAGAGACTCATGTATGTGAAGTGCTATATAAATGAATAAATATTATATTATTGGAGCAGACATCGTCTGACATCAAGGAAATGGAAGGTTTGTTCTCACTGGGATTTTGGGCTGTCACAAAAAGATGGCAAAATGATCTCCTGGTCCCTATGAAATTTGGAATTGACCTTCGGAATGAAAGCCGGGTCAGGCCTTAAGATTACTCTGTCATCCAATATGGTAGTAAACGGAGGATTGACAGAAAAAGCCTGAAGATCAGAGATGCACCGAGCAGATGTCAGGAGAGCAGTTTTCAGAGTAAGTGCCTTTACTGAAATAGAGGCAATGGGCTCAAAGGGAGCAGTAGTCAAGGCATTCAGGACAAAATTTAGATCCCACGGAGCAACCTTAGGACTTTTCAGGGGTCAGGCCGCAAAAGAGGCTCTAATGAATCTACAAACCCATGGGTGGTCAGCAATTTTTTGATCAAATAGAGCACTGACTTGTACTTTAAGGGTACTGGTTGATAACCCCTTCTACAACCCACACTGAAGAAATTCAAGCACCTCAGACATTGGGAACTATTGGCTTTCATGGGTTAAGTGACACCCTGAAAAGTCAAGTAATTTTTTCATACTTGCTTGATGCGACCTTTTTTATACTAGAGAGCATAGTGGCAACAAAGGACCCTGAAAAACCCTTTGCTAAAAAGGAGCCCCCTCTCAAGTTCCATGCTGTGAGATGAAGTCTGAACTTGGGGATGCAGAAATGAGCCCTGGCCCTGGACCACTCCCCCTGATGTAACACATAATGGCTCAGAAAACCTGCCACTATGTTGTCCACCCCTTTTAGGGGAGTGCCTGATAGGGACTGAAAAATGCTTTCTGCCAACCTGAACAGCTGCCTGGCTTCTTCTATTAACAGACTGGATTTTGTCCCTCCTTGATGGTTTATGTATGAGATGGCTGGGATGTTGTCTGATAGGACTGCCATGTGCATCCCTCTAACCACATCTGCTGTCTGAAGAATCACCTATATTATGGCTGCTAGCTCTCTTAGGTTGGAGGAAGCTGTCCTCATGGTGTAACCCCATTGACCCTGAAGGCCACTTTACACGCACAGATATCGGTGTCCAACTTCTGAACAGATCTCTGGTTGCAGCGAAATCATGGACACATTGTTCCATTTTGTGGCTGTGAACAATGGAGCAATGTGTCCAAGATTTCACTGCAACCAGAGATCTGTTCAGAAGTTGGACACATATCTGTGTGTTTCAAGTGGCCTTGAAATATCAGATCCCCCAGATGGCCCCCATCCCAAGGGACTGGCATCTGTGGTTAACACTAATGGAGCCTGAACTGACCAAGGAACCCCTTTGTTTAAATTGTCACTGTTTAGCCACCACTGCAAGGACTGTAACACTGGGAGAGATAGCAGAAACGTCCGATTTAGGTTGGAAAAACCTGTTCAGACAGGTTTTGCAGCTGCAAATCCCTTGTATGGAATGGAGCCGAACAAACCGCTGGGATAATGGCAGTCAGGGACCCCAGCAGGGACTTTGCCTGTCTTAAGGGCCCGTTACACACGATATCATGAACGATATCATTGCAACGTCATAGGTGTAGGGGACGGTGCTTCGATGTCGAAACTACATCATTGTGTGTGACACGTATCAACAATTAACGATATATCGTTGATTGCAGATTTATGGACAGGACCATAAATCTATCGTTGATCTCCCCCTGGGCACCCAGCATCGGTGCGTGTGACAGAGGGGCACCAACGATGAACAAGCTCCCAGCACTGCACAGCAAGCGCTGGGAGCTGGTAACCATGGTAAACAACAGATATCTAGGCAGCACCTAGCTACCAGATGTATACCCTGGTTATCAGCCTTCTTCGCTTACAGGCTGGTATCCAAGATACACAGCGGGTAACTAGGGAGAGCACTGTCCCTAGTTACCCGCTGTGTACCTTGGATACCAGCCTGCTCCCGCTTACTGCAGCCTGTCAGCGGGAGCTAGACATCGTGGAAAGAATATTTTATTCTTTTCCATGATGTCGCTGGTCCACTGGTCGTTGGCAAGTTTGCCTGTGTGACAGCTCACCAGCAATCAGCTCACAATGTGGCAGCGATCCACATCGCAGCGTGTAACGGGCCCTTTACTGTCACTGGACAGTCATGCTGTAAGACTTCTATTTTCCCTTGGATTTTTTCTGCTGGGAGGAAACAGTACTGGATAGTAGAGTCTAGACGGATTCCAAGGAACTACTGAACTTGAACTAGTTCTAGTCTCAATTTTTCCCTGTTTATTATCCACCCAAGGTTGGTTAAGATTGTGAGCACATGACTGACAGATTTTACATAGTCCTCTTTGTTGAATGACACAATGAGGAAATAGTCTAAAAGGTATCAGGAGTATTTCTTGCATTCTCAGGAAGGATGTCATCTCGGCAACAATTTTTGTGAAGATGCGAGGTGCTAGCCACAGGCCAAAAGGAAGGCACTGATAATGCAAATGGGTAGGAACCCCTTCGACCTCTACCAATACTCTCAGATACTGCTGATGTTCTCCAAAAATTGGCACATGGTAGCAAGCGTCTTTTAGATCTACTACCACCATGTAGCAATGCGGTTACAGACGTCTCACAGCTGACTTCAGGGTCTCCATTTTGAATTTTTCCACCCGTAGGTATTGATTTAGCATCTTCAAATTGAAGATAGTTTTCAGCGACCCGTCTGGTTTTGGAATAAGAAACAAAGTGCTGTAAAACCTCCTGCCTAACTCATGATCTGCCACTCTTACTAGCACTCTCTTCTGTACCAGGACTTCTTTCTTTATCGTGTCCTGATTACTTCTAGACACACGGTTCACAACCATCTGTTGAGGTGAGAGAGTGGAAAAATTGAATCAGAGTCCCTCACCTATCAATTTGACTACCCGTTTCAAGGCCGGTGGAGAGGCCCACCAATGGACGAAAAAGAAAGAAAAACAAAAAAAGAAACACAGCCTTCCTCCGACTTGCAGCCTGGAGTCATTGCCGAGAAGGGTTTTTAAAGGGAGGCTTATTAAAGAGGAATTCTCTGTCCTTCCTGGCTTTCCATGAATGACCTTGCGTAGTTTTGTTGTCTCATAGACCCCAAATTCCTCTACCACTACCTGACCCCCAAAAGGACTGACGGGATCTAGAGAAGGGAGGTGGTGGGAAGTACTTCTTATTGTCAGCTGCTTTCTCCAAAATATCATCCGACGTCTTCCCAAACAAGTATTCGCCTTCACATGAAACAGAACAAAGTTTCACCTTCGACTGAAAGTCTGCAGTCCAGTTTTTCAACCACAGCGCCCTGCGACCAGAGTTCGTTAAGGCACATGAACGAGCAGCAAAACGGACAGAGTTTACAGAAATGTCTGCCAAAAACCCTGCTGCTTTCTCTAGTAAAGGGATCGCTTCTAGGAGTTTCTCTCACGGACACTTATCCTTTACCTGATCTTTTAATGCCTCTACCTACTTAATCATCGACCTTGCCGTACAGGTGGCTGCTACCCCGGTTTAAAGAACCATGCCGATACTTCCTATGCTGACTTCAGAAAGACATACGCTTTTTTTTTTATCTAAGGGGACTTTTAGGGAACCCAGGTCCTCAAAGGGGAGTGCTAACCCCTTGGAGGTTTTGGCGATGGCTGCGTCAAGTTTAGGCGCTTTCTCCCTTTTATCACAGATATCCTCGCTGAAGGGGTATTTACGTTTAGAGCGTGGGGAACCGCCATTTTCATAATTGGCCTTTTCCACTTTTTTTTTTTTTAGTAAGTTCCAGCAAGTTGTCATGAAAGTGGAAGAGACTGTTTTTTCTCCTCCAGATTACTGAACTAGATAGAGTCCTGTATAGTTCGCTGTTCCTTAGAGGTCTCTACCTCCATAGTAGATCTGACCAGTTTTAGCAGTTTACTTATATCATCTGCTGAAAAATAGAGATGGCCCAATTCTTCATCTGAGGAAGCTGCCTCCGAGAGGTCTAAAAGGTACCGTTACACACAGATATATTGCTTGCAACTCACTGGTTGCAGTGAAATCATGTACACATTGTCCCATTTTGTTGCCGTGTACAAATGGAACAGTGTGTCCATGATTTCACTGCAACCAGTGAGTTGCAAGCAATATATCTTTGTGTGTAACGATACCTTTACAGGGTTAGTTCACCCGGTTCATCCTCGGAGCTTACATTAACAGCTGGGGCCTCTGCGGGGGGGGGGGGGGGGGGGATGCCTATCTTCACCGGATATTGCACCCATAACCTGCACAATCTCCCTTCTGAGTCTGACAGTAGTTTTAACTTCATCCCTAATGAGGGTCTTAATGTTATCAAACAATGAAAGGGTTTCTTCCGTCACAGTTGTGTCTGTACATTGGCAATATATCGGCTTCTCATACTCTTTGGGTAGAGACTTCTCACAAAGGGCTCAAACCTTGTTTTTCTGCTTAGATGTGGCTTTTGTACCCTAATAATCTAATAATGACACAGAAAGTATCCATTAGCATACATGTCTGCTTTACAAAGGCACTCACCCATCCATATGCCCGGAGATACCACGGTGGGCTGGGATTTGGGATACTCTGAAGCATCAGGGGTCTGTGCTGCAGGATCTACCATGCTGCAGTGATCAGCCGAGTGCATGCACGTCTAGAACCAACGGCCTGTGATCTGCTGCCACCTTCACCAGCCCTGCAGCCCCTTATGTATCATACAGGTCCAGTGTGTGCGCCATGAAGGTGGCTTCCGGACCAAAAGTGCCCAGCACACCGCACCCTCAGCGTGTGACATCACTTCCAGTTCTCTCCCAGAAGTGGTCCCCATCCCATCAGGCACCTGCCATCAAAAGGACATGCCTCCTCTCCCGGTCCAGACCTCCAGGCAGGAGCAGCAGCCAGGGAGCCCCGCGGTGAAGATGGCGTCCTTCGCTCCAGAACTCCTGCAGCCTCCCCTGATGCTGCAATGACAGACGCATGCCGCTGCACCCAGCCGCCATCACCGCTGCAGGCCTCGGTTCTTCCCTGTCAAAGGACCGGCATTCACAGAGGGAACTCCCTCCAGATATTTTCGCAGCACTGCTGCAGGCACCCACTCCTCCATGAAAAGAAACCACAACGAGTGGGGAAAGGTGCTGCCCTCCCCTTTTATTTTTGCTGTAGGTTTCCTGTTACTGGGGGTGGGTACCATCTTTCACTGTTGGTGCTGTCATGGGAAAGGGAAAATATTAACCATTTTGAGTGATATAACTCTGGCATAAAAAGTAAAAGTGAAAATGATGACACTTTACTAACATGAACAAGAATATGCTGTGACCAGAGTTATCAATTTATAAAGTGGCACTGGTCAGAATTGAAATGGAGAAAAAAAAAATAAGCCAAGTCAGGACAGTGAAAACAGAGGTGGTGGGGGTTAATGTGTTACAGAAGAAATTTTGATGAGCTTCATATTGCAGTACTGCTCACCAGAACTGTCACTCAGTGGGAGAACCAGCCCTGCTAGAAACTAGAAAGTGAAATGCTGCAAGGTGATGTGCTGCACAAGACACAATATGAGAAGACTACTTTATATTTATGTTAAATCTTTTATAGCCACAATCAGGGTTATGTGACATTCTGGATATACGGTATTTCACTACATCCCACCCAGGAGACCCAGGAGTCTCCGCACAAGAAACTGACATCCTGCAATTAGGAAATCTGCACTGCAGGTCAATTTACACAGGATTAAAGAGCAGCACAGTGGCAGAAGGTCTCGATAAATCCACCCACTTCTGAACAGTGTTAAAAATGCTACTAATTCTGATCACAGGTACGTTCCTTAATGTTTATAAAAGCCTTAAAACAAAAAAAGTTCAAGATAAAATTTCAGTCATCATCAACAAATAGAATTACAGAAAAGTAACATTTCAATGAAGATAACCTAATTAACAATCTGATCAGTGTGTTTGGCATTATCGGCCCAATGGTGTACAGTAGAAGGCGTTCTGGTGCCCCTGTTGGCTGCTGGACTTATATAGTTGAAGCGTGTCTGTGTATTATCGCTGTGACCATTAGATGTCTGTAACGTGTGCGTCATACAAGCAGAGACCAGCAGAACAGTTACGAAAATACAGAATTATATCTGCATCCACTGAAATGACAAAACCATATTCAAACATTGACCATTTCCAACACTGGAATCAGCCAACTATAGTGAGGCCTACGATCATCACTGCCAGCAGATATCAAGAAGAGGAATCAGACTGCAGCTGCATTTCAATGTGTCAAATCCTCTTTCCCTCCCACAGAAGATAAAGCTAAACTGAGGCTTTGCAGAGGATTATTCTTCTCTCCCATCAGCCAAGTCATGTACAGAGCGATTAGCGGCATCACATACAGGTGTGGCAAAATCACATGTGTAAATACATAGAATAATCCAAGTTATCAACAAGCTCCTAGAAAGCAACAAGCATAACGGACAGGAATCAAGGAAAGGCGGCAGACTGCAGCCGACCATAGGAATGGGCAGACAAGGTGGGACGGCAGCAGCCGAACATCACCCTTCAGAAGCTGCTGGAGATTTACTGAGCACAGAACACACTGGGCCAGGAAGACAGACAGGTGGAACTTTGCTATGTAAAGGCACATGCTATGAAGAGCCAGACCCGGCAGTGCATCTACATGTACACAACTCGCGGCTCTACTCACGGGCCCCCCCACGCACGCGCGCACACAGCGCAGCACTCAGGGCCCCCTCCCGCTCACACAGCGCGGCACGCAGGGGGCCCCCTCCCCCCACACACACAGCGCGGCACGCAAGGGGCCCCCCCCCCACACACAGCGCGGCACGCAGGGGGCCCCCCCCCCCCACACACCAGCACCCCCCACACAGCCGGCACGGCAGGGGGCCCCCCCCACACACACACACAGCGCGGCACGCAGGGGGCCCCCCCCACACACACACAGCGCGGCACGCAGGGGGCCCCCCCACACACACACAGCGCGGCACGCAGGGGGCCCCCCCACACACACACACAGCGCGGCACGCAGGGGCCCCCCACACACACACACACACAGCGCGGCACGCAGGGGCCCCCCCACACACACACACACAGCGCGGCACGCAGGGGCCCCCCCCCACACACACACACAGCGCGGCACGCAGGGGCCCCCCCCACACACACACACAGCGCGGCACGCAGGGGGCCCCCCCCACACACACACAGCGCGGCACGCAGGGGCCCCCCCCCACACACACACAGCGCGGCACGCAGGGGCCCCCCCCACACACACACAGCGCGGCACGCAGGGGCCCCCCCACAACACACAGCGCGGCACGCAGGGGCCCCCACACGCCGGCCCACACACACAGCGCGGCACGCAGGGGCCCCCCCCCACACACAGCGCGGCACGCAGGGGCCCCCCCCAACACACAGCGCGGCACGCAGAGGGGCCCCCCCAACACACCAGCGCGGCACGCAGGGGCCCCCCCCCACCACACACAGCGCGGCACGCAAGGGGCCCCCCCACACACGCCGCACGCAGCGCCGCCACACACAGGGGCACGCAGGGGCCCCCCCACACACAGCGCGGCACGCAGGGGCCCCCCCCACACACAGCGCGGCACGCAGGGGCCCCCCCACACACAGCGCGGCACGCAGGGGCCCCCCCCACACACAGCGCGGCACGCAGGGGCCACAGCCCACACAGCGCGGCACGCAGGGGCCCCCCCCACACACAGCGCGGCACGCAGGGGCCCCCCCACCCACACCACACACAGCGCGGCACGCAGGGGCCCCCCCCCCACACACAGCGCGGCACGCAGGGGCCCCCCCCACACACAGCGCGGCACGCAGGGGCCCCCCCCACACACAGCGCAGCACGCAGGGGCCCCCCCCACACACAGCGCAGCACGCAGGGGCCCCCCCACACACAGCGCCACCGCAGGGGCCCCCCCACACAGCGCAGCACGCAGGGGCCCCCCACACACAGCGCAGCACGCAGGGGCCCCCCCACATACAGTGCAGCACACAGGGGCCCCCCCACATACAGTGCAGCAAGCAGGGGCCCCCCCACATACAGCGCAGCACGCAGGGGCCCCCCCACATACAGCGCAGCACGCAGGGGCCCCCCCACACACAGCGCAGCGCAGCACGCAGGGGCCCCCCACACACAGCGCAGCACGCAGGGGGCCCCCCCCATACAGTGCAGCACGCAGGGGCCCGGGGCCCCTCCGTCCTCCCGCACACGGAGCGCCACCATCACTCACCCCCAAATAACATAGTTGGTCTTGACGTTCTTCGGCCAGGAAAACTCTCCGAATATCACCTCATCCCCCTTGACGTTTATATCTTTCTTCTGGATGTTGTACTGACGCAGGACGCTCAGCACGTCCGCCATCTTCTCCTCCTAAGAGCTGTGGCCGCAGAAGGACCCCACCACAAGAGCTGACTAAACAGAGCGCCTGATTCGTCCACTGTGAGGACCTATGAGTATAAGCTGTCCTGAGTAATGCCTGTCGTTGAAGGCACCAGGACAACATAGCTGGCCAAGCCAAAGCCTGATATCGCTGATGTGGTGTGCGCATGCGCACTCGGCACGTGTGTGTTTGTTTTCTGCCCTGTTCCGTGTACACAGTGGTGCGCATGCGTCCTGTGTCCCGCTGTTACCACACTGCTCTCGGCCTGGGGCAGCTCCGGCACTGTACTTACAGTAACAGCTGTGTGTCCTCAGGTGCTGTCTGCTCCTCTCCTCCATGCACAGGTCACTGTGTGAGGAAGCTCCAGCACTGTACAGTGACAGCTGTGTGCCCTCAGGTGCTGTCTGCTCCTCTCCTCCATGCACAGGTCACTGTGTGAGGCGGCTCCAGCACTGTACAGTGACAGCTGTGTGCCCTCAGGTGCTGTCTGCTCCTCTCCTCCATACACAGGTCACTGTGTGAGGCGACTCCAGCACTGTACAGTGACAGCTGTGTGCCCTCAGGTGCTGTCTGCTCCTCTCCTCCATGCACAGGTCACTGTGTGAGGCAGCTCCAGCACTGTACAGTGACAGCTGTGTGCCCTCAGGTGCTGTCTGCTCCTCTCCTCCATGCACAGGTCACTGTGTGAGGCGGCTCCAGCACTGTACAGTGACAGCTGTGTGCCCTCAGGTGCTCTCTGCTCCTCTCCTCCATGCACAGTTCACTGTGTGAGGCGGCTCCATCACTGTACAGGGACAGCTGTGTGCCCTCAGGTGCTGTCTGCTCCTCTCCTCCATGCACAGGTCACTGTGTGAGGAAGCTCCAGCACTGTACAGTGACAGATGTGTGCCCTCAGGTGCTGTCTGCTCCTCTCCTCCATGCACAGGTCACTGTGAGGCAGCTCCAGCACTGTACAGTGACAGCTGTGTGCCCTCAGGTGCTGTCTGCTCCTCTCCTCCATACACAGGTCACTGTGTGAGGCGGCTCCAGCACTGTACAGTGACAGCTGTGTGCCCTCAGGTGCTGTCTGCTCCTCTCCTCCATACACAGGTCACTGTGTGAGGTGACTCCAGCACTGTACAGTGACAGCTGTGTGCCCTCAGGTGCTGTCTGCTCCTCTCCTCCATGCACAGGTCACTGTGTGAGGTGACTCCAGCACTGTACAGTGACAGCTGGGTGCCCTCAGGTGCTGTCTGCTCCTCTCCTCCATGCACAGGTCACTGTATGAGGCTGCTCCATCACTGTACAGTGACAGCTGTGTGCCCTCAGGTGCTGTCTGCTCCTCTCCTCCATGCACAGGTCACTGTGTGAGGCGGCTCCAGTACTGTACAGTGACAGCTGGGTGCCCTCAGGTGCTGTCTGCTCCTCTCCTCCATGCACAGGTCACTGTGTGAGGCGGCTCCATCACTGTACAGTGACAGCTGTGTGCCCTCAGGTGCTGTCTGCTCCTCTCCTCCATGCACAGGTCACTGTGTGAGGAAGCTCCAGTCACTGTACAGTGACAGCTGGTGCCCTCAGGTGCTGTCTGCTCCTCTCCTCCATGCACAGGTCACTGTGTGAGGCGGCTCCATCACTGTACAGTGACAGCTGTGTGCCCTCAGGTGCTGTCTGCTCCTCTCCTCCATGCACAGGTCACTGTGTGAGGAAGCTCCAGCACTGTACAGTGACAGCTGTGTGCCCTCAGGTGCTGTCTGCTCCTCTCCTCCATGCACTACTGGAGGCGCTCCAACTGTACAGTGACAGCTGGTGCCCTCAGGTGCTGTCTGCTCCTCACTCCATGCACAGGTCACTGTGTGAGGCGCTCCAGCACTGTACAGTGACAGCTGTGTGCCCTCAGGTGCTGTCTGCTCCTCTCCTCCATGCACAGGTCACTGTGTGAGGAGCTCCAGCACATACAGTGACAGCTGTGTGCCCTCAGGTGCTGTCTGCTCCTCTCCTCCATGCACAGGTCCTGTGTGAGGCAGCTCCAGTACTGTACAGTGACAGCTGTGTGCCCTCAGGTGCTGTCTGCTCCTCTCCTCCATGCACAGGTCACTGTGGAGGGCTCCAGCACTGTACAGTGACAGCTGTGTGTGCCCTCAGTGCTTCTGCTCCTCTCCTCCATACACAGGTCACTGTGTGAGGCGGCTCCAGCACTGTACAGTGACAGCTGTGTGCCCTCAGGTGCTGTCTGCTCTCCCTCCATGCACAGGTCACTGTGTGAGGGCTCCAGCACTGTACAGTGACAGCTGTGTGCCCTCAGGTGCTGTCTGCTCCTTCTCCATCACAGGTCACTGGTGAGGATCCCACTGTGTATGTGTGCCCTCAGGCTGTTGCTCTCCTCATCACGTCACTGTTAGGCTCCAACTGTACATACAGCTGGTGCCTCAGGTGCTCTGCCCTCTCCTCCATGCACAGGTCACTGTGTGAGGCGCTCCAGCACTGTACAGTGACAGCTGTGTGCCTCAGGTGCTGTCTGCTCCTCTCCTCCTGCACAGGTCACTGTGTGAGGCAGCTCCAGCACATGTACAGTGACAGCTGTGTGCCCTCAGGTGCTTCTGCTCCTCTCTCCATGCACAGGTCACTGTGTGAGGCAGCTCCAGCACTGTACAGTGACAGCTGTGTGCCCTCAGGTGCTGTCTGCTCCTCTCCTCCATGCACAGGTCACTGTGAGGCAGCTCCAGCACTGTACAGTGACAGCTGTGTGCCCTCAGGTGCTGTCTGCTCCTCTCCTCCATACACAGGTCACTGTGTGAGGTGACTCCAGCACTGTACAGTGACAGCTGTGTGCCCTCTGGTGCTGTCTGCTCCTCTCCTCCATACACAGGTCACTGTATGAGGCGCTCCAGCACTGTACAGTGACAGCTGTGTGCCCTCAGGTGCTGTCTGCTCCTCTCCTCCATGCACAGGTCACTGTATGAGGCTGCTCCATCACTGTACAGTGACAGCTGTGTGCCCTCAGGTGCTGTCTGCTCCTCTCTCCATGCACAGGTCACTGTGTGAGGCGGCTCCAGTACTGTACAGTGACAGCTGGTGCCCTCAGGTGCTGTCTGCTCCTCTCCTCCATGCACAGGTCACTGTGTGAGGCGGCTCCATCACTGTACAGTGACAGCTGTGTGCCCTCAGGTGCTGTCTGCTCCTCTCCTCCATGCACAGGTCACTGTGTGAGGAAGCTCCAGCACTGTACAGTGACAGCTGTGTGCCCTCAGGTGCTGTCTGCTCCTCTCCTCCATGCACAGGTCACTGTGTGAGGCAGCTCCAGCACTGTACAGTGACAGCTGTGTGCCCTCAGGTGCTGTCTGCTCTCCTCTCCTCCATCACAGGTCACTGTGTGAGGCGGCTCCAGCACTGTACAGTGACAGCTGTGTGCCCTCAGGTGCTGTCTGCTCCTCTCCTCCATACACAGGTCACTGTGTGAGGTGACTCCAGCACTGTACAGTGACAGCTGTGTGCCCTCAGGTGCTGTCTGCTCCTCTCCTCCATACACAGGTCACTGTGTGAGGCAGCTCCAGCACTGTACAGTGACAGCTGTGTGCCCTCAGGTGCTGTCTGCTCCTCTCCTCCATGCACAGGTCACTGTTGAGGCTGCTCCATCACTGTACAGTGACAGCTGTGTGTCCCTCAGGTGCTGTCTGCTCCTCTCCTCCATGCACAGGTCACTGTGTGAGGCGGCTCCAGCACTGTACAGTGACAGCTGTGTGCCCTCAGGTGCTGTCTGCTCCTCTCCTCCATGCACAGGTCACTGTGTGAGGCGGCTCCATCACTGTACAGTGACAGCTGTGTGCCCTCAGGTGCTGTCTGCTCCTCTCCTCCATGCACAGGTCACTTGTGTGAGGAAGCTCCAGCACTGTACAGTGACAGCTGTGTGCCCTCAGGTGCTGTCTGCTCCTCTCTCTCCCATGCACAGGTCACTGTGTGAGGCAGCTCCAGCACTGTACAGTGACAGCTGTGTGCCCTCAGGTGCTGTCTGCTCCTCTCCTCCATGCACAGGTCACTGTGTGAGGTGACTCCAGCACTGTACAGTGACAGCTGTGTGCCCTCAGGTGCTGTCTGCTCCTCTCCTCCATCACAGGTCACTGTTGAGGCAGCTCCAGCACTGTACAGTGACAGCTGTGTGCCCTCAGGTGCTGTCTGCTCCTCTCCTCCATGCACAGGTCACTGTGTGAGGCGGCTCCAGCACTGTACAGTGACAGCTGTGTGCCCTCAGGTGCTGTCTGCTCCTCTCCTCCATGCACAGGTCACTGTGTGAGGCGGCTCCAGTACTGTACAGTGACAGCTGTGTGCCCTCAGGTGCTGTCTGCTCCTCTCCTCCATGCACAGGTCACTGTGTGAGGTGACTCCAGCACTGTACAGTGACAGCTGTGTGTCCTCAGGTGCTCTCTGCTCCTCTCCTCCTTACACAGGTCACTGTGTGAGGCAGCTCCAGCACTGTACGGTGACAGCTGGGTGCCCTCAGGTGCTCTCTGCTCCTCTCCTCCATGCACAGGTCACTGTGTGAGGCGACTCCAGCACTGTACAGTGACAGCTGTGTGTCCTCAGGTGCTGTCTGCTCCTCTCCTCCATGCACAGGTCACTGTGAGGCAGCTCCAGCACTGTACAGTGACAGCTGTGTGCCCTCAGGTGCTGTCTGCTCCTCTCCTCCATGCACAGGTCACTGTGTGAGGCGGCTCCAGCACCGTACAGTGACAGCTGTGTGCCCTCAGGTGCTTTCTGCTCCTCTCCTCCATGCACAGGTCACTGTGTGAGGCAGCTCCAGTACTGTACAGTGATAGCTGTGTGCCCTCAGGTGCTGTCTGCTCCTCTTCTCCATGCACAGGTCACTGTGTGTGGCGACTGCAGCACTGTACAGTGACAGCTGTGTGCCCTCAGGTGCTCTCTGCCCCTCTCCTCCATGCACAGGTCACTGTGTGAGGTGACTCCAGCACTTTACAGTGACAGCTGTGTGCCCTCAGGTGCTGTCTGCTCCTCTCCTCCATGCACAGGTCACTGTGAGGCAGCTCCAGCACTGTACAGTGACAGCTGTGTGCCCTCAGGTGCTGTCTGCTCCTCTCCTCCATGCACAGGTCACTGTGTGAGGCGGCTCCAGCACTGTACAGTGACAGCTGTGTGCCCTCAGGTGCTCTCTGCTCCTCTCCTCCATGCACAGGTCACTGTGTGAGGCGGCTCCAGTACTGTACAGTGACAGCTGGGTGCCCTCAGGTGCTGTCTGCTCCTCTCCTCCATGCACTGGTCACTGTGTGAGGCGACTCCAGGACTTTCCAGTGACAGCTGTGTGCCGTCAGGTGCTCTCTGCCCTCTTCCATGCACAGGTCACTGTGTGAGGCGACTACTCCAGTACTGTACAGTGACAACTGTGTGACCTCAGGTGCTGTCTAATCCGTTCCACCTGCACAGGTCGGGGCAGCTTCGTAGCACTAACCCCTGCACCTCACTCAGCTGCAGCCTTAACCTTTGTTCACACAAGGCATTTTTGTTGCACTTTTTTCTGCAGCGATATTGACTAGCCCAGAGTATGTGGACTCAGGTATATGGGCCCTCTGTTGAGGTAGGGATGTCACTGGTGGCCTGCCCAGGCCCGTGGCCCTGGTGGTCAAGTAAAAAGGGGTAGTTGGAATGGGAATAAAAGTTTATAAGTTTATCGTGACGCCACACGCAGATTCTGGTGATGTAGCACCAGCGCCGCTTCAGAACACCGGAAGGCAATGGTACAGCAGCCGAGATGGTACAGCTCCCTGCAGGTAGAGCTGGCCCTCCGGGGCAGGGATGCACTTGTAGTGATGGACGTGCTGATGATGGAGATAAGTAAGTTGCAGTGCAGCAGTGAAGTCCCCTTCTCTCTCTCAGGGCTCCCGTGCTCCGTCTTTCCTCAGTGCAAACTAAAACTCACTGTTTTTCTACCTCCTTCCTCCACTAACCCCCCTCCAGGGCATGGACTCAAACCATCTGCCTACGTGGGTGTGTGGGAGTGCTAGTGACTCACCGTGACAGGGGTGTTCGCGTCGCAGGCGTTGACTCTCCTCTTGTCACGGAACCGCGGCTGCGGGGCCCGGTGGTCCAGATCAATAGGGGGGATGGCTGAACAGTAGGGGTTAATCTTGTCTCGTGACGCCACCTGCGGGTGTTCGGTAACGGTACCGACGCTGCTAGGCCTCCGGGGGATGTTAGGCAGCAAGATGGAACGCTCCCCACAGGATGAGCGGGAGTCCCCGGCGCCGGGAGCTGCGCAAGATGTTGTGAGGCAGCTGCGGTAGTGCCGCTGTTAGGCCCAGGAGTCAGACACAGACACGCCAAAGTCTTTTTAGTACCTTTACTGGTGGTTTTCAGGTACGCCAGACCGGGTTCGTGAAGTTAACACTCCTGGAGTTTCACAGCAAGCAGTTTGTGTAGGCTTCCTTCTCTCTATACTTCTGGTGCTAAGGTCGGGTGGATGTGGAATCCAGCCGGACCGGGCAGTGTGTTCAATAGAACGGATTTCACCTGGTTGTCAGCACTGAGGGCACTGTAAAAGGGTGATGATAATTCTACCTTCTTCCCTGGGCTCTCGTTGGTAGGTGCGACAGGTGAACAGGGGGCTAAACTCCCTGTGAAGTATGCTGGTTCTCTGCAGTGGCTATGTAGCTTCCACAGCTTCGGTTCCAGTAACAGGTTATTAAGGGAGAGAGTTATGGTCACTCTGGTGTCCCTGAGAGCTGCTTCTCCTTTTCCTCTATCCCCAATTGCAAGGGTTTCCTCACAGCTAGTTAGGCTGACTAGGCCTGGTGTGTGTCTCATAAGCTTGAGATCATGCACAACCTGCAGCTCTTGTAGCGTCTGCACACTCTGAAGTTTCTCCCTCCAAGACTCTATTTATAGGGGGGACTGGCTCAAAGTGACCAGTGGAGCTCCCCCTAGAGGCTCGGGGTGAAACCAGGTGTACTAAGGTGTTGTGGTGTTTTGTTTGTTATTGGTGAGTGTTGCTTTGCTGTTAACTCCATTCATGCCCTAAGGATTTCTGTGGTGCCCAACAGGTGCCAGAGTGCCACATTCCCCCTTAGTTAACCTCAGTTCTCCCGGCTGAGCAAAAAGTTCTTTTTACAACTTAACACTATACATTTTATAAACAGTTAATAACAGGTATTTACAAGGTTTTAAGGAAAAATGACAAAAATCACTGAAAAGGAAGGGAAAAATATGAAAATGGTGAAAAACAGTCCATACGGCACTAGTCCATCCGTCGCAGGCTGGAAAAGGTAAAGTTAGTGGTCACACAAGTCCTGTGACAATTGTCCAAAGTTTATGAAAAAGGGAAAAGGTGAAGTCCACACATATTTTCAAACTTTATACATTCCCTACGGGTGTCTCTGCTTGGGAGGCTGGTACTAACCTTCTATACCTTACCAGGCGCTTTCTGTCCCCAACTTGATATACTTGGGACAGAGCCCAGTTCCTCCACCCTTCTGTACACTACTTTTTACAGGTTTTGAAAACAGGGTACTATTTACACACACTTACAGGTAATATGGTTCCACTACATTCTTAAACCCATTCTCCAAGTTTGTTTGGGACTTGTCCTAATGTACTACGTGTGGATCTGCGTGGTGTGGGTGTTTCCAAAGCTGTTGGTGTAGTGTACGAAGTGGTTCTTAATTCTCTATGTCTGCTTTGTTTAAGACCATAGTAAGTGCGGAGTCTATCTACTGGACTATCCTCTGAAGGTAGTTGTGTAGGAATTGCTTCTCTTACTGTGGGACTAGCAGGTTCACCGATTATAGGAATCTCAGGTTTCATAATAACAGGCTGCAAATCTTGCACTTGAACTTGTTGGATTGGCATTGGTTGATCTTCTACAGGCTGGTAGAAATGCATAACTGGTATGATGTATACTCCATCGCATTGTGGCCAGTCAGCTGGTAGATATCCAATGTCTGTAAGGACTAGATTTTCTTTAGTTTCTTCATCTATAGTTACAGCAGGGTAACTGGTTGCTTGTGGGATTAACTGTGGCGGATATTTCTTTAAATGGTCCCTTGAAACAGTTGCAATAGTATTCCCATTGTCTTTACTGACAACACAAGTTTTTGAGTTGTCATAGTGTGACGGCATAACGGTGTAGGATACAGATTCCCAACTGTTATCCAATTTGTTGGCTTTTCTTTTTCTTTTTAGCAGTAAGTCTCCTGTAGCTAAAGGTTCAGCTGAGGCGTGCTTGTTGAAGTCTTTTTCTTGCTTGGTTCTGCTGATTTCTAGGTTTCTTTCTACGCTTTCTTGTACTTTTCTGTACTGTTCTTGGCGTTGAGTGACCCAGTCGTCATCAGAAGAATCTTCTGTGGGTTCGATGGTTCCCATCTGCAAATCAATAGGCAGTTTACCTGGTCTTGCTCGCATTAAGTAAGCAGGTGTGTAGTTTGTTGAACTGACAGGTATGTGGTTGTAAATGTCCACGAGATCTGGAAGTTTCTCTGGCCATTGATTTCTCTCATCAACTGGTAAGGTCTTGAGCATGTCAATGACTATGTGGTTCATCTTCTCACATAAACCGTTTGTCTGGGGATGATAAGGTGTTGTGCGGATCTTCTTACACCCATATAGCCCTAAGAATTCTTGGAACAGAGCTGATTCGAAGGCTGGCCCTTGGTCAGTCAAGACTTGGTCTGGATACCCATGGGGGCGACAGAAGTAACTCTGGAACGCTTTGGCTGCTACCTCAGCAGTTAAGTCCTTAACTGGAACGACTACCAGGAATCTTGAATAGTGGTCAACAATGGTGAGAGCGTAAGTGTACCCGGTTCGACTTGGGGTAAGCTTCACGTGATCGAGAGCAACTATTTCAAGAGGTTTGGTGGTATCAATTGGCTGCAACTGAGCTTTCTGAGTTAGATGGTCTTTCCTTCGAAGGTGACATGGTCCACAGTTTTTACACCACTTGTCAATTGAGCCTCGCATACCGACCCAGTAGAACCGATCCTTTAGGAGTCTCTCCAGTTTCTTCCATCCAAAGTGTCCGGCATCATCATGGTATCCTTCAAGGATCATTTAGACTTCAGTCTTGGGAACTACAATCTGCCAGATTAGTTCGTGGGTTCTTGGATTGAGGTATCTTCTGCATAGTTTACCTTGGTAGACAAACAACCTTCCTTTCTCTTTCCATAGGCATTTAGCAGTTTGTGAGGCATCAGGGTCCATGTTAGCGTGTTCTTGAGTGATCAGGTCCCTTACCAGGCTGACATCTGGATCGTTAGCTTGAACCTCCTTCCAGTCATGGTGAGGTAAAGGGTTCACGGTCCTCTCTACACGTTTCTGGTCCCTCTGATGACACGTTACTGTACCCAAACGGTGGAAAGCAGGTAGTTCAATCTCTTCCAGGTCATCTATGTCTTCTCCCTCTTCAGGAAGGTTAGGCATTCTGGACAGGGCATCGGCATTGCCATTTTTGTGACCTGCCCGGTATTTTACAGTAAAGTCATACTTTGAGAGTCTTGCTACCCAACGCTGTTCTAGGGCTCCCAGCTTTGCAGTCTCTAAGTGTGTTAGAGGATTGTTGTCTGTGAAAGCTGTGAACGGGGAGGAAGCCAGGTAATGCTTGAAACGCTCTGTGATTGCCCAGACCAGGGCCAGGAACTCTAGCTTGAAGGAGCTGTAGTTCTCCGGGTTCCTCTCTGTGGGACGGAGCTTTCTGCTGGCATAGGCTATCACCTTCTCCTTGCCCTGCTGGCGTTGAGCTAGGACTGCTCCTAGCCCTTCATTGCTTGCATCAGTGTACAATAAAAATGGGAGATTGTAATCAGGATAGGTCAGGATTTCTTCTCCAGCGAGAGCGTCTTTGAGCTTCTGGAAGGATTGTTCCTGTTCTGGGCCCCAGAGGAACAGGGGTCCCCTGATTTTGCCGTTTTTGGATTGACCTACTAAGAGATCTTGCATAGGTGCTGCTATCCTGGTATAGCCTTTGATGAAGCGTCGGTAGTACCCGACCAGTCCTAGAAATTGACGTACCTCTTTGTGATTGGTTGGTGCTGGCCAGTCCTTGATGACGGTGACTTTATCCGGATCCGGTGCTACGCCTTCAGCGCTTACCACGTGTCCTAGGCATTGGACCTTGGGTTTCAGCAGGTGACACTTGGACGGTTTCAGTTTCATCCTGTACATGGACAGTGACTCGAACACTTCACTCAGGTGCTGGAGGTGATCTTCATAGGTCTGAGAGTATACAATGACATCATCAAGGTATAACAGGACAGTCTCAAAGTTTTTGTGGCCCAAACAACACTCCATCAGTCTCTGAAATGTTCCTGGGGCATTGCACAACCCGAATGGCATACTGTTGAACTCGCATAAGCCCATAGAAGTCGTGAAGGCTGTCTTCTCACGATCCTCCTCTGCAACGGCAACCTGCCAGTACCACTAGTAAGATCTAATGTGGAGAAGTAGTTGGCAGATTTGAGTGCAGCTAGTGACTCTTCTATGCGGGGTAATGGGTATGCATCCTTGTGTGTGACTTTGTTGATTTGCCTATAGTCTACGCACATCCTCATACTACCATCTTTCTTCTTAACCAGGACTAGTGGCGCGGCCCAGGGACTACAGCTATCCCTAATGACTCCTGCATTTTTCATGTCCTGAAGCATCTCTTTTGCTTTTTGGTAGTGAGTGGGTGGTATAGGCCTGTACCTTTCTTTGATAGGTGCATGGTTGCCTGTGGGGATATGATGTTGTACCCCTTTAATCCTCCCAAAGTCAAGTGGGTGTTTGCTGAACACTTGTTCATACTCCCGAACTACCCGGTATACTCCATTTTTCTGGTGAGAGGGTGTGTTGTCAGTTCCTACACTGAGCTCTTGACACCATTTCTCTAACTGATCTTTGGAGTGAGGGGGTTCATCAGTGACTGTTTGGTTTGAGGATTTTACATCAATTACAGCATCATCTTTTACTTGGTACAATTTTGCGACAGTTGCATATGTTGGCAGTCTGACTTCGTCATCACCATAATTTAATATGCGTACGGGGACTCTCCCTTTTCTCACATCGACCAACCCTCTGGCTGTCAAGAGCGTAGGACTACTATCGGACATTACAGGTTCTACTACAGCTTGGTAGTCCTGCCCTCTGAGGCCTATGGCTGCTCGACACCAGATCATCATTTCACTTCTGGGTGGTACCAACAATTGGAATGGGATTTGTGACCCGTACTCTGCCAATTCCACCATTAGACAATGTTACCTGTTGTTGATAAACCAGAGCTCGGATCTGCTTTTGGATGGCTCTCCTCTCTCTGGGTCTACCAGCTTCAACACTCTGTTGGAGTAAAAACAACACTTCATCGATGCATTTAACCATAACATTTGTACCCAGTATTACGTACGGATCTTTGTTGTTAGGTTTATCCTGAACCACTAAGATACCCTGGTTCTTCAGCTGGACCCTTCCCACCTTTACTGTAGCTTCCCACTGTCCCTCTATTGTAACTAGCAAACCATTAGTTGCCTGAAGGTTCATATTGGGATTTGGGGGTTCTAGCTTAACATCAGGCCAGAACTGTTTGTAAAGGGTACTCGGGATGGATGTCACCTGGGATCCAGTGTCTATCAAGGCGGATATAGCGATGCCATCAATGACGATCGGTAGATATGGACAGTCTCCTACATACTTGTATTCCCAGCTGGAGGTTGGGCCTGGACAGTCTACTCCTGGGGTTGGCCCTTCTCGCCCAGGGGTTGCCCGTTTAAAGGACGAGACTGTGAAGTACGTCCTCCTAAGTCATTCTGCTGACTGGTGCGGCGTCTGTCAGGACTGCGGCGGTCTGCAGGTTTTCTTCGCGATGGCTGTGTCTTTCTCTTCATCCACGGGACGTCATCAAGGCTGTCGGCGAGCTGAATCTTGTCCGATGACCTTGCATCTGTCTTGGGTCTTCTCCCAGTTTGTAGCTTGGACACGTCGTTCATCAGCTGTTCAACATTAGCACACAGTTGTTCAAACAGGTCAGGTGTTACAGTCTGTGCACTGGACTGAACCATAGGGATTGGAGATGCTGCTGCTGGCACGGAAGGGGTGTAAGTATACTGCTGCTGCTGTGAAGCGGAATCGGGCACTGCGGCAAGCCGTTGTCCCCAGACTGTTAAGTCTCTCAAGGTGTCAAACTCTGCGCCAGGATTTTGTATGGACCACCAGCTTGCTTGCTTTCTATCCTCAGATAGTCTAAGGCCCACAGTAAATTGTTCAATTAACGCTTTGTTTTCATCTCTGACACCATCAGGATCAACTTGTTTTAACAGTCTTAGTGCTTCTTGCAAGCGCAGTGAATAATCTAGGACACTTTCTTGTGCCCCTTGGTTACAACGATAGAATGACAGTCTTAATTCAGCTTCGGTATGGCGTTCAAAAACCCGGGTTAATTTAGCGAATATCTGCTCCACAGATTCCTGAGTTTCTACAGGCCAGCTGCGGCTCTGCAGCTCGGCTGCGCCCATTAACTTCCCATAACAACTGAAGCTCTCTGCTTACCGGTCATAGCGTACATGTCCTTCGTTTGGCATATCTTCCTCTGGAAGGTCTCCAAGGTGCTGGGTGTACCGCTGTACTTAGGTAACCAGGTCGCACTCGGAACGTAAGGCAGAGATATCGGCATAATCGGCATACCGCCGGCTTGTTGCTGTCCATCAAGAGGTATATTTGGTTGCGGGGGTACCGCGTTGTTGGGAGTCGGGTTACTCATGGTCGCTCCACCTTAGTTAAGCGTAGCCTTTCCCTCGGTTTCAAACGGAAGTGTCGGCCTCGCGGTGAGGAGTAAGGCACCACGGGAGTTTCCGGTTCCTGCTGCGTACAGGGGAAGTCGTCAGAGCGTGGGGGCGGGGCCAATCTTCGTGCCCTTTGCACAGTCACGCCCCTTCTTTTCCCGCCTTTTCGCGCAGCAATGGCGGATCAAATTTACAGTTCGATATTTACAGTCAATATATAGCACACAATACCAGTGATAACGGGCCTGCTCGTATCCTGTTCGTGACGCCAAATTTCTGACTCACCGTGACCGGGGTGTTCGCGTCGCAGGCGTTGACTCTCCTCTTGTCACGGAACCGCGCCTGCGGCTGCGGGGCCCGGTGGTCCAGATCTATAGGGGGGATGGCTGAACAGTAGGGGTTAATCTTGTCTCGTGATGCCACCTGCGGGTGTTCGGTAACGGTACCGACGCTGCTAGGCCTCCGGGGGATGTTAGGCAGCAAGATGGAACGCTCCCCACAGGATGAGCGGGAGTCCCCGAAGCCGGGAGCTGCGCAAGATGTTGTGAGGCAGCTGCGGTAGTGCCGCTGTTAGGCCCAGGAGTCAGACACAGACACGCCAAAGTCTTTTTAGTACCTTTACTGGTGGTTTTCAGGTACGCCAGACCGGGTTCGTGAAGTTAACACTCCTGGAGTTTCACAGCAAGCAGTTTGTGTAGACTTCCTTCTCTCTATACTTCTGGTGCTAAGGTCGGGTGGATGTGGAATCCAGCCGGACCGGGCAGTGTGTTCAATAGAACGGATTTCACCTGGTTGTCAGCACTGAGGGCACTGTAAAAGGGTGATGATAATTCTACCTTCTTCCCTGGGCTCTCGTTGGTAGGTGCGACAGGTGAACAGGGGGCTAGACTCCCTGTGAAGTATGCTGGTTCTCTGCAGTGGCTATGTAGCTTCCACAGCTTCGGTTCCAGTAACCGGTTATTAAGGGAGAGTGTTATGGTCACTCTGGTGTCCCTGAGAGGTGCTTCTCCTTTTCCTCTATCCCCAATTGCAAGGGTTTCCTCACAGCTAGTTAGGCTGACTAGGCCTGGTGTGTGTCTCATAAGCTTGAGATCATGCACAACCTGCAGCTCTTGTAGCGTCTGCACACTCTGAAGTTTCTCCCTCCAAGACTCTATTTATAGGGGGAACTGGCTCAAAGTGACCAGTGGAGCTCCCCCTAGAGGCTCGGGGTGAAACCAGGTGTACTAAGGTGTTGTGGTGTTTTGTTTGTTATTGGTGAGTGTTGCTTTGCTGTTAACTCCATTCATGCCCTAAGGATTTCTGTGGTGCCCAACAGGTGCCAGGGTGCCACACTAGGATGGGATCCTCCTACAAATCCTACATTCCACTGTGACAGGGATAACCGCACACTCATTTATGGGTGCAGTACCAACTGTGACGCCTGACCAGTGGGGCGCCACAAAAACCTGATCTTCAGCAAAAGCACATGACCCACAGCTTTAACATTATAGTCTATGTGATTCATAAAAGCTGTACCCACTATATGCATTTTTGGGTGCTGCATTTTTGGTGCAGAAATTGCCTGCGTTCTTTTTCTGTCCCTGCAATTACCATGGCCGATTTTGGGCTCCGTTTTCCCCATAGGCTCCATTCTAGCTTTCCCCCAATAAAAACACCACAATTTTCAAAGCAAAAACGCTCCAATACTTGCCTTCCCCAGGTTCCCCGGTGATTCTTCCTCTGTGCAGCGGCGGGAGCAGTGATTATATGACATCTGCATGGAGGAAGAATCAGCAGGGATCGCCGGGCAAGAGAAAGTGTCTGTGTCGGTCTGTGTGCCCTTAATTATGCTGCGTTTTTGTGCAACACTTGTGAGTTGCACAAACCCAATAAGTTTGTGCTGCTTTTGTTTATACACAGCTGCGTGTGTACAGCTGACAAATGAAGCCCAAAGAATTCACACACAGGGCACTTAGCCGTTCATTGCTTGTAGGGTGCGTACACACGGTCCGGAGGACCTGAGGGAAGCCACAGGTGGCTGCAGGGAGACCGCAGCCGCCCTGTACTCACCATGTGCGGTGGGTGCAGGGCGTCTTCTCCCTGCAGTCACCCGATGGGAGCCGCTTCCGACTCCGCAGCATGAAATAAACATGCTGCAGAGGAGCGGACTCCCAGCAACCCACACCGCAGCCCCAAAGACGCTGTGGGCGGGTTACGCATAGTGAAGATGGGATTTCTTGAAATCCCATCCACTATACTAGTACTGTACTACGCAGCGTTTTGGACGCAGCGGCAAGACGCTGCATCCGAAACGCTGCGTATACTAATGGTGTGCATGCACCCTTAAGGTACCTTTACACGCCGCTACAGAAGGTTAGAAACAACCGGGTGTCTCACATGCACGAGCACGTACCAACGGTTGCAAACGGTACCCGATACCGCCTTTACACGCCGCTACAAGGTGCTCTACAGAAGGTTTAATCTATCCCTGGAGGCACCGCTGGGTGCCAGAAGTTACCTTCTGTAGAGCACCGTCCCTCATTTACACGCCGCTACAGAAGGTAACATGGGAGGACCTGGTGCAGCAGGGACAACACATAGGCATGCCAGAGTTGTGGATTACGAGACGCTCGTACGATGATTGGACAATGCAATAGCATCGTGATTGGCCAGCCAGCGCAGGAAGGCTGGCTAATACATGACGCTATAGCAAATGTGTAGTGTGACTGGTCAGCTCCTTAAATATGCCGCCCAATGCAGGGACAACCAATCGTAACGCAGGAGCTTCCTCCAATGATCGCTGAAGGGGGGCGGTTTCCCGGAGGCTGTGTCACGCCCCAGGGAGTTAACTAGGTGGCGCAAAAACCTTACCATACCTTATTTAGACGCCGCTACCATCGGGTTGAAATCAACCTGTTTCAGAGCACTGCTCTAAAACAGGTGCCGAAAGTGACGGGTGGCAACAACCTAGTTTACACGCCGCTAACTCGGGTTGATTTGACGATGCAAGATACATTTGTCTCCGAAACCCAGTTGTTTTCAACCTTCTGTAGCGGCGTGTAAAGGTACCTTTAATGGTAAAAAAAAAAAAAAGCAGAGCCCCATCCTCAGGATTATGAGGGACCCAGCAGTGACACCCACTGACTGGCAACTTATCGCCTGTCCTGCAGATGGAAGCTCTTAAGGTACCTTTACACGCCGCCACTGCAGGATGGATACCAACGGTTACTTCACGTGCACGAGCACGCCCAAATGGTTACCAACGGGAACCGCACCCTCTTTACACGCCGCCACAAGGTGCGCTACGCTACGCTACATCTACAGCTAGATACATCGCCGGGTGTCTCAAGTAGCCATCTGTAGCTCATTTACACACCGCTACAACCAGCTACTATGGGCGGACCTGGTGCAGCAGGGACAGCACATAGGCGTGCTCCAATTGTGGATTACGAGACGTCCGTACGCTGATAGGAGAAAGCAAAAATACCATGATTGGACAGGCATCGCAGGAGGCAGATTAATACTTGACGCTCGAGCAATTGTGTAGTGTGACTCGTCAGCTCCTTAAATATGCCGCCCTGTGCGGCGACAACCAATCGCAACGCAGGAGCTTCCTCCAATGATCGCTGAAGGGGGCGCGGAAACCCGGAGCCTGTGTCACGCCCCAGCTACATAGCATGGTGTAGGAACAACCCTTCTGTTCCTTCTTTACACGCCGATACAGCTCGCTACAATCGGCTTTGTTGCCATCTGTTTATGGGCAGTGCACGGATACAGATGTATCTGTAGCCGGCTGTGTCGTCCCGTCTTCAGACGCCGCTTCTACGGGCGATATTGGCGCGACAAGCTACATTTGTAGCCTGTAGCGGGTTGTATCCATCCTGCAGTGGCGGCGTGTAAAGGTACCATTAATGGTACCTTTACACGCCGCCACAACAGGATGGATACAACCCGCTACAGGCTACAAATGTAGCTTGTCGAGCCAATATTGCCCGTAGTAGCGGCGTCTGAAGACGGGACGACACAGCCGGCTACAGATACCTCTGTATCCGTGCACTGCCCATAAACATATGGCAACATCGCCGATTGTAGCGAGCTGTATCGGCGTGTAAAGAAGCTACAGAAGGGAACTCTGGACACCCGGCGATGTAGCTGCAATGTGGCTAAGGCGTCACCCATGCTGCGTGATACCGCGCCCCTTCAGCGATCATTGGTGGAAGATGCTGCGTTACGATTGGCCCTTGCCTCACAGCCCTCCATCTTGGATGAGCTGTCCCTTCAGCACTACACATACGCGCCGTATGCACGATCAGATAGTAGTACAATTACGCGGACACACACTTGAACGTAAAATCATAAATGGCCCATGATCTACATACAGTGTGCACATCCTATCAACATGAAAACGAATAATGCGGGACACAGCGCACAAGTGTGTGTTACGTACCGCTCTGGCTTATTGCACAGCAGCTGCCGTAGAAGTGTTCCGGGTCTGGCAGTGCGCGCAGCGCGCACACAGATGCACACAATCCCATACCACATCGGAGGAGATTACCCAGTAGACAGATCAGAGCCGTGTTGTACGGACTGCACTGTGGGTCTTCTGCAGTAGGGGCCGCATAAGTGTGTCGGCCGAGTCACTGCGTGTTGGGCTACTTATAAAGGTGCGTCACCCCCACAGCGGTCGTAATGACGTCATGACGTTGGTTTCATTTTCACTCTGCCTGCAAGGTGCCAGCCCGCCTCTGCACACACCATAGCAGTCATGGCAGCCGTGCACCGCGCCGCAACATGGGGGATGGCGGAGCTGATCATCCTCATTGATCATTGTGACCGTCGGGACTATTGGGGCCACCATCACCACCGCCACCCCAGGCTGCGCAATCGGTGCACCGTGCGGCGGATCCAGCGGGCCCTGCTCTGCCAACTGGGGGTACAGAGGACAGTAAAAGCGATCCAAAAAAAGATCGCTGACTTGAAGCACAAGTGCCCAGGTCGCATACTGGACATCCGTGCCAGGATTGCCAGGCTGCGTGGTGAGTAATTGTTGCCCCAAAACACACACCGCCACATGTGCATGTCCCACAATACACAAAAAATGATGGAAACATATGACAAGGGACAGTGTGGCCTACACAATCAAACACATCTTCACAGTGTTGTGCTCATCCAGTCAGGCCTAAAAATGTCTCACACGCACAGTCCATGCATACAACATGAGTGTATGCATCCAGCATCACCTGGTTGATGCTAAGTAAGGCTGGGGTCACACACACAGATATCTGCCCACATATTGTTTGCACATCTCTGTTTGCAGTCAAATCATGGTCACATGTTGACATTTGGAGAGAGCCTCAAAATGGAACAATGTGTCCATGCTTTCACTGCAACCAGAGATCTGTCAACAATATCTGGCCACATATCTGTGTGTGTGTGACCCCAGCCATAGCCGTCAAATACATACCCACACAAGCTCTTTGTAGGACAACAATGTGTAGGCATGATCTTATTACGTCTTTTATGTTCAAATTTCAAACTAGATGCTGAATCCTCATCAGAAGAAGGGCCCCATGCCCCACCCCCAGGTGGCCCATCAAGAACCCCACCACATCAGCCTCAAGTGGCACCCTTGTCCCCAGGGTCAACACCTTCCCCCGGGCCTCAGGAGCCAGACGTCCCGTCACCCACCGGGACAGAGGACGTGGAGGACCAGTCCGCACCTGGCAGCCCGCTGGAGTGTGACCAGCTGTCCCCATCTGCCTGGCTGCTGGAGGAACACATCAACTCCCCACAGGAGGGCGAGGAGCAGCAAGTACCTGGCGGCCCAGAGGAGTCTTTGCCCCGTAGCCCAGGACCACTGTTACCCCTGAACCACATAATGTGGCCACGGAGCCCCAGCCCGGGAGTAACACCACCTCCCACTGTCTCCAGCTCAGTGGCGAGTCCTGGGGTGACCATGTCCCCACACAGTGACTATGGTGGTAAGTGTGTTATGTTGCCACAGACACCCTGCACACTGTTGCTTCAATTTCATCTGGGGCCAAACAATTTATGTAAACAAAGTAAACCATGTTGGTTCTCCCTTTTTCCAGATGGTGAACGTGCAGGCTCATATGGATGGAGCTTGACCCCATCTCCCTCCCCGTCTGATGGTGAACTGGATTTGGAGGAACAGGGTAAGTGGATGGTTGCGGCCAGTCATGACTAACCATCAGCAGTGACGAGTGTGTACTAAAGTTTGTGTTTACTCCCAATACAGGTGCCCCTACCATGGAGGAATTCATCCAGGCCCATCAGGCATTTGTGGCCCGTTTGACCACGGCTCTACAGCGTGGCCTGCAGGACCTTGGCCGCCTGGCTCAAATGCTGGCGGACCTACACCCACACCATGGTTCACACCCATGAATTTGAGGGATGCATTGTATCCTGGCCAAACATGGCCCCACAAACAGTTGTCCTTGTTGGACCCTAAAATTTTCACACGTTGGCTTGTTGCCTTGCAAAAGTGAAAATATTGTTTTTTTTTTTTTTTTTGCCCCCGTTGGGCTCTTTTCTTATAGTGTCCCACATTGGGACCATCACAAGTGTGGACTGGCTAGCCCCATCTGGCCTACAATCCCTATACTGTCCCACATTGGGACCATCACAAGTGTGGACTGGCTAGCCCCATCTGGCCTACAATCCCTATACTGTCCCACATTGGGACCATCACAAGTGTGGACTGGCTAGCCCCATCTGGCCTACAATCCCTATACTGTCCCACATTGGGACCATCACAAGTGTGGACTGGCTAGCCCCATCTGGCCTACAATCCCTATACTGTCCCACATTGGGACCATCACAAGTGTGGACTGGCTAGCCCCATCTGGCCTAAGCCTTCCTTGTATGATGGCAAATGTCTGTGACACATGTATGTTTACAATAAAATGCTGTTCTAACTTTGTTATACGCTCCTTCATGTGACCTTACTAATATTTGGTGACCAAACCTCACCATAACCTAACTATGTGAGGCACATCACAACATCCCTTTGTGAATGTGCTAAGACATTCCAAATGAACCGATGGTGATCCTGCTGAGCGAGCACTGGCCCATATTGTGTGGCTTGGGGAAACCTATTATTGGCCACAATTACATTCACCCCCAAAAACCCACACAATCCTTATTCTGAAATGAATACACAATTGTGTTAATAAATAAAATTTATTCCAGCCTGGAATTTAAATTAAATTACAAATAATAGAATTTTAGTGGAAAAAAAAATTAAAAAAAAACCACTAATTTGGGCCAAAAATCAATCAACAAAATATACATATAAAACGCAATTCCTGAAATTATAAAGTCCAGACTGCCAATTCTGTGCATTGGCTACTAGTGTCCAAATTACTCCTCTTCTGTCGGCTCTGACAATGCCGCATCCCCCCTCCTCTGAGGGCAGCCCCGACCTGCCCCAGAACGTCTGGTTGAACGACGATGTGTTGAGGGGGGATGGGGTGACTGTGGCGGGGCCGGTCTTCTCACGGGCCGAGATGGGGCAGCTGGTGAAAGGGGCCACAAGGTGTGTTGCATGGGGGAGGGGACGTGGCAGCCCCATTGAAGGGCCCCATCATCGGCAGCATCAGCGGCATTGTGGAACACCCTCAGAAGGATCTTCTTCTGGAGCGGCTCCATCCCTCGCATTCTGTTGCTCATGTAGAGGGCGTCGGGGTCCATGTGGGTCCGTTGTTCATCCAACAACACGCGTCGGGCCCAGGTCGCCAGCTCCGTCTCAGGTGGTGCAGGACGTCGGCGGCGACGGATCCCAGAGCTGGGACCTGGGCCTGGACCCACATCACTCGCCGCGCCCTCCTGCTCAGCCCCAGATGTCATGGGCTGAGCATCATCAGCAACAGAATCCTCGGCAATGGAGCCGTCGTCTTCTGGGGCCTGTGGGTGGGGACAAAATAAAAAAAAAAACCATTAGTGGAGGCTATATCAACTGTATACATTCACAACAGGACTCTATATACCACTCCCACACACACCAAGCCCAACTACCAGAATGCAAAATGAGGAATAACACAGTAAAGCAAATAAGGTTCAAGACCCCAACACCAGTGGTTCTCCTGTACACTCACCTCGACCATTCCAGGAGCTCTGCTAAATACATAATTAGTTGTTTGTCACGTAGCCGTAATCCAATATTAGGACATGTCACCACAACACCTTGATACTGGGGGCTGTGCTGGCCAATGACACATATTGGGCACCTTCCCATTAGGACTCCTTTATGGTGAGAATCCACCCCTCACTCAATTACCTTTAACCCACTGGCAACAAAGCCAACACACATGTGAGACAGCACCATTTACTACATGGTACTATGTGGCTGTTTGAGAACAAACCACCTGCTATCTTGAAACCCTTAAATAACTAACCTAAACATACCAAGATGTTGTGGAAGAAGCAACATTGCAATACGGCTGGAAGCATAGAATAGAAAAGTCTGGTAAGTCATGGAAGGAGGGCAGATAGATTGACACCCCAAGGTGTGCCGCAGCAAGGAGGTAAATATGGCAACACATTTGGTGTGAAGGATTTATCGAAGCACACATGTGATGGAAACATTGTGGCCCACCACTGTCACACAATTACCCACCTCCTGTGGCGCAGGTGGTGATGCAGCCGGGCCTACATGGGACGCAGCAACGGGGCAGTTGGTGGTCGTTCGATGCGGGCGAACCTCGCCCAGGATGAAGGTGAACAGGGGATAGTACCATAGGGTAGGTGATGGTACCTCCTCTGCTCCAGCCCCTGAGCGACGACGCTGGTACAGAATGTGAGCCCGCATGAACGCCGACCTCATGTTTTTGATCTTAAGTGCCACCATAGGTGGTCCCACGTCTTGCCTACCCTTGGCTCCAAGCGATTTGCCAGAGCCACAAGACTCCTGTAGGCCTCGGCCCTCGCTGCCCGATTTTTATATTCGGGCAGCGAGCTGCGCCACAAACATTCGTGCCGCTGATACTCCGTGAGAAGCTGGGATTCCAATTCCACAGTACCCCTCGGCATCTGCCGATGAAAAATTAAAACAAAAAGAACACAGTCACAACACAAGGCATACCGACATTTCAAAACTTGCCACAATCATACACATAATCATTACCTTTCTACAGTGATCATCTATGCAGCTATTTTGTGGAGTGAAACTGGCCATGAGTGTGCCATTTTCTCAATCTCAGACCGCTACTAACTCAAACACATGTATGCTGCCAATATCAAGCCCCGGATATCGGTGTCCACCTACAGATGTTTCAAACATGATTTCTGTCCCCAATGTACCTATTGCAACACACCTTGACACGGTGTGTGCGTACATACCTGTAGAGGGCAACATGTGACCTAACACGTTGTGTGCTAACTAGTACCTGGCCAGTGTCCACAATGGTAAGGGGTCACTATATCAGAAAGGCGGGCTGGCTGTGTGCCAACACTGCACATACTACATGTAATGTGCACCCAGATGATCATGTAGGTGTTCCTCCAGACGTGGAAGTCCCATTTTAACACATGTACCCAACATCCCTGGAATGTCCGCCACAATTCTACCACCCCTGAAATGTTGATGTGAAGTACCAGCCAAAGATATAACACCGTGCTCTTTTACCATTGCCAAAAAGCAGAAGGTGCAATACATACTTACACTATATAAGTAGAGGCACTACCTGGCTACTGGGCGACACAGAATAAGGTTCACATATTTAATATTACGTGATCAATATTTGCATGCCGCTTCAAACATGGCCATACACACATCGCCTAAGCTGCCTGTGCCAGAACCAGCTGCGTTCATTACATTTTCTTACAAACCGCTAAAGAGGCTTACCGTCAGAGCAACAGAAGTCAAACAGGACACTAGTAGCTCAATGCACATCGACGTCTGGACACGGAGCAGTGGCCATTGACCTGCCTTTATAGTCCGGGACACCAATCACAGCGGACACAATAATGCACATCCTGAAGGGGCACCTGGGTGCGGATTTGCCTTCCGCTAATTGGTGGAGATCGCTGAATCGTGATAGGTTGGCGGCCCTTTAAAAGTTGCCCATCCCGCCAAACATTACGCTTGCTGGCCAGACCCATTAGGTAAGTTTTTGTGGACACACATGGAATTGGCGCAGGGTGGGGTGCATATGTTGATGTTCTTGGAGAGCGCCGGAGACTGGTTGTAGCGGCCGATATAGGGGTTTGTATTTTTGGGGACGACATATAGTGTAGTGTGTGGGTTAGGATACGGCATTTTGTGTGGGCCTTGACACTTTTGTTGAGATACATTGCTGTGTTTGTTTGCAGACAACATACAGGAGAATGGATGCATGACTGTAGACGGAACTGTGTCACTCATGTCGACTGGATCGATTTCTGCATACTGGTTGTGGCCAATGGAGACTGTGTTCAACGGGAATGGGATGACACAGGGCTTTGAGGTGTTGGGCGCCAGACATGGCATACATGTGTATTTAAAATGACACCTTCAAAAACCAATTACACCATGGGTAACCATCCGCAGTCATGTGCAATGTTGTTTGGTTCATGTAGCCTTCCTCAACCTTCCATATCGGGGTACGTCACATTCGTTATTCTTCTCATTTTTACTGTAATCAATTGACATTATGGGCTGTGTAATGGATTATGGGACCTGTTTGACCAACATTATTGGTGACACATGTCCCTTTCTAACTCACCTAGGTGCAGATGTGTGAATTTTGGGAGCTCCCATTGACGTTGATGTAGAGGAGGCCACTCTCAATCGCCGTGTGCCATGTTGTTTGGGGTGACTACTGGGTGTTTGCCGTCCTTGCTTCAGGGTTGTGTTTTGGGCCCACACAAGAGATCCCATCCTCTTGGCTATAGTGTGTAATGGAAAAGAGGTGTGGGTTGCTGAACCTGCTGACTTGCACACATTTTGGTCTATGTACTCATGTTGTGCTTTCACATCTACAGGTGCTGATATTGAGGATGCAGAATATCCATGACCGCAATGTTATCGTGGCTCTTGCGTTGGTGGAAGAGCAAATGTGGTATCAGGATCGGTATGAAAGGTTGATGAGGCGCAGACAGCGGCGGATGTGGACCCGTGATTGGCTTCTGAGGCGGGAAACCCGGGGCCACATGCAGCTGTTGCGGGAGCTGGAGCTTAACTGTCCTGATGATTACCGAAACTATCTCCGTATGCCCGAGGACTGTTTCACCTTCCTATTGGAGCGTGTTGGGCCAATGATAGCGCGTCAGGACACTATAATGCGCCCATCAGTATCAGCTGCTGAGCGGTTGGCGATCACTTTGCGGTTCCTGGCTACAGGGCAGTCCATGACATCCCTCACATACGTGTCACGTGTCTCCCTGCCCCTGCTGAGCCGCCTGATCCCTGAAACGTGTTGGGCCATCTGGAGAGCTCTGCAGCCAGCCTACATGAAAATGCCATTAACCGCTGCAGAATGGCTGGAAGTGGCCCAAGGGTTTGAAACCCGGTGGAACTTCCCCAACTGTGGCGGGGCATTGGATGGTAAGCACGTGAGGATTACCAAACCTGCCCACTCTGGCTCTTTGTATTACAATTACAAAGGGTATTGTAGTATAATCCTCATGGCTGTAGTAGATGCCAACTATGAGTTCCTCTACGTGGATGTTGGAATGCCTGGTCGCAACTCAGATGGGGGGGTGTTTGCCCTAAGCTCCTTGGCAACACTACTAGGGAATGGTGGGCTAAACTTACCCTCAAATGAGCACACGACCGAACATCTCAACTTTGCGTTTGTGGCGGATGAAGCATTCCCACTTCAGGAACACCTACTGCGGCCATATCCCCAGAGGGCCCTTACTTCTGCGAGACGCATTTTCAACTACCGGCTATCCCGGGCCCGCCGAGTAGTTGAAAATGCGTTTGGGATAATGGCCAATAGATTCCGGATTTTTCATACACCTATACATATGAAACCGGAGTCTATTGACGCGGTAGTGGTGGCCTGCTGTGTGCTACATAACTTCCTGCGTCGTAGGGATAGGGCATCATACACGCCAGGAGGTTATGTAGATAATGCAGACGCTACAACAGGGGAGCTCCGTCCAGGGTCTTGGCGTGATGAGGCCCATGTGATTGTGCCACTCCAGCCGCAGAGCCATGGCCGCACTCGGCAGGAGGCCAGGGACAGTAGAGAAGCTTACTGCTCCTACTTCAATGGGTCTGGTGCAGTGAGCTGGCAGGACCAGGCCATATAATGTGGCTGGCTCTGGGAGTTGCTTTTTGTGTTTTCAATGAAGGTGACAGCAGGTTAGCTGCACCCCTTTAATGTTTGGTTGACCTTTTCCATTCTCTTTGTTTTCATTATGTGCATGAGTTTTCATTATGTAGTTAGTTAGTTAGTTAGTTTAGGTTATTTTTGTATTTTTTCCATGCACAGTTTGCAATGTGTGGTGATTTGCTTATCCATTGAATTTGCCTGATGAATGTCACCTGCTCTTGAATTCTACAATGTTTTTACTTTATGTATATTTTGTTTGCACAAGACAAGGTCAAGATTCATGCAATATATTAAACCTTTTTCTGTTGGATCCAACATAATCTGTGTGAGCCTGATTACTTGGTGGAGGAGGGCAATGTGATGCAGGGTTGGGTGGGGGCCTGGGATGTCATAGCCACCTATTGGCTGGGATTGTGCACACAATATGTGTGGGTAGCCATGTTTTTCTGAAAGTCTTTTGCCCAACAGTGTTTGTGGCCATTGTGCGTACATGATCCTTTATTTTGTTGTAGGCAGAGGGTCCCCTGCACACAGCACATTGATGCAGGACATATTCTTGTCAGGTGTTTGCTAATACACTGTCACACAGATCTTTGACTTGGTGCCTTGGAAGCTGATCCACTACATTCACATCTGTCAGCACATATATTAAACCCCATTCAGCCTGTATACATACACATACTTCGCCACAGTTGTCACAGATTTTTGACAGAAAACGCACATACTGTCTTTTGTAAGACGCTAATGTGTGGCACACAAACGCACCTCAGTGCAATCGGCACACGCGGCTGTCACAAGCGCTGATCGTGCGTGACAAGGCAAACACTTGTACTACGCACACATAGCCCCGGACCGCTACTTTAATACACACGGGATATGTGACTGGCCACCGCTCTAGCGTGACCCATTACCATCGATTTCCATGCATTCGCCAGGCTCCGCCATGTCACAAGCGCTTATTCCGTGCCACACTCCGTTCACTAGTACGGCACGTCTCGGCCATCCGCCCTTTCCGTCGTGCCCAATCACAACTCCGTAGTGTTGGCCAATGGTTGTGGTTTGGGCGCGGCGTACAGGTCTGTGGCACGCCTATTTGTTTTACGTCCTGCCTTTGTTGCTCCCAGATCACTCTGTGGTGGCTGTGTGTAAAGCTGGTACGCTGAGCTACAGACGGCTACTTGCGACACCCGGCGATGTATGTAGCTGTAGATGTAGCGTAGCGTAGCGCACCTTGTGGCGGCGTGTATAGAGGGTGCGGTTCCCGTTGGTAACCGTTCGGCCGTGCTCGTGCACGTGAAGTTGCCGTTGGTATCCATCCTGTTGTGGCGGCGTGTAAAGGTACCATAAGGGTACCTTTACACACGGCTACATTTGTAGCTTGTCACCAGGTAACTTACTGGTTGCAGTGAAATCATGGAGAGATTATTCCATTTGTACACAGCAACAAGATAGAACCATGTATCCATATACAATTGAACAATACATAGAACAATTTGCGCCACACTGCTAAACCAGTATAGATAGGGGGGGCCGGTTACAATTGCAAGTTGCTCACCTGATTAGGTTGTGCCAAGTCGCACAACAGACTGACGGGCAGAGAAGAGTCAGGTGCAGCCTCCAGGCCGGACGAGTCAAGTGGCTAGGAGTGCTGTAAGTCTGGTTCGTGCGGGTCAGCGTGTGGCTGGCTGGCGAATGAGGGAAGTACTGCCGAGGCCTTCGGAGCTGGGAGCCGGCACACAGGCTGTGTTTATTTCCTGGGTCGGGCGAGCCTATGACCAGCGAGCCTCAGGAATGGGAGTGGTGCGTGTTGGTGAGCGAAGTCCGGGAGCAGAGCCGCTCCGACTCGCGCTTCCCCGCAGGGAGGGCGTGAGACGTGTGCAGAGAGAAGTTAGAAGAAAATGTGTCAGCGCTCAGATTACACCGAAACAATGCTCGCAGTTATTTACCTTTAGGCTTTATTAATCCAGTATAGGGTTCCAATTATCCACAACGCGTTTCTGCGCTTAGTGCGCCTTTCTCAAGTGCTACGGAGATAGTTTCGGTAATCATCAGGACAGTTAAGCTCCAGCTCCCGCAACAGCTGCATGTGGCCCGGGTTTCCCGCCTCAGAAGCCAATCACGGGTCCACATCCGCCGCTGTCTGCGCCTCATCAACCTTTCATACCGATCCTGATACCACATTTGCTCTTCCACCAACGCAAGAGCCACGATAACATTGCGGTCATGGATATTCTGCATCCTCAATATCAGCACCTGTAGATGTGAAAGCACAACATGAGTACATAGACCAAAATGTGTGCAAGTCAGCAGGTTCAGCAACCCACACCTCTTTTCCATTACACACTATAGCCAAGAGGATGGGATCTCTTGTGTGGGCCCAAAACACAACCCTGAAGCAAGGACGGCAAACACCCAGTAGTCACCCCAAAACAACATGGCACACGGCGATTGAGAGTGGCCTCCTCTACATCAACGTCAATGGGAGCTCCCAAAATTCACACATCTGCACCTAGGTGAGTTAGAAAGGGACATGTGTCACCAATAATGTTGGTCAAACAGGTCCCATAATCCATTACACAGCCCATAATGTCAATTGATTACAGTAAAAAATGAGAAGAATAACGAATGTGACGTACCCCGATATGGAAGGTTGAGGAAGGCTACATGAACCAAACAACATTGCACATGACTGCGGATGGTTACCCATGGTGTAATTGGTTTTTGAAGGTGTCATTTTAAATACACATGTATGCCATGTCTGGCGCCCAACACCTCAAAGCCCTGTGTCATCCCATTCCCGTTGAACACAGTCTCCATTGGCCACAACCAGTATGCAGAAATCGATCCAGTCGACATGAGTGACACAGTTCCGTCTACAGTCATGCATCCATTCTCCTGTATGTTGTCTGCAAAACAAACACAGCAATGTATCTCAACAAAAGTGTCAAGGCCCACACAAAATGCCGTATCCTAACCCACACACTACACTATATGTCGTCCCCAAAAATACAAACCCCTATATCGGCCGCTACACCAGTCTCCGGCGCTCTCCAAGAACATCAACATATGCACCCCACCCTGCGCCAATTCCATGTGTGTCCACAAAAACTTACCCAATGGGTCTGGCCAGCAAGCGTAATGTTTGGCGGGATGGGCAACTTTTAAAGGGCCGCCAACCTATCACGATTCAGCGATCTCCACCAATTAGCGGAAGGCAAATCCGCACCCAGGTGCCCCTTCAGGATGTGCATTATTGTGTCCGCTGTGATTGGTGTCCCGGACTATAAAGGCAGGTCAATGGCCACTGCTCCGTGTCCAGACGTCGATGTGCATTGAGCTACTAGTGTCCTGTTTGACTTCTGTTGCTCTGACGGTAAGCCTCTTTAGCGGTTTGTAAGAAAATGTAATGAACGCAGCTGGTTCTGGCACAGGCAGCTTAGGCGATGTGTGTATGGCCATGTTTGAAGCGGCATGCAAATATTGATCACGTAATATTAAATATGTGAACTTATTCTGTGTCGCCCAGTAGCCAGGTAGTGCCTCTACTTATATAGTGTAAGTATGTATTGCACCTTCTGCTTTTTGGCAATGGTAAAAGAGCACGGTGTTATATCTTTGGCTGGTACTTCACATCAACATTTCAGGGGTGGTAGAATTGTGGCGGACATTCCAGGGATGTTGGGTACATGTGTTAAAATGGGACTTCCACGTCTGGAGGAACACCTACATGATCATCTGGGTGCACATTACATGTAGTATGTGCAGTGTTGGCACACAGCCAGCCCGCCTTTCTGATATAGTGACCCCTTACCATTGTGGACACTGGCCAGGTACTAGTTAGCACACAACGTGTTAGGTCACATGTTGCCCTCTACAGGTATGTACGCACACACCGTGTCAAGGTGTGTTGCAATAGGTACATTGGGGACAGAAATCATGTTTGAAACATCTGTAGGTGGACACCGATATCCGGGGCTTTGATATTGGCAGCATACATGTGTTTGAGTTAGTAGCGGTCTGAGATTGAGAAAATGGCACACTCATGGCCAGTTTCACTCCACAAAATAGCTGCATAGATGATCCCCTGTAGAAAGGTAATGATTATGTGTATGATTGTGGCAAGTTTTGAAATGTCGGTATGCCTTGTGTTGTGACTGTGTTCTTTTTGTTTTAATTTTTCATCGGCAGATGCCGAGGGGTACTGTGGAATTGGAATCCCAGCTTCTCACGGAGTATCAGCGGCACGAATGTTTGTGGCGCAGCTCGCTGCCCGAATATAAAAATCGGGCAGCGAGGGCCGAGGCCTACAGGAGTCTTGTGGCTCTGGCAAATCGCTTGGAGCCAAGGGTAGGCAAGACGTGGGACCACCTATGGTGGCACTTAAGATCAAAAACATGAGGTCGGCGTTCATGCGGGCTCACATTCTGTACCAGCGTCGTCGCTCAGGGCTGGAGCAGAGGAGGTACCATCACCTACCCTATGGTACTATCCCTGTTCACCTTCATCCTGGGCGAGGTTCGCCCGCATCGAACGACCACCAACTGCCCCGTTGCTGCGTCCCATGTAGGCCCGGCTGCATCACCACCTGCGCCACAGGAGGTGGGTAATTGTGTGACAGTGGTGGGCCACAATGTTTCCATCACATGTGTGCTTCGATAAATCCTTCACACCAAATGTGTTGCCATATTTACCTCCTTGCTGCGGCACACCTTGGGGTGTCAATCTATCTGCCCTCCTTCCATGACTTACCAGACTTTTCTATTCTATGCTTCCAGCCGTATTGCAATGTTGCTTCTTCCACAACATCTTGGTATGTTTAGGTTAGTTATTTAAGGGTTTCAAGATAGCAGGTGGTTTGTTCTCAAACAGCCACATAGTACCATGTAGTAAATGGTGCTGTCTCACATGTGTGTTGGCTTTGTTGCCAGTGGGTTAAAGGTAATTGAGTGAGGGGTGGATTCTCACCATAAAGGAGTCCTAATGGGAAGGTGCCCAATATGTGTCATTGGCCAGCACAGCCCCCAGTATCAAGGTGTTGTGGTGACATGTCCTAATATTGGATTACGGCTACGTGACAAACAACTAATTATGTATTTAGCAGAGCTCCTGAATGGTCGAGGTGAGTGTCCCAGGTCCCAGCTCTGGGATCCGTCGCCGCCGACGTCCTGCACCACCTGAGACGGAGCTGGCGACCTGGGCCCGACGCGTGTTGTTGGATGAACAACGGACCCACATGGACCCCGACGCCCTCTACATGAGCAACAGAATGCGAGGGATGGAGCCGCTCCAGAAGAAGATCCTTCTGAGGGTGTTCCACAATGCCGCTGATGCTGCCGATGATGGGGCCCTTCAATGGGGCTGCCACGTCCCCTCCCCCATGCAACACACCTTGTGGCCCCTTTCACCAGCTGCCCCATCTCGGCCCGTGAGAAGACCGGCCCCGCCACAGTCACCCCATCCCCCCTCAACACATCGTCGTTCAACCAGACGTTCTGGGGCAGGTCGGGGCTGCCCTCAGAGGAGGGGGGATGCGGCATTGTCAGAGCCGACAGAAGAGGAGTAATTTGGACACTAGTAGCCAATGCACAGAATTGGCAGTCTGGACTTTATAATTTCAGGAATTGCGTTTTATATGTATATTTTGTTGATTGATTTTTGGCCCAAATTAGTGGTTTTTTTTTAATTTTTTTTTCCACTAAAATTCTATTATTTGTAATTTAATTTAAATTCCAGGCTGGAATAAATTTTATTTATTAACACAATTGTGTATTCATTTCAGAATAAGGATTGTGTGGGTTTTTGGGGGTGAATGTAATTGTGGCCAATAATAGGTTTCCCCAAGCCACACAATATGGGCCAGTGCTCGCTCAGCAGGATCACCATCGGTTCATTTGGAATGTCTTAGCACATTCACAAAGGGATGTTGTGATGTGCCTCACATAGTTAGGTTATGGTGAGGTTTGGTCACCAAATATTAGTAAGGTCACATGAAGGAGCGTATAACAAAGTTAGAACAGCATTTTATTGTAAACATACATGTGTCACAGACATTTGCCATCATACAAGGAAGGCTTAGGCCAGATGGGGCTAGCCAGTCCACACTTGTGATGGTCCCAATGTGGGACAGTATAGGGATTGTAGGCCAGATGGGGCTAGCCAGTCCACACTTGTGATGGTCCCAATGTGGGACAGTATAGGGATTGTAGGCCAGATGGGGCTAGCCAGTCCACACTTGTGATGGTCCCAATGTGGGACAGTATAGGGATTGTAGGCCAGATGGGGCTAGCCAGTCCACACTTGTGATGGTCCCAATGTGGGACAGTATAGGGATTGTAGGCCAGATGGGGCTAGCCAGTCCACACTTGTGATGGTCCCAATGTGGGACACTATAAGAAAAGAGCCCAACGGGGGCAAAAAAAAAAAAAAAAAACAATATTTTCACTTTTGCAAGGCAACAAGCCAACGTGTGAAAATTTTAGGGTCCAACAAGGACAACTGTTTGTGGGGCCATGTTTGGCCAGGATACAATGCATCCCTCAAATTCATGGGTGTGAACCATGGTGTGGGTGTAGGTCCGCCAGCATTTGAGCCAGGCGGCCAAGGTCCTGCAGGCCACGCTGTAGAGCCGTGGTCAAACGGGCCACAAATGCCTGATGGGCCTGGATGAATTCCTCCATGGTAGGGGCACCTGTATTGGGAGTAAACACAAACTTTAGTACACACTCGTCACTGCTGATGGTTAGTCATGACTGGCCGCAACCATCCACTTACCCTGTTCCTCCAAATCCAGTTCACCATCAGACGGGGAGGGAGATGGGGTCAAGCTCCATCCATATGAGCCTGCACGTTCACCATCTGGAAAAAGGGAGAACCAACATGGTTTACTTTGTTTACATAAATTGTTTGGCCCCAGATGAAATTGAAGCAACAGTGTGCAGGGTGTCTGTGGCAACATAACACACTTACCACCATAGTCACTGTGTGGGGACATGGTCACCCCAGGACTCGCCACTGAGCTGGAGACAGTGGGAGGTGGTGTTACTCCCGGGCTGGGGCTCCGTGGCCACATTATGTGGTTCAGGGGTAACAGTGGTCCTGGGCTACGGGGCAAAGACTCCTCTGGGCCGCCAGGTACTTGCTGCTCCTCGCCCTCCTGTGGGGAGTTGATGTGTTCCTCCAGCAGCCAGGCAGATGGGGACAGCTGGTCACACTCCAGCGGGCTGCCAGGTGCGGACTGGTCCTCCACGTCCTCTGTCCCGGTGGGTGACGGGACGTCTGGCTCCTGAGGCCCGGGGGAAGGTGTTGACCCTGGGGACAAGGGTGCCACTTGAGGCTGATGTGGTGGGGTTCTTGATGGGCCACCTGGGGGTGGGGCATGGGGCCCTTCTTCTGATGAGGATTCAGCATCTAGTTTGAAATTTGAACATAAAAGACGTAATAAGATCATGCCTACACATTGTTGTCCTACAAAGAGCTTGTGTGGGTATGTATTTGACGGCTATGGCTGGGGTCACACACACACAGATATGTGGCCAGATATTGTTGACAGATCTCTGGTTGCAGTGAAAGCATGGACACATTGTTCCATTTTGAGGCTCTCTCCAAATGTCAACATGTGACCATGATTTGACTGCAAACAGAGATGTGCAAACAATATGTGGGCAGATATCTGTGTGTGTGACCCCAGCCTTACTTAGCATCAACCAGGTGATGCTGGATGCATACACTCATGTTGTATGCATGGACTGTGCGTGTGAGACATTTTTAGGCCTGACTGGATGAGCACAACACTGTGAAGATGTGTTTGATTGTGTAGGCCACACTGTCCCTTGTCATATGTTTCCATCATTTTTTGTGTATTGTGGGACATGCACATGTGGCGGTGTGTGTTTTGGGGCAACAATTACTCACCACGCAGCCTGGCAATCCTGGCACGGATGTCCAGTATGCGACCTGGGCACTTGTGCTTCAAGTCAGCGATCTTTTTTTGGATCGCTTTTACTGTCCTCTGTACCCCCAGTTGGCAGAGCAGGGCCCGCTGGATCCGCCGCACGGTGCACCGATTGCGCAGCCTGGGGTGGCGGTGGTGATGGTGGCCCCAATAGTCCCGACGGTCACAATGATCAATGAGGATGATCAGCTCCGCCATCCCCCATGTTGCGGCGCGGTGCACGGCTGCCATGACTGCTATGGTGTGTGCAGAGGCGGGGCTGGCACCTTGCAGGCAGAGTGAAAATGAAACCAACGTCATGACGTCATTACGACCGCTGTGGGGGTGACGCACCTTTATAAGTAGCCCAACACGCAGTGACTCGGCCGACACACTTATGCGGCCCCTACTGCAGAAGACCCACAGTGCAGTCCGTACAACACGGCTCTGATCTGTCTACTGGGTAATCTCCTCCGATGTGGTATGGGATTGTGTGCATCTGTGTGCGCGCTGCGCGCACTGCCAGACCCGGAACACTTCTACGGCAGCTGCTGTGCAATAAGCCAGAGCGGTACGTAACACACACTTGTGCGCTGTGTCCCGCATTATTCGTTTTCATGTTGATAGGATGTGCACACTGTATGTAGATCATGGGCCATTTATGATTTTACGTTCAAGTGTGTGTCCGCGTAATTGTACTACTATCTGATCGTGCATACGGCGCGTATGTGTAGTGCTGAAGGGACAGCTCATCCAAGATGGAGGGCTGTGAGGCAAGGGCCAATCGTAACGCAGCATCTTCCACCAATGATCGCTGAAGGGGCGCGGTATCACGCAGCATGGGTGACGCCTTAGCCACATTGCAGCTACATCGCCGGGTGTCCAGAGTTCCCTTCTGTAGCTTCTTTACACGCCGATACAGCTCGCTACAATCGGCGATGTTGCCATATGTTTATGGGCAGTGCACGGATACAGAGGTATCTGTAGCCGGCTGTGTCGTCCCGTCTTCAGACGCCGCTACTACGGGCAATATTGGCTCGACAAGCTACATTTGTAGCCTGTAGCGGGTTGTATCCATCCTGTTGTGGCGGCGTGTAAAGGTACCATTAAAGTCATGTGCACACATTGAGTATTTGATGAGTTTTTTACCTCAGGATTTGTAGCCAAAACCAGGAGTGGGTGATAAATACAGCAGTGGTGACATGTTTCTATTATGGTGGGTTTACACGTCCCGATATCGGGCCGATATCGTAGCCAACGACGCGGGAGCGCGCTTTTTGAGCGCGCTTTTCCCTCCATCGCATCGCCGGTTTAGACAGCCCGATATCGGGATACAACGTCCCGACGATGTGTACGCCCCCCAACCCATGAACGACCATTTAACTTGGGAGTGAATGGGTGACGTGGCAGTACACATCGGAGTTGGGCTGTCAGACGGGACGATGCTGCTACAACCGGCATCCGATATCGGGCGGTTGAATAGCACGCTCATTCGACCCCCAATATCGTTTTGCCATCGTTCCTGCATCGCGTTGTACGTTCACACCGTACAACGCGCAAACGATATCGGGTCCAACTCGCGAACCACGTGACTTTTGGTCGGAGTTGGACGCCGATATCGCGACGTGTAAACCCACCATCAGTGTGTGCACGTGGCCTAAGGGCCACTTTACACACACCAACTTATCTGTCCAACTTCTGAACAACTTACTGGTTGCAGTGAAATCATGGACACATTGCTCCATTTTGTGACTGTGTACAATGGATAAGCAGGTGTGTGTAAAGTGGCCATAAGAGCCCTCCTGAATGGAGGGTGGACAGGCATGCTGATCAACACTTCACTCATTCCCATAGAGAATCAATCCAAGGGTGGTGCGTTTTTCCAGCTTCTACCATTAAAAGCCTCTTTCTGGGGACTGGTGGACAGTCCCAGTGTTTGGACCCCATTTAGTAACATATAAGGGCCCATTTGCACAATGCGTATTTTGACTCATATTTTGCTGCGTTTTTGGTGAGAATCTGCACCAAATATAAAGCAGCGTTTTTTCCCAGCAAAGTCCAAGGGTACCGTCACACCTGGCGATGTCGGCGGCGATTTTTTAGGCGAAGCTGGGGCGTGGCCTATCGCCGCCGGCATCGCCAATGCGTCACCTAATGTGAATGGGCGAGGGCGACGCATTTGAGTGGTCGCCTGGATTCAGAGCAGTACTCTGAAACCAGGCGACCACTCTGGGGTGATGTGTACACATCGCCCCATGTAAATGGGGGCAGCGATCTGCCAGGTGATGGGAGCCATTGGCTCCCTTGTTAAGGCATCGCTGCTGGGGTTTTTAGACACCCCAGCGGCGCCGCCGCCTGTCAGATCGCTGGTTCGTCGCCGGAGGCGTCGCCGCATGTAAACATGCGAAGCTCGCGGGGCTCAAAGAACGTGCGCACTCCCGCCCGTCGCCGCCGACATCTCTGGCGATGTCACCTGGTGTGACGGGTCCCTCTGGGATTTGTAAAATCCTGTCCGCATGGTGCTTTTTTTTCTGCAGTGGATCTGCTCTGTATTTTATTGCGGTAAAATCTGCAGCATGTCAATTCTTGCTGTAGATTTTACCTCGTTTTTCACCCATAGACCTTCATGTTAGCTCAAAATAAGCAGCAGATAATAATATAATATATAATATTTGTTCATTTATATAGCGCTATTAATTCCATAGCGCATTACATACATTTGAAAGATAAGTAGCAGTGTTCGCACTACAGTGTTGGCCAAAAGTATTGACACCCCTGCAATTCTGTCAGATAATACTCAGTTTCTTCCTGAAAATGATTGCAATCACAAATTCTTTGGTATTATTATCTTCATTTAATTTGTCTTCAATGAAAAAACACAAAAGAGAATGAAACAAAAAGCAAAACATTGATCATTTCACACAAAACTCCAAAAATGGGCCGGACAAAAGTATTGGCACCCTCAGCCTAATACTTGGTTGCACAACCTTTAGCCAAAATAACTGCGATCAACCACTTCCAGTAACCATCAATGAGTTTCTTACAATGCTCTGCTGGAATTTTAGACCATTCTTCTTTGGCAAACTGCTCCAGGTCCCTGATATTTGAAGGGTGCCTTCTCCAAACTGCCATTTTTAGATCTCTCCACAGGTGTTCTATGGGATTCAGGTCTGGACTCATTGCTGGCCACCTTAGAAGTCTCCAGTGCTTTCTCTCAAACCATTTTCTAGTGCTTTTTGAAGAGTGTTTTGGGTCATTGTCCTGCTGGAAGACCCATGACCTCTGAGGGAGACCCAGCTTTCTCACACTGGGCCCTACATTATGCTGCAGAATTTGTTGGTAGTCTTCAGACTTCATAATGCCATGCACACGGTCAAGCAGTCCAGTGCCAGAGCAAGCAAAACAACCCAAAACATCAGGGAATATCTGCCATGTTTGACTGTAGGGTACCGTGTTCTTTTCTTTGAATGCCTCTTTTTTTCTCCTGTAAACTCTATGTTGATGCCTTTGCCCAAAAAGAGAGAACGTTCTTCCAAAACGTTGTAGGCTTTCTCAGGTAAGTTTTGGCAAACTCCAGCCTGGCTTTTTTATGTCTCGGGGTAAGAAGTGGGGTCTTCCTGGGTCTCCTACCATACAGTCCCTTTTCATTCAGACACCGACGGATAGTACGGGTTGACACTGTTGCACCCTCGGACTACAGGGCAGCTTGAACTTGTTTGGATGTTAGTCGAGGTTCTTTCTCCACTATCCGCACAATCTTGCATTGAAATCTCTCGTCAATTTTTCTTTTCCGTTCACATCTAGGGAGGTTAGCCACAGTGCCATGGGCTTTAAACTTCTTGATGACACTGCGCACGGTAGACACAGGAACATTCAGGTCTTTGGAGATGGACTTGTAGCCTTGAGATTGCTCATGCTTCCTCACAATTTGGTTTCTCAAGTCCTCAGACAGTTCTTTGGTCTTCTTTCTTTTCTCCATGCTCAATGTGGTACACACAAGGACACAGGACAGAAGTTGAGTCAACTTTAATCCATGTCAACTGGCTGCAAGTGTGATTTAGTTATTGCCAACATCTGTTAGGTGCCACAAGTAAATTACAGGTGCTGTTAATTACACAAATTAGAGAAGCATTACATGATTTTTCTAAGGGTGCCAATACTTTTGTCCACCCCCTTTTTTATGTTTGGTGTGGAATTAGATCCAATTTAGCTTTAGGGCAATTCTTTTTGTGTTTTTTTACTGAAGACAAATTAAATGAAGATGATAATACCAAAGAATTTGTGATTGCTATCATTTTCAGGAAGAAACTGAGTATTATCTGACAGAATGGCAGGGGTGTCAATACTTTTGGCCAACACTGTATGTATATACTGTATGTTGCTTATTTTGTGCCTAATTTGCATTAAAATCCGCAGGTAGTGATAGTGTTGAAGGCGAGGAGCAGGATTTCACATCTTTTTGTTCTCTTTTTTTGGCCAAAGTGTCCAAACTTTATTGAAATAGACACACAGCACCTTGAAAATCCACATCAATTCCTCACCAAAAATGCATCAAAAACACACCATGTGGACAGGGATGGTGTTGGTGCATTGTTCTGCCAGTAGGTGCAGATTTTGGAACTTGATAAAGCCGAGAAATTCGAGCTAATCAGATTAGACTGATTAATAATAGAAAATAAAAAAGGATTGGCACCGGTATACCGTGTTCTGAAGACAGTCAAGAAAAGACACAGCACTCAGGTCTTTAAGAGAGAGAATCACACCATTTAGCCATGGGCGAGGTTTTTATATCATTTTCAAGGTCCCTAATAAGTAGCAAAAGTGATACGTGGCAAAATGACAGAGATGTGGTAAAGAGAAAATATGTGAAATATGCTCCATAAACAGTTTTAAGGCCCTTTCACATCAGCGTTTTTTTCAAATCGCGGCAGATGCGGTGAAAAAAACCGCATCTGCCGCGATTACCTCATACCGGCTGCACTTGCGGCACGGTTGCGGCGCGGTTGTGGTAAACGCCATACAAGGTATAGGCGGACTTGCGGCAAGTGCGGTTTTGGCACTTGCGGCAGGTGCGGCCGCGAAAAAAAACGCGGCTGACAGCATTTTTTTTCGCGGCCGCATCTGCCGCAAGTGCCAAAACCGCACTTGCCGCACCTGCCGCAAGTCCGCCTATACCTTGTATGGCGTTTACCGCAACCGCGCCGCAACCATGCCGCAAGTGCAGCCGGTATGCAGTAATCGCGTCAGATGCGTTTTTTTCACCGCATCTGCCGCGATTTGAAAAAAACGCTGATGTGAAAGGGCCCTTAAATCATTCAATGCAGTTTAACTAATCTATATTGTAAACAGGTCTAAATCAATCAATGCGGTTACTAATCAGGATGTCTGCCTGGCGTCTACATGGTCAAGGACCAGTGGCCTCAGGACCATTATTCTTGTATGAGAAGACAAGGAAGGAAATGTTTTCTCATGCTTCTAACCTCCAACTATTGTCACGTAGCATTCTACTTCAGAGTATCTAAAGTTCAGAGCGAATAGACATGATAAACTAAAAGTGGTTCATAGTGAGACAAGGTGGCTGCCTGTGTTCAGTACATATGATAACTTCTTTAACAACTCCCCTCTTTTTATCATTTCTATTCCTCCATTTCTATCCCTGCCTGCACCAGGTACGCAGAGCTGTCCTACTTCACAATACACTAGGCTTCCCCTACGTATATCATGGGGCATTACCATTCAGACAGACCCTGTTGGCCAGCCCTGGCTTTCCCTTGTCCTCTAGTCCCTAAAGATTAATATAATAGTTATACTGAGGGGGATTGTGAGTCGGTTGACAGGGTGGGGGTACTCAGATACCGGGACGGATGGTTACTTGGATGGGGGATCACGGCGGGTCGGTTCCCGGTTCCGTGCCCTGGACCCTCAATGGCGGTGATGATGGTGGATGGGGGAGATGTTGTCGTGATGCCACTTGTGGTACCTGGTAATTTGGATACTAGCGCTGCAGGCCAGCCGCTGAGGCGATGTGATGCAGCTTGGGTGTTACAGCTCCCCACAGGTGGAGCTTTACCTCAGGGCAGTGGGGATAGATGAGGGGAGTAGTTGTTCTTACCCTTTTGATGATGCTGAGGCCTGTTGGGCGCCAGCGGGAAAGGAGGACAGACACTGATTCAACTCAGAAAGTCTTTACTGGTACCGGGCAGATGTTACAGTACACAGTCGATTCTCAGGCACAGTTTGGTTGAACGGGGGCGTAGCAACAGGTTCCTGAGGTTACCCCGTAGAGTCTGCTGATGATCCCTGCTAATGGCTTTCAGTGTCTGTGTTCCTTCCTCACCCTCGTAACCACTCTGCAGAGCTCCCACGCCAGTCCCGCAGTCTGTTACTGGTACACACGGGAGCGACAACAGGCAGATCCTCCCACCACCGGAATTCGGCCCATTACCTAGAATGTCGTGGACCTGGTATCGGACTGAGGTCAAGGTACAGTCTGTGGTGCTATGGTTCCCTTCTGTTGGTCCCACAGTGTGTCGGTTTGCAACCCGGGATGGACCACGGATTGCCTCGGCTGCGGTATGCCGGTGTTGACCCCGGACTTCCCCAGCTGGCTCCAACTAGGCCTGGTTTGTGTCCTTCTGTTCCTGGGTCACCCTCTTGAAGAGAGGTGCCCTCCTATCAGCATCCCTGTCAGGCACATCCTTCCTCGCTGCCTTCCCAGCACTGTCTCTAATAGCTCAACTGTCACTCTAGTCTCCCGCTCTACTAAAAGCTCCACCCCCTGGACCTACTGAATAGACCTTCATGTCCCTATGCTAAGGTGGACTAGTGCATGGGTGCTCAGGGCAGACTCTACCAGGAATCCCCAAACCCATGACTACAGAGGCACTATACCTTCTGTTTGGGGTGCAGTACCTCCCTGTGGCGCCTAGCCATAGGGGCGCCACAATTGTAAATGTTATTAGAAATATATATTGATATAGATAAGATATACTTGATATGCCATATACTGTATTATAGATTATAGTTCAAACATAATACATCATAATTATGATTAAATTACATATATGTGTGTTTTGCACAACACTACAGTTCTCTTTTTCTTGCATCTCCAGTTGTGGAGGTAGTTCCAAAGGATTTCCACATTGGGAGCAATCTGCAAGTTTCGCCAGCGCTTCCTTATCACACAGTATGCATTTGCATGTTTTGGTGGTGGTAAAAGTCATGAGTGCTTGAGTGCGCGGAGATACAGTGGAGTCATCTTTACTCTTGGTCAGTTTAGTTTTACTTGGAAAACATCTGCAATTAGCTCCTTGAATTTTCTTTACCAGCATCACAAGTAACTTTACCAGTACAGCAATAACCAAAGTTATAAACGGTCCCTGGATTACAAAATGAATTATTCCAGTTATCCACCCACCTACCCCTTTGAATAAGTTCATAGGATTCAACCATGAGAGCCATGAAGGGAAAGGCAGATCATCTATGAATGGGCCTTCTTAAATTCCTGTTTTAACTTCTCTGCTTGTTCAATATCATGGGTCACCTGCATGAGTCCTGAGGGGTTAATGTGGTGACAGCAACTTGGCCCAACAATTATACAGAATCCGCCGGTGGAGGCAGTAAGATAGTCTAAAACCATAGAGTGTTGATTAGTTATAATAATAAGCGGCTTTGTAAATTCTGACTCTATATATCTATGGCATCAAATACAAGATCAGTTATATTGTCAAAAATATCTCCTAATTCTTCTATCATTTGTGCATTTCTCATCGTCCCAAACATTGATCCAAGTGGGCCTGCAAGGACCATTCCTGCCTTAACATACCATGAGGTTCTGAATAAATGTTCAGGGTGATGAGGATGTGATTTAACATTTCTTTTAGAAAGCATGTGTTGGGGAATGTTTTTGTATGGGAAATCCTGATTCTTCCACACCCAAGTTGCTGGTACTTGCTACTTGCTAGAGTGCAAAATCGCTCAGCTCCCGATGGGAGCCACCTGTAGGCCTTTTCCCCACATCTATTTATATAATCCGCAGTTTGGGATTCGGGCGTTGTAGCAGATTCGGCCCGCAAACGGCCGCTAGACGCACCGCCCGCCCCCCCGCAAACGCCCGCTACACGCACCGGCCGCCACCCCCTGCTTCCCCGCTACAACGCACCCCGCCGCGCACCCCCCGCTCCCCCGCTGCACGCACCGGCCGGCACCCCCCGCTGCACGCACCCCCCGCTGCACGCACCGGCCGGCACCCCCCGCTGCACGCACCGGCCGGCAACCCCCGCTGCACGCACCGGCCGGCACCCCCCGCTGCCAGGGCCGCACAGTCCATTCCACAGTGCGAGCCCTCAGGCAGTAGACAGGGGGAGCGGCTTTACACAACGGCCGAATCCCAGAATGCTATGCGCCACTGGCACTGCGAGCGATGGCGCGCATGCGCCATCGCGAGCCGCAGATTCGGCCCGCAAACGGCCGCTAGACGCACCACCACCCGCCCCCCCGCAAACGCCCGCTACACGCACCGGCCGCCACCCCCCTGCTTCCCCGCTACACGCACCGGCCGGCACCCCCCCGCTGCACGCACCGGCCGGCACCCCCCGCTCCCCCGCTGCACGCACCGGCCGGCACCCCCCGCTGCACGCACCGGCCGGCACCCCCCGCTGCACGCACCCCCCCGCTGCACGCACCGGCCGGCACCCCCCCGCTGCACGCACCGGCCGGCAACCCCCGCTGCACGCACCGCCCCGGCACCCCCCGCTGCCAGGGCCGCACAGTCCATTCCACAGTGCGAGCCCTCAGGCAGTAGACAGGGGGAGCGGCTTTACACAACGGCCTGCCGCCACCTGCACCGCCACCTGCACCGCCGCCTTCATCACACACAGTGGTGCCCGCCCCAGCTTCTCACAAGTAACATGCCAGCGGCGGCGGCGCACTGGCATTGCAGGCTGCAAGCCCGGCGGGGCTGCAGTCTGCTATCACCCCACGCTCCTCAACTAACCATACAGGGGCGCCGGGGTAACATTGGCGCCACACTCTCATTCCAGCCTAACCCCCCCCCCTCCTCAACTAACCTTACAGGCCCGCCGGCCCTCAGATCTACTCACAGTGCCCCTGCTTACCCTCTACTCACCCACACTGCCCCTGCTCACTCCTCTTACCCCCCCCCATGCCCTCACTCCCCACACTGCCCCTGCTCACTCCTCTTACCTTCCCTATGCCCTCACTCCCCACACTGCCCCTGCTCACTCCTCTTACCCCCCCCTATGCCCTCACTCCCAACACTGCCCCTGCTCTCTCCTCTTACCCCCCTATGCCCTCACTCCTCACACTGCCCCTGCTCACACTCCTCTTACCCCCCCTATGCCCTCACTCCCCCCACTCACCCACACTGCCCTGCTACCCATAGAGCCGCCTCTATACTCGGCTGCCCACACAGCCGCCTCTATACTCGGCTGCCCACACAGCCGCCTCTATACTCGGCTGCCCACACAGCCGCCTCTATACTCGGCTGCCCACACAGCCGCCTCTATACTCGGCTGCCCACACAGCCCCCTCTATACTCGGCTGCCCACACAGCCGCCTCTATACTCGGCTGCCCACACAGCCGCCTCTATACTCGGCTGCCCACACAGCCGCCTCTATACTCGGCTGCCCACACAGCCGCCTCTATACTCGGCTGCCCACACAGCCGCCTCTATACTCGGCTGCCCACACAGCCGCCTCTATTCTCGGCTGCCCACAGAGCCGCCTCTATAGTCTGCTGCCCACAGAGCCGCCTCTATAGTCTGCTGCCCACAGAGCCGCCTCTATAGTCTGCTACCCACAGAGCCGCCTCTATAGTCTGCTACCCACAGAGCCGCCTCTATAGTCTGCTACCCACAGAGCCGCCTCTATAGTCTGCTACCCACAGAGCCGCCTCTATAGTCTACTACCCACAGAGCCGCCTCTATAGTCTGCTACCCACAGAGCCGCCTCTATAGTCTGCTACCCACAGAGCCGCCTCTATAGTCTGCTACCCACAGAGCCGCCTCTATAGTCTGCTACCCACAGAGCCACCTGTATAGTCTGCTACCCACAGAGCCGCCTGTATAGTCTGCTACCCACAGAGCCGCCTGTATAGTCTGCTACCCACAGAGCCGCCTGTGTAGTCTGCTACCCACAGAGCCGCCTGTGTAGTCTGCTACCCACAGAGCCGCCTGTGTAGTCTGCTACCCACAGAGCCGCCTGTGTAGTCTGCTACCCACAGAGCCGCCTGTGTAGTCTGCTACCCACAGAGCCGCCTGTATAGTCTGCTACCCACAGAGCCGCCTGTATAGTCTGCTACCCACAGAGCCGCCTGTATAGTCTGCTACCCACAGAGCCGCCTGTGTAGTCTGCTACCCACAGAGCCGCCTGTGTAGTCTGCTACCCACAGAGCCGCCTGTGTAGTCTGCTACCCACAGAGCCGCCTGTATAGTCTGCTACCCACAGAGCCGCCTGTATAGTCTGCTACCCACAGAGCCGCCTGTATAGTCTGCTACCCACAGAGCCACCTGTATAGTCTGCTACCCACAGAGCCGCCTGTATACACACAATTCATTTCACCGCGCTCCCGATGCAATTGCATCGGGCCTTTTTACTAGTCTAATATATAAAGCTGAATGTGTGTGTGTATGTATGTATGTATATCTGGGATTGGCATCTACACCTTCGCGACTACAGCCACAAAATTTTGCACTGTCACACGTCTGGACCCCAAAAGCATCATAGGCTATGTTGTGAGGCAAAATTTTAACCCTGCGCGTTCCAGTTCACCAAACAATTTTACCCCTATCTACATAATGGGGAAAAAGTGAATGGAAAATGGAAGAAAATCGACAGCTGTCAGCTATAACCACAAAATTTTGCACAGTCACACGTCTGGACACCAGGAGCATTATAGGCTATGTTGTGAGGTGAAATTTTAACCCCACGCATTCCAATTCACCAAACAATTTTAACCCTATCTACATAATGGGGAAAAAGTGACAGTTACCAGTTGACAGTTGTGAATGAGAGGGGCTTAATGATAGCGCCAAAGACTAACAGTACATAGTTACTAAGGTGGTGCCCCAACATGAGATATTCACCACGCACGGGGATATGTATACACACCACACGCACACAAAGAGTAACAGCAAGTGTATAGTCGCTAAGGTGCAGCCCCAACATTGGATATTCACCACGCACCCGAACACACGCACACCACAAAGAGACACACACAACATAGAGACACACACACACCCTCACGGGGACACACACACCCTATAGCGACACATGCACTCACCCCACAGGGACACACACACCAAAAAGAGACACACACACCACACAGACCCCCCCCCCCCACAGGGACACACACACATAGCCACCCTATAGGGACACATGCACTCACCCCACAGGGACACACACACACGCCACAAAAAGACACACACACACCACACAGACCCCCCCCACAGGGACACACACACATACACACCCTATAGGGACACATGCACTCACCCCACAGGGACACACACACACACCCCAGGGACACACACACCACACAGACAGACACAGATGTGCACAAATCCCCTCACACAACTCGCCTCATGTGTGCTATCTTTAATTTTCAAACATAAACATCTGATTAAAAACAGCCAATGGTAGGTGCCTACCTTTGGAAGCTGAATAAAGTCAATCTGCAGTCGCTGAAATAGGTACAGTGGCCTAGGCATACATTTCTGTGGTACCTTAACCGTTTTTCCAGCAGTATGGCATGCACAGATTACACAACCCTGTATGTGTTTAGCAGCAGTATATTGAAACCCAGGTGCCACCCAGTGGTGTTTTACCTGCTCTGCCATTGTATCTTTTGATTGATGAGTTGGCCCATGTGAAAGAGCACACATCATGGGATGTAGTGCTCTGGGAGGCAATAGCTGATACCTACCTTCCATAGACCATCCTCTTCTCGGACATTTGCAGGTTTCCATTCTTCCTTCTCCTGTTTTGAGGCCTGTACTTGCAGGCGCATTAAGAGGTCAAGGTCCACCCTCCCAGACACTTGCACAGTGTAGATTCCTATTGGGAGTGGGAGCAGGGTGTCTGCCTTGGCGGCCCTGTCAGCACGATCATTACCTATGGCTTCTTTGGTGCGCTCCCTAGTGTGAGCCTGCACCTTGATTACAGCAACCTTTCTGGGCAGTTTCAGTGCTCTGAGGAGTTGAGCCACAGAATCTGCGTTTTTTATGGGTTTACCTTAGGCTACCACAAACTATCTGCTTTTCCATATAGGGCCAAAATCGTAGTAAATACCAAAACAATAGCAGCTATGAGTAAAAATATTCGCCAATAGTCCTTCCCCAATGATACAAGCTTCCATTTAGAGCCTTTATTTCAGCTTCCTGGGCAGACATCCTAGCGGGCAATGGTTCACTTTTCAGAACTTCATGTAGGGTTACAACGGCATATCCAATATGCGGTACCCCTTCTATATAGAATCTGGACCCATCTACGTACAGTTCTAAGTCTGCATTGTGGATTGGTGTTTCCTGTACATTTGCTAATGGCTGTGTCTCACTATCCATTAGCTCAAAGCAATTGTACTCAATTCCATTTGTCAAATCATTGTCAATTTCTGGTAAAAAAGTGGCTGGATTAAGCACTGTACACCTCTTAACAGTGACATTTGGAGGTGTCAGCAAAGCCACTTTATATTTTGTTAGTCTGTTCATTGATAAATGCTTTGTGCGTGCTTGGAGTAACACTTCCTGCACAGAGTGTGGGGCCTGTATTTCCAAGGTATTGTCCAATACCAAATCAGCAACTCTGTGTTTTAAAATTGCACAGGCAGCCACAGCTCTGAAACACAAAGGGGCTCCTTTTATCACCGGGTAAAGTTGGGCGGAGTGATGACCCAATGGTTGGTGTTATCCCCCATGTTTTTGTGTCAACGCTCTTTTGGCATGCCTACCCAACTCATAGCAAAACAAATAGAATGGGAGATCATAATTTGGGATTCCAAGTGCTGGATGTCATTCTTCAGCATGTCCAACCCCTCTTTTGCTTCTGGTGTCATTTCATAGGGTTTGCCCTTGTTGCATGCGGCCAATTTAATATATAAAGCTGAATGTGTGTGTGTATGTATGTGTGTATGTATGTATTTATGTATGTCCAGGATTGGCATCTACACCGTCGCAACTACAGCCACAAAATTTTGCACACTCACACATCTGGACCCCGAGAGCGTCATAGGCTATGTTGTGAGGCGAAATTTTAACCCTGCGCATTCCAGTTCACCAAACAATTTTGCCCCTATCTACATAATGGGGAAAAAGTGACTGTTACCAGTTGACAGTTGTGAATGAGAGGGGCTTAATGATAGCGCCAAAGACTAACAGCACATACCTGCATATAGTCACTAAGGTGGGGCCCCAACATGAGATATTCACCACGCACGGGGACATGTATACACACCACACGCACACAAAGAGTAACAGCAAGTGTATAGTTGCTAAGGTGCATCCCCAATATTGGATACTCACCACGCACCCGAACAAACACACACCACAAAGACACACACAACACAGAAACACACACACCCCCGGGGACACACACCCTATAGCGACACATGCACTCACCCCACAGGGTCACACACACACACCACACAGACCCCCCCCCACAGGGACAAACACACATAGCCACCCTATAGGGACACATGCACTCACCCCACAGGGACACACACACACCACAAAGATACACACACACACCACACAGACCCCCCCCCCAACAGGGACACACACACATACACACCCTATAGGGACACATGCACTCACCCCACAGGGACACACACACACACCACAAAGAGACACACACAACACAGATACACACACAGATACCACACAGACGCCCCCCACAGAGACACACACACATACACACTCTATAGGGACACATGCACTTACCCCACAGGGACACACACACATCACACAGACAGACACAGATGTGCACAAATCACCTAACACAACTCGCCTCATACGTGTGCTATCTTTAATTTCCAAAAGTAAACATCTGATTAAAAACAGCCAATGTGCAACACATGTGCCATATACGGAATTAAGGCAGATGTCAGTCACATGAGCTGTCTATTATGTGTATGTGTGAGGTAACATATACTACCCGGCCAGGGGGAGGGTTTACTGTTGGCTGGAGATTTATTAGGCTGCCTATAGCAACCAATCACAGCTCAGCTTCTATTTTCTTACAGGTCATTAATATGACATATTCAAATTCTATTTTGTTATAGCTAACAGCAGTTATTTATTAACCCGGGCGTAGACGGGTACTACAGCTAGTACATTATATATTGGCTGCATCTTTTCTGATGCTGAAGGAATCCACTCTCTGCAGTACCCCATGAGCCCAAAGAAGGTTCTCAATGCTCTTTCAGTTGTGGGTTGTTTTGCCTGACCGATCGCTGATTTCCTGTCGGTTGTGATGTATTTTGATTGAGCAGAGATGCAATGACCAAGGAAAATAACTTTAGTTTGGGCTACCTGCAACTTATCCCTTGCCACCTTTCATCCTTCCTCAAACAAAAACCTCAGCAAAGACAGAGTTTCCTGTAAGCAAGTTGGTTTATCTGGTGTACATAACAGTAAATCATCAACATACTGAATCAATTGACATGCGCATTTTCCGGGTGCCAGGAAAGGATAGTAACCATTGCTTCTGAGAATACAGACGGGGACATAGCACCCCCTTGTGGTAGTCTTGTCCAGCAATATTGAATGTTCCTATGCGTAAATGCAAAAAGTAGCTGACTCTGTGGGTCAAGGGGCACGGAAAAGAAGGCGCAGGAATCTGATTTAACAAAGTATGCGGATTAGGCACTATGGGGGTGTCAATAATCATCAATTTGTTGATTTCACGTAAATCATGAACCATTCTGTACACAACAGGTTGCTTTTTCTTTACCGGAAAAAGAGGTTGTATTCATGGGAGCAAAAAGCAGCCCTGGAAAACAAACCCCACCAGCCCACATACTATAACACCCATCAGCCCCGATCAGTGAAATTTGCTTTTACGTTGTCATGGCCTCATCACTTTCTCAAAGGTGTTATTTGAAGAGCCACATATGAATGGTGCAGCAGTGGGAATAATCAACCGCAGCTCCATACACATGATGATCTTCGTTTCTCGAGATTGTGGGCTCCGAGCGGTCAAAAGACAAAAGAGAAGTGATGACTTCCATATTGGGGATAATCAATTTAAACAACAGTTAAATGCTGAAAATCTCGAAGTCCAATACCTCCTCCCTGACAACAGGACAGGAGAAGTGGGACTGTGCAGTGTATATATACAGAATAATACAGACACTGAAGATTACACTCAGTATACAGTACAGGAGGAGGGGTGCTGTGCAGTGTATATATACAGAATAATACAGATCCTGAGGATTACACCCAGTATACAGGACAGGAGAAGTGGGACTGTGCAGTGTATATATACAGAATAATACAGACACTGAAGATTACACTCAGTATACAGTACAGGAGGAAGGGTGCTGTGCAGTTTATATGTACAGAATAATACTGATACTGAGGATTACATCCAGTATACAGAACAGGAGAAGTGGTACTGTGCAGTGTATATATACAGAATAATACTGATACTGAGGATTACACCCAGTATACAGGACAGGAGAGGTGGTATTGAGCAATGTATATATATAGAATAATACAGATACTGAGGATTACACCCAGTATACAGGACAGGAGAAGTGGTACTGTGCAATGTGTATACGTAGAATAATACAGACACTGAGGATTACACCCAGTATACAGGACAGGAGAAGTGGTACTGTGCAATGTGTATATATACAGAATAATACTGATACTGAGGATTACACCCAGTATACAGAACAGGAGAAGTGGTACTGTGCAGTGTATATATACAGAATAATACTGATACTGAGGATTACACCCAGTACACAAGACAGGAGACGTGGTATTGAGCAATGTATATATATAGAATAATAAAGATACTGAGGATTACACCCAGTATACAGGACAGGAGAAGTGGTACTGTGCAATGTGTAGCATATAAATCATGTAAGTATTGCCACAAAATTAGAGCCGATACTGAGAATTATAGGAAGAAGTATGCTCAACATACACCGCTCCACAATATACTGTATGCTACAGTCAATGATACACACAGCTCCACACTATATACTGTGTTGAGGACTATAGAGTTGGGCTGTGTATATACTGTGTCTTGTCACCTTCCTAACAAGTCACTTTTTGTTATACATTTTTTAATGCGCTTAAAATACATTTCAAGACTGCACCTGTGACATTAAATAAAAAAAATAATTGTGTGTAAGCATTAGCAGTCCTGTAGCTGCCACCTACCTGCCTGTTGTGCTCGGCACCGTTCACCGCTGACCTGAGCTGTCACAGGCCACTCCTGTCAGAAATTTTCCAGCTTCCACTGACATCACACTCAGGTAGCAAGGAGCTGACTGTCAATCAGCAGGATACCGGCTTTCTCACCCCTTCCACGGACCAATGCTGTCCCTGGCAGGAGCGGGCTGTGGCGGTGGTGAATGGAGGTGAACGGTGTCAGGCATAATAGGTAGGTAGGTGGCAGCTACCTGCCTGTTGGTGTCTAGGCACATTTTATTGAATAAAAATCCCAGATAACTGCTTTAATCAGTGGTGACTAGTCATGGAGGTGTTGTTAACCCGGACTTAGGCCATGTTCACACAGGGCCTTTTTTTCCTGCGGTTTTGGTGCATGTTTTTACCTTGTTTTTTGCTAATCTAAGGCCCCTTTTACATCAGCGTTTTTCACTGATCGCGGCAGTTGCGGTGGAAGAAAAACGTAACTGCCGCGATTACCGCATAATGGCCGCACATGCGGTTCACTTGCGGCAAGCCCCATTCAATGTCTATGGGGCTTGCGGTAAGAGTGTGGCAGGTGCCGTTTCGGCACTTGCGGCAGGTGCGGCCGCGAAAAATGCGCGGTATGCCGCGGTTTTTTCGCGTCGGCACCTGCCACAAGTGCCGATACTGCACTTGCCGCACCTGCCGCAAGCCCCATAGACATTGTATGGGGCTTGCCGCAAGTGAACCGCAAGTGCGGGCCGTTATGCGGTAATCGCGGCAGCTGCATTTTTTTCACCGCAACTGCCGCGATCAGCGAAAAACGCTGATGTGAAAGCAGCCTAAACCTGCAATTTTCATTCCCAGCAAAACATGTGTAATTGAGGAAAGGTTGAGCGCACACATTGGTCCTGCACAGGGTTTTGCTGCATTTTTAAAAGAATGAGCACGTCAATTCTCTGTTTATTCCTCGGTTTTGCAATGTGACAGCTTTAAAATCAGTTAGGCAAAAACACAACAAAAACAAGGCAAAAAGTGCAGGTTTTGTACTTCCAAGAAATCTCATTTTAATATCAAAACATCAGGTTTAGCTGCAGAAAAAAATTCAGCAAAAATGCCCAGTGTGAACATACCCAAACTGTTCCCACTAATGTGATCGTCACACCCCGTGGGTGTGAGTGACATGATTTACAATAGCAGCATCACAAACAGCTCTGCCTTTCTTGATGAATGTAGGGCGAGTGTCTACACCCCGACTTCACCAGCGCAGGGCGAGTGTCTGCACCCTGGCTTCACCAGTGCAGGGAGAGCGTCTGCACCCCAGCTTTATCAGAGCACTGCACAGGCTCAGGGAAGCAGAGCGGACATGGAGAACACGGCCAGGCGGGAAGTTTGAACACTTGGCACTAGCAGCAGCCTGAGTCCTGTGTCACCGCTCCCTCACTGGGCACAGCGTCCTGATGAAGCTGGAGGGCTACACCTGATTACTGCACATTGTCAGGGAGGAAGAAATTGTCAACTGCGCATCACCACAAACACGATGCACAAACGTCACCACGTACACAACACACAATTGTCACCATGTGCATGGAAGCACCAGATACATACAGTTGTGGCCAGGGGCGGACCCCGTGTCCCGAGGGGGCCCTGGTGCAGGCATGGCATGGTGAGGAGCGGGGTCCCCGACGCGGGGGGGGGAGGGGGGGCTGCTGGTCCCCGGCGCGGCCTTTAGCGCGGCCCTGGGGGGGGCTTGCTGCTAGCAGCCGCCGTTTTTTGCGGCGGCTCTCCTACCTGGTGAGCCGCGCTGTTGTCTCGGCGCTCCTAGGAGACGGAGGGGCAGAGGAGAGGAGGGGCGGGATCAGACAAGGGAAGCAGGAAGCTTTCTGCTTCTCTTGCCTGACCCTCCTCTCCTCTGGCAACGGCTATCGGGGGTCGGCTGGGGGGCCCCCCGCAGGCTTGAAGGAGCCCCCTAGCCGGTCGGGGCCCTGGTGCAGCTGCACAGGCTGCACCACGGTAGTTCCGCCCCTGGTTGTGGCCAAAAGTATTGACACCCCTGCAATTCTGTCAAATAATACTCAGTTTCTTCCTGAAAATGATTGCAATCACAAATTCTTTGGTATTATTTAGTGATGGGCGAATCCTAAATTACTCGGAATCGCTTGACTCTAGCGAGTCCGAGCACAGGACTCGCTACTCGTTGCGAGTCTAGCGAGTCCAATGTTAATGAATGGGGAAGCGAGTAATAGCGAGTAGTGTGCGATTTACAAATCACAGATGTGTCTCGGAAGCTTCAGCCTGAAGCAATCCTAGTTTTGTCAGAGACTCTGCCATTGAATTGCATTGGACTCATTTACTGTGCAAGTAATCGCTGGGAAACTCGCACAGATAAGAGTCCGGCTCTCTCCTCTGTGCTGGCTGCCGCAGCTCCAGGGTCCTAGAGCCCGCCTGCTGCCTGATGTAGCAGAGCTGAGATTGTTCTCAGTCTGCTCATTCCCTGTGCATAGACATCTATATCTATGCACAGGGGATGTAGCAGAGAGGACATCGCGTTTTGGACTGCGTCGGACGGAAGAGGATTTTTTTTAAATTAAAGATGGAGTCCCTAATGGCTTTTTTTTTTATTTCTAATAAAAAGTTTTCTCTGTGTTGTGTTTTTTTTTAAAACAATTTAATAGAAATTCATGGCGGTCATGTCTAATATTGGCGTGACCGCCATAAATTTCGGGCTTAGGGCCAGCTGATAATACAAAGCTGGCCCTAACCTCTTTATTACCCAGCGTGCCACCGCCACCAGGGCCGCTGGAAGAGCGGGGTTCAGCGTCAGAGGATGGCGCTTCAATGAATGCGCCATCTTCTGGGGCGGCTGCGGGATGCAGTTTGCAGCGGGGGGTGCCCAGAAAGCTTGGGCATCCCTGCGCTGCGGATTCCAGCCCCCAGCTGCTTAGCTGTACCTGGCTAGACATAGAAATTGCGCGGAGCCCCACGCATTTTTTTGTACCTGGCCGGACACAAGAATATAGGGGAGCCCTTTTTTTTAATTATTTCATGAATTTCATGAAATAATAAAAAAAAAAATGCGTGGGGCTTCGCGCAATTTCTATGTCTAGCCAGGTACAGCTAAGCAGCTGGGGGCTGGTATCCGCAGCGCAGGGAGGCCAAAGCTTCTGGGCACCCCCGCTGCAAATTGCAGCCCGCAGCCGCCCGAGAAGATGGCACGTTCATTGAAGCGCCATCCTCTGGCGCTGAACCCCGCTCTTCCAGCGGCCCTGGTGGCGGTGGCACGCTGGGTAATAAAGGGGTTAATACCACCTTTGTTATACAAGCTGGTATTAAGCCCGAGATTCTTAATGTCAGGCCACGTTTGACCCAGCCACTAAGAATCTCCAATAAAGGGTTAAAAAAACACAACACAGAGAAAATTTTTTATTAGAAATAAAAAAAAAAAAGCCATCAGGGACTCCATCTTTAATTAAAAAAATCCTCTTCCGTCCGACGTAGTCCAAAACGCGATGTCCTCTCTGCTACATCCCCTGTGCATAGATATAGATGTCTATGCACAGGGAATGAGCAGACTGAGAACAATCGCAGCTCTGCTACATCATCTCTGTGAGCAGGCGGGCTCTAGGACCCCGGAGCTGCGGCAGCCTGCACAGAGAAGACAGCTGGACTCGGCTCGCAAAGTAACAACAGTTACTTTGCGAGTTTCCCTGCTATCACTGGCACAGTAGCCGAGTCTAATGCAAGTTAAAGGCAATCCTAGTTTTGTCAGCGTCTCTGACAAAACTAGGATTGATATTGATTTGCATTGGATTCGTTTACTGTGCGAGTAATCACTGGGAAACTCGCAGAGTACCAAGTCCTGCGAGTCCCTTACTACTCGCCGAGTAACGAGTCCTAGCGAGTAGATTCGCCCATCCCTAGTATTATTATCTTCATTTAATTTGTCTTCAATGAAAAAAAATACAAAAATAATTGTCCTATAGCCAAATTGGATATAATTCCACACCAAACATAAAAAAGGGGGTGGACAAAAGTATTGGCACCCTTAGAAAAATCATGTGATGCTTCTCTAATTTGTGTAATTAACAGCACCTGTAACTTACCTGTGGAACCTAACAGGTGTTGGCAATAACTAAATCACACTTGCAGCCAGTTGACATGGATTAAAGTTGACTCAACCTCTGTCATGTGTCCTTGTGTGTACCACATTGAGCATGGAGAAAAGAAAGAAGACCAAAGAACTGTCTGAGGACTTGAGAAACCAAATTGTGAGGAAGCATGAGCAATCTCAAGGCTACAAGTCCATCTCCAAAGACCTGAATGTTCCTGTGTCTACCGTGCGCAGTGTCATCAAGAAGTTTAAAGCCCATGGCACTGTGGCAAACCTCCCTAGATGTGGGCGGAAAAGAAAAATTAACGAGAGATTTCAACGCAAGATTGTGCGGATGATGGATAAAGAACCTCGACTAACATCCAAACAAGTTCAAGCTGCCCTGCAGTCCGAGGGTACAACAGTGTCAACCCGTACTATCCGTCGGCGTCTGAATGAACAGGCACTGTATGGTAGGAGACCTAGGAAGACCTCACTTCTTACCCCGAGACATAAAAAAGCCAGGCTGGAGTTTGCCAAAACTTACCTGAGAAAGCCGAAAACGTTTTGGAAGAATGTTCTCTGGTCAGATGAGACAAAAGTAGAGCTTTTTGGGCAAAGGCATCAACATAGAGTTTACAGGAGAAAAAAAAGAGGCATTCAAAGAAAAGAACACGGTCCCTACAGTCAAACATGGCGGAGGTTCCCTAATGTTTTGGGGTTGCTTTGCTGCCTCTGGCACTGGACTGCTTGACCGTGTGCATGGCATTATGAAGTCTGAAGACTACCAACAAATTTTGCAGCATAATGTAGGGCCCAGTGTGAGAAAGCTGGGTCTCCTTCAGAGGTCATGGGTCTTCCAGCAGGACAATGACCCAAAACACACTTCAAAAAGCAATAGAAAATGGTTTGAGAGAAAGCACTGGAGACTTCTAAGGTGGCCAGCAATGAGTCCAGACCTGAATCCCATAGAACACCTGTGGAGAGATCTAAAAATGGCAGTTTGGAGAAGGCACCCTTTAAATATCAGGGACAAGGAGCAGTTTGCCAAATTAGAATGGTCTAAAATTCCAGCCGAGCATTGTAAGAAACTCATTGATGGTTACCGGAAACGGTTGATCACAGCTATTTTGGCTAAAGGTTGTGTAACCAAGTATTAGGCTGAGGGTGCCAATACTTTTGTCTGGCCCATTTTTGGAGTTTTGTGTGAAATGATCAATGTTTTGCTTTTTGTTTCATTCTCTTTTGTGTTTTTTCATTGAAGACAAATTAAATGAAGATAATAATATTAAAGAATTTGTGATTGCAATCATTTTCAGGAAGAAACTGAGTATTATCTGACAGAATTGCAGGGGTGTCAATACTTTTGGCCACAACTGTACATCACTACAAATGCACCAATGATGTATACATGTGCATCACATGTAGGCCCCAGTCCCTATGTATGCCAGTAGTAGGTCCATATAGTAGATTCAAGATTCAAGATTCAAAAAGCTTTATTGGCAGGACCAAATACACCTCAGTTTTGCCAAAGCAATTGTATAGAGGGAATAGGGATAGGGACTGTGGGGATGTTGGGTAGGAGCTGTAGGGAAGGTGGATGGGCGGATCCAGGATGGGGGGCTTTAGTCCATGGCATAGGGGAGGTGGATGGGGCAAGTCCAAGGTGGGGGCTATAGTCCATGGCTTAAGGAAGGTGGATGGGGGCAGATCCAATGTGGAGGCTATAGCCCATGGCATCATAGTTCTTTTTCTCGCTGTCTATGGCATTCGCTCACATACCGCACTGCTATCTCCACTGCTCTCTCTTCCTCTCCCAGCAGGATAGATGTTTTTTCTTCCTCCTTCATGGTGGTGAAATCCGGGAAGAGATGTGAGAGTCTCCTGAAGTGAGTGTCCCTCACTGCTGAGTATTTGGAACAGTGTAGCAGGAAGTGGGTTTCATCCTCCAGGGCCTCCTGGTCACAGTGTTGGCACAGTCTTTCCTCCCTGGGCTTGTATCTCTGCCTGTGTCGGCCGGACTCGATGGCCAGACTGTGGGCACTGAGTCTATATCGGCTCAGGATCTTGCGGTCTCTGGGGTCCCGGAGTTTCTCCAGATATGGGGCCAGTTTGTAGTCTCTCTGTAGACTCCGGTACATGGTCAGTTTCTGTGAGCTGAAGATATTGTTCTTCCAGTCACTGACATACCTCTCTTTGCCCTCCTCTACCATCTTCCTGATTCCGGCTTTTGTCAGGTTGTGATTGGTGTTCTGGTCGTGCTGGGTTTGGCTGGGCTGTTCCGAGAGTCCTGGTTTTCTGTTTCACTTTCATGTATCAGGGCTTTATGGTGATGGGAGCTTGGATTGCTCCTATGCAGGTGAGCCCGGAATGACAGCGCCCTCTTTAGAACCGTTAGGTGTAGAGGGAATCTGCCCAGCTCGGCCCGACAAGCACTTTGGAGGTGCTCCGGTGGACCTGGAGAAGGTGCTTACAGAATTCCAGGTGGAATATTTCTGTTGGACTGGAGTCCCACCTTGACCAGTCTGGGTAGGTGTGAGGACCCCAGACTTCACTGCCATACAGGAGGATTGGGGCGATGATGGAGTCGAAGATTTTTAGCCAGACCCTCACTGGTGGCTTCAGATGGTAGAGTTTCCTTCGGATAGCAAAGAAGGTTTTGCAAGCCTTGTCTTTCAGCGTCTATATGGCTTGTTTGAAGCTCTCTGACCGGTGAATCTCTAGGCCCAGGTAGGAATATTTGTCTGTTCCTGTGAGGTCGCAGTTGTTGAGGACAAATGATGGGTGCTGGTCTGATCTTCACCTTCTCCTCTGGAACACCATGGTGTTGGTTTTCTTTAGATTGACCGGTAGGGCCCAGGTGGAGCTGAATTTCTCTGAATTTCTCATGGAGGGTGCGTCCTGGTGCAGTGGAGGATTCCAGGGCGGTAGCCAGCTCGTTGATATAGATATTAAAGAGCGTTGGACTTAGGCTGCAGCCTTGTCTGACTCCGCGGCTCTGTTGGAAATAAGCCGTTCTTTTGCCGTTCACACTCATGCTGCAGCGGTTCTTGGTGTAGGAGCTTTTGATGACATCATAGGCCTTTCCTCCTATTCGCTCTCCCGCAGTTTCAGGAATAAGCCCGGGTGCCACACCGAATCAAAGGCCTTTTTAAAGTCCACAAAGCAAGCGTATATTTTTCCATTCTTTGTATTGTGGACGTGTCTCTGAATGAGGCTGTGCAGGGTGTAGATGTGGTCAGTGGTGCGGTGGTTCGGCATGAACCCTGCTTGGCTCTTGCTGAGGACGTTGTGCTCGGTGAGGAAGGTGAGGATCCTCTTGTTCAGGATACTGTTGAACAGTTTTCCCAGGTTGCTGCTGACACATATGCCTCGGTAGTTGGCTGGGTCATACCTGTCCCCACTCTTGTGGATGGGTGTAATGAGGCCTTCGTTCCAGGTACGGGAGAAGTAGCCGGCCATCAGCACAATATTGAACAGTTTGACCATTGCAGCCTGTATTTCTAGTGGGCTGTGCTTCAGCATTTCTGGTAGGATTCTATCTAGGCCACCGGCTTTTCTACACCTTATGGAAGAGATTCTCTCGGCTACTTCCTGTAGTGTTATAGGTGTATCCACCGGGTTTTGGGAGTTTTTGATTTTTTCCTCCATTGCTTTTAGTTTTGCCATTATATTTTCCTTTTCTTGGATTAGTTCTTCCTTTGGAATGTCTTTATAGAGGTCTCTGAAGTAATGGAGCCAGATGTTGCCATTTTGGATATAGGTGTTGTTTCTCTTTTTTGTGCCCATGTGGTTCCATAGTTCCCAGAAGGAGTTGTCTTGGAGGGCGTCTTGGAGTTGGTTAAGCTTGGTAGAGATGTAACTCTGCTTCTTCCTCCTGAGGATGGTTTTGTATTGCCTTTGTATGGTGTCATAGGCTTTCCTCAGACCCGGGTGGTTGGGGTCTCTGTGTTTCTTGTTGGAGGCTGTTCTCAGGGTCTTCCGTACGGCTTTACATTCTCTGTCAAACCAACCATTGACCTGTGTTTCTTTAGGTCTCTGATAGGTGACTTTTTTAAGGTCGGACAGTCTGGCCATAGTATACGCTATATACACAGCCCAGCCCCAGTAAGAGTGTAGGCCCATATAGTAAATCCCATATACACAGCCCAGCCCCAGGTAAGAGTGTAGGCCCATATACTACACATCATATACACAGCCATATAGTACATGCCATATACACAGCCCAGCAGCAGTAAGAGTGAAGGCCCATATAGTACAAGCCATATACACAGCCCAGCCACAGTAAGAGTGAAGGCCCATATAGTACATGCCATATACACATCCCAGCCACAGTAAGAATGTAGGCCCATATAGTACACGCTATATACACAGCCCAGCAGCAGTAAGAGCGTAGGCCAATATAGTACACGTCATATATACAGCCCAGCAGCAGTAAGAGTGTAGGCACACCATATACACAGCCCAGCTTTAGTAAGAGTGTAGTGCACACCATATACACAGCCCAGCTGTAGTAACAGGGTAGGCCCATATAGTACAGGCCATATATACAGCTCAGCAGCAGTAAGCGTGAAGGCCCATATAGTGCACACCATATACACAGCCCAGCAGCAGTAAGATTGAAGGCCCATATAGTGCACACCATATACACAGCCCAGCAGCAGTAAGAGCGTAGGCCAATATAGTACACGCCATATATACAGCCCAGCAGCAGTAAGAGTGTAGGCCAATATAGTACACGCACGCCATATACACAGCCCAGCCACAGCAAGAGTGTAGGCCCATATAGAGCACACTATATACACAGCCCAGCCACAGTAAGAGTGCAGGCCCATATAGTGCACACCATATACACATCCCAGCAGCAGTAAGAGTGAAGTCCCATATAGTGCACACCATATACACAGACCCCCAGCAGTAAGAGTGAAGGCCCATATAGTACACGCCATATACATAGCCCAGCCTCAACCCACTCAGACTTACAGAGCAGATGATGGTGAAAGTGCCTTTGCTTGTGTGGCGCCCGTGCGTTCAGGAGGCCACAAAGGGAACTGCAGCCAGGCAGGTAGGACGACAGTTGCACATCAACACCCTCACTGCCCACACAACCCACGTACAGTAGATGGCAGCACCCAACCTGAAGCCTAGGAACTCTATGCAGGCGAGGGGTGTTGGGTTTAGAGAAGTGGGTTGGGCACACACGTAGTCAGGTGACAGACAGTAGAAATAGTGAAGGGGGAGGAGGAAGGAGTCAGTAGGCCCTGGGTGCCGAGCAGCAAAGACACAGACCAGCAGCAGGCTGAGGAGCACGGCACAGGCCGAGAGACAGCAGTAGGCAGAGTTAAGCTGAGAAGGAAAGAAGGAATCACACGTCCTGGAAGAGTGAGGTGTAGGAGCGCAGAATCTGTACCGAGCCAGTGCGAGCCGGAGGAGAGAGAAAGCCCGTCCGAATCCAGATCCCCAGGAGTGTGAGAGGACAGAGAGGGACAGTGACACTGGTCCCATGAATTACAGCCGAGACGACAGACTGCAGGCGGAGTAGCCCTCCTATGACACTGGAAGACACAGTAGAGAGAGCCTGGTAGAGCCTCACACGGGAGGACTGCTGGAGGCTGGGCTGAGTAGAGTGTCGGCTCTAGAGGGGACTATAGTTTTACCCGGCATCCCCAAACAACCGACGGGGGACCACAGCTACACGTTAGGGTCCCTACCCCAAAGGACAGGCAGCTCAGTGACAAACAGGAGGACCCACAGGGGCCCGAGTCACCGCCATACTGTCCGGAGACGCACACCAAGCGAACACAGAAACAGAGAGTTAACAGCCCGGAAAGAACACAGAGACAGAGTGAGGGGTCACAGAGAAAGAGACCTGGCTGCAGAGAGTAAAGGGAACCCGGATGGGAAAGTGTGCCCGTGTAACTGAACGGAGACTTGTAAGAACTGTACTGAACTGTAACTGAAGCTTGAGAACTTGAGAAGTAAACACGGAGAACCCTGAATACGTCTCTCTTGTCTGTCTCTGCCGGCGTACCATTCCCTCTATACAGGATTATAACAACCCTCCACCTGCAGAGCCACAGCTTGCCAGCTCCAGCACCAAGGAAGGATTACTGCAGCATCTGGCTAGTAAGTGAATTGTACTCAGCACAGCACCAAGCCTGCACACTACACCATAGACTTTAACCATCACTGCCCCGGGGAATACAGTTCTGCCCACAGGAACTATACCATCTACGCTGCCCTTACATCATCCCCGGAGGTTCTGCAGCAGCGACGGCCCCATCACTGGCCGCACACAGTGGGTGACGTCACGACTGATAATCCCCTGTAAATATCCCTTTATTATTGCCAGGGCCCGGGACACGGTCCGGACCAGGACCACCCGTGACTTCCCCAGTAGCAGACCCGGTCCGGTACCGAGTACCCCGTCCCAGTGGGCTCGACACTTGCTGTCTGTGTCCCGCACTGGCAGCCCCGGGTCTGCAGCTGGTACAGGAGGAGTGAGGAGAGGGAGAAGTTGCCGGCTGCTACTGACTGCTGGCTCCAGCTCCAGGGACCGCTTTTCTGTTTCATGGGCTGCGTGGGAGAGCAGTGTGCTCTCTCTGCCCACAAAGAAGGTCCTGTCCTGATGCTGCCGCTGGGCGCCCACCGGTGGCGAGTGAGTTGCTGACTCACTCTGAAGTGAAAGTTGTCTTGCAGCCCTGCAGTGCTCCCCGGACCCCGCTATGCCTGGCGGTGGCGACGGCTGCTAATAATTAAAGCTGGCCTGCTGCCAGAGAAGCAAGTGCTGTGGCCCCGCCCACTCCACAACTAGCTGCCATCGGGAATGCTCCCTCTCCTCCCGCCTATCAGTCTGGGCCTGGGTGTATTATAAGGGGATCGACATTTCCTTATAACTTTCACCTTCAAGTAGTCATCAACCAGATGTGAAATGGCTGTATCCTGGTCTCTGCTCAGGGGATATTGTCTGATACATACCGGTATGGCGCCTGGCTTTAGCTTGATTTTCATCGGTGTTATTTTCAGCAAACCAACATCAGTTTTCTCTTTTACCCATAGTGCGGCTGGTACCTCTTGCAGCATCTGATTTATCTGTTCATTATAGTCTGTATGCAGTTTGACATCATTACAGTAAGCGTTAATTCAGATAAAGGACCATTCACTGAGATTCCTTTCTTTCCATAGGTAATAACAGCATGAATAGCATTCAGCATGTCTCCACCTAAGTTTACAGGGCAATTGTCAGACACAAGCAACCATGCACATAAGTCAGTGGTGAGTGCTATGCTTACAATCATGGGCTTGGTTTCTTTTAAAGGATGTGTTCTACCACTTGCACCCAATCCTTGAACTGTTTTGTTTGAGATGTATCTATCCGGCATGTCTTGTTTTCTGATTATTGTGCGGCTCGCCCCCGTGTCAATGAGGCAATCTACACTTTTGTTGGTAGGGAGGGTTAATTGTGCTATGGCTGATGGACCGCCTTTTGGGGGGACAACAATTATTTGGTTATCTTGGAGGCTGCCTGTTTCCTAGTCTGAATCATTACCACTGGTAACAACATTCATTGTTGCAGTGAAATCATGGACACATTGCTCCATTTTGTGGCTGTGTACAAATGGAACAATGTATCCATGATTTCACTGCAACCAGTAATTTGGTCAGAAGTTGGTGTGTGTAAAGTGGCCATAAGCCTTAGGGTACCGTCACACGTGGCGATCTCCCGGGCGATGCCATAGGCGACTCCGAGGCGTGGCCTGTCGCCGGTGATATCGCCAATGCGTCGCCTAATGTAAATGGCGACGGCGACACGTCTGAGCGGTCGCCTGGTTTCACATCAGTGCTGTGAAACCAGGCAACCATTCTTGGGCGATGTGTGCTGATCGCCCTGTGTAACATCTCATAAGCGATGTCAAAGGCCACAGCACAAATCGCCTATACCACTCCTGTAGGGCGTATTTATTAGCTCTGGTGGTCTGCGTGGATTGGTGGCAGCTCGAGCGTTCCAATTGGTTGTCCTGTTCCTTGGCGCCATATTTGATGTGTGCGTCCAAAGGTGTATTACCCAGGAGCGTACATACTGTACAGTAGCGCATTAATGTCGCCTCTGTGTTTGCGGCTGTGTTCAAAAGTGCAGAGAGATGTGCCACAAATGTGTGCTTTAACAGAAACACAAATGTCATTACATCCCAACTCGGCGCCATTATTTGCTGATTTCCAAAGGTGTCTCACCCAGGAGCGTACATACTGTACAGTGATGTCGCCTGTGAATTTGTGGCTGTGTGCTATAAAGGCCAGAGATGTGCCTGCCACAAATGTGTGTTAACAGAACGTAATTGAAATAACAGCCCAACTAAAAGCTGCACGAGCGCTGTAATTGTGGGCGTCCTGTATGACAAGAAGCACAAGCATACAGTAAATACAGTAGCTCATGCTGCGCCTCTGGGCCCCCGTCAACATGTGACACATCTCCCGTGCGTTCATCCGCCCGAGCGTTGTCAATCGTTTGGCGCCGCCTTCCTGCTGCTTTCTCCTTCCCCTGCAGAATTGCAAAGATGGCTGCACCCAGGAGAGCAGCAGATTGGGGAGAGCCTGAGCTCCTTGTCCTTGTGGCCACTTGTGACCACAAGGACTATTGGTGCCACCAGCACCACATCCACCTGCGCCTCCACAAACAGGAGGTACTTCGGAGGGTACAGAGGTGGCTGAAGAATCGATTAGGGATTACACGGTCCACGAAGCAGATCAGCCACAAAATCGCTGATCTGAAGTTTAAAACACCAGGACGCATCCCCATACTGCATGCCACGATTGCCCAGATGAGGGGTGAGTATCCTGACAATACATACACATCCCTTTCTGTGAAATGACATACATATGAAGGCCAGCACATGCAACTGTACACCACAACAAATATAGGGACAATGTTTATGACAGCTTCTTCATTACTCTGCAGCTGCAGGATCATCTTCATGCTTCATCCACATACACCCTATATTCCCCTGTAACCGATATGTCTACTTTACCTAGTCACATATTGTCATATGTGTACCCGACCCACATATGACATAATGTTGGCGTATCCTGCCATTCTTGCAATCACCCTCATCCTGACCTAAAGAACTTCAAACAGCACTGTGTATTCAGTCCCCACATATCAGGCCATGTTATTCTTGTGACAAAGTATGTTGTTCCCTCAAAAGGTGGTGAAAGAAGGGCTGATAATCCACCATCCCCTGCGGGAGAACCTACACCACCACCACACAGCCAACCCGGCTCAGCTGGCACACCGCCAGATGTGTCCCCTCCGGACGCCACAGGCGGCCAAGAAGGTGTGTGTAATGTCAATATTACTCATATATACTGTGCACTATATCTGTTTTTTTTTTAACCCTTAATTTGTATGTAGGGGCCTTTGTTATGGGCTAACAAATACATATATGCTCATCTCATTACAGATAATCAGCCCTTCGAAGAGGTGGACTGGGCAGTAAGCCCCTCTCCATCCCCACCCCCACAAATGGTGGCTCCCCAGCCCACTGGTAAGTGCAAACACTTCTATGACAACACACCTGCTATGTGTCCTAAACATGTTGCTTATGGTGATGTTCTGTATCCTCTGTAGGTGGCCCATCCCTGCAGGACCTAGTGGCGGCGCGGGACGCGGCGGCCGAAAAACTGGGACAATTGTCCGATTTAATAGAGATGTACCAACAGGCCAATCCAAACTCTGCCCCTGACCAAGGCCAGCCAGTTCAACAAGCATAATGTGCTGTACAAAAATTGAGTAAAGTTTTATCTCTTTTTACTGACCATGTTGGTCTAAAATTTTAATTAAAAATATGTTCTGATAACCATGACTGTTTTTCATTTTTTGGGGTGCATGTATAAATATATATGTCTATATATAGGTTTAGAATTTAATAAGCCGGTAACGGGGTTTTACACCATACAATTACACGTAAAAAAGGTTCACGCAATACAAAAAAGTACATATTGGTGTTCTCAAAAGGGTTTAGTTGTCCAAGGAAAGCAATGCATGTCCCAGTATGGTCGACCACAAACGTATGGTGCCATAATGTGAGATTTATAAGGGTACATGCGCACTGGCTACTTATGTATGACACCCGGGGACAGCCTTTTGTGGTGACACAGTATGTTGTGTGCAGTGGCGTAACTTGAAGCTCATGGGCCCCGATGCGAAAGCTCCAACGAGGCCTCTAATTATTATCCTATCTCCGAGATGCGGCTCTAATTTACGCCCACATCGCCGATATGGTGGCTCTGTGTGACGCGGAAGCGGCAACCAGCAGCTTGATCGCCCCTGGGCCTTTGGCGACGCTCAGGCAATTTCCGTTCGGGTTGTCGCCCGAGCGTCGCCTAAGTTGTCGCCCAGTGTAAATGGGCGACGGCGACCTTAGGCGATACGCAAATGCGTGCGCGTGCACGTGCGTCGCCTATGGCATCGCCCGGGAGATTGCCACGTGTGACGGTACCCTTAGGTTTTCTCAAATTACACTGAAGCTCCTCTAAGGATTTTTGTATGGCCTCTAGGGGTCCCCCTGGTTGTAGATTAACCATTACCGAGGAAGATTGCTTTCTTCTGCTTTGCTCTAGTCAGCTGGTCATCCATGGTCATTATTACTGGTAATGATAGATGAAGTGGCTGGTAAAGACATTCAACACGTGTTTTTGTTATCTCTGCTCTAAGGTCTTCTCTTAACCCATTAAAGAACATATCCTTTAGGAATTTTGCTTCCTTATCATTTTTCACATCATATTCATGATCAGTAAATGCTGTCACACAGCAGCATGAAATTTGTCAACACTTTCATCCTGCTCTTGCATTACCTCTGTTAGTTCTGCATACAATTGGTCTGTGAGTTGTCTGGCTACTGCTCTGAGTCTGTTCATGTTTTCAACCCCTGACTATTTGGTCTGTTTATCTGTGGGAATTGCAGAGAATTGATTCCGGTCTCTTGTCTCTTCTATGTCTTCCACTTTGCTTGCAAAGGGGGCTCCTGCTGCTAGACTACACAAACTCTGCATGTCACACCATGTTGCCTCATAATTTTAGGCTATGTCATTCATCTGTTTGCAAAATCTCATGGGGCTTTTGTACGGGTCTGGAAATGAATCTATAAGACTGAGCTGATCATTCCGATTCCAAGGCCGATACCACTGTGTCACCTCCTTCGGTTCACCTGCACCTTCTGTACCTGGTGGTGCTGAGATGACCTGTGTAATTACTGGAAAAACAGCTGTCTTGAGTATTAACAGGTTTTTTTGGTTGCTCTGCGTTACAGTCACTACAACGGTCATGATCTTTGGGAATAATTGTGCAGCATTCTCTACAAGCCCATGCATTTGAGCGGGTAGACATTTTCTCCCTAGGTGCTGTGGGCCCTGACGGTTGAAGGTTAGGTGCAACCTTTTCCTCAGTTTATGGGGGACTGGCTGAGGCATTGGGATTGTAAGGCATCATGTGACACCGGGACACACCCTGGTTTTGTCTACAGTCTCAGAGCCAAATGAGTCACCAGAAGGTGTATCTGGTAATGAAGGATAGTGATAGTGTATTTTGTGGAGGGGGTGTGTATTGTACTGTACTGACACTGGATGTGGAAGCTGCTGACATGCTGTCATCTGTTGTTGTTGCACTTGTAGTCATGTTTTGAGGGATTGTCTGTAGCACTGTCTTTATGTCTGGGCTCTGCTGACCTGATGCCAACGGGAATATGGGGGACTTGCCACCAGGTACAGCTAAAGGAGGCTGGCCACCAGATGCAGATGGTGAAAGAGAGGGTTGCAAACCAGGTGCAGCCGGTGGTTCCAGTCAATTCCCTCTGTGTCTGTATCTAAACTCTTCGTCATCGTCATTTATAAGGGGATGGGGCGTTCAAAAGTCCGGATCCAGGATTCACTTGGTATCCATATCCATGCCTCCGAATCCATTGGTCATTCTCACGGCAAAATTGTCGCCAACGAAAAACATCAAAGCAACCTGTGAGGCATTCCGGCTTTTCTCAAAATCCTTGCTGCATCTTTAACTGCCTTCTGTCCATGCTCTGCTCTCACTAAATCAATCATCTTAAGTCTTGGGTCTACAACCCGCTCCGATCTAGTGAAAAATTTACAGAAACTGGTCCTCATAGCGGCTGTCAAGCGTAGTAACCCCTATCTTCAGTATCTCGCTATACATAACTAGATCTCCGCTGGTTCACCATTAAAACATGAATCAGCCCTATCCTCTAGTCCAGTGTTTCTCAACTCCAGTCCTCAGGACCCACCAACAGATCTTGTTTTCAGGATTTAAGGACAACTTAGACCGGACCACCTGAGTCCAACTTCTCCTTACTGTATATGAATAAGTTACCACGTGGAGGGGAAGAATTCTGCAATGATTACCTTGATTGTTAATGTATTCACACGCTGAAAAAGGTTGAGGAAAGATACGTTCCAAAAACCAAGTCCGGGATCTGCCCTTTCTTATCAATGTCACTGTACAAAGGCAGTTTTCACAGGTCATGTCAAGTCAAAACATTTACACCAGTGTCACTAAGTTATCAATACAGTTTAAACAACGTCAGAAGCAGTGGGGTAGGAACATTACCATCCCTACAGTTGGAATCCACTGAGGAGAACAGAAATTCTTGCGGACTGAGTATGATCCTCTGGTTTTCTGTTATTCAGGGGACACCTGAATGGTATGTCAGTAGGATACCAGAGATTATATTCCTCTATCTGGTTCGATAATTTTCCAAGGCTCCACTGAACAATGGGACTCTCATGATCATTGAGTTAGAATACTTTATACTCTGGATATCTTTCTGACAGAGGTCCAAACCCAGTGCACACTTTACTATAACCATTGTCAACAATTTTAACAATTCTCCAACCTCCAGAAGATATAGCTAACATCAATCCAAATTTACACTCAGGGCACGACATCTACAAGGTATTATATTCCCTGTTTTTCCGTGTGGTCTCTGGAAATGTTTTGGTTAGTAATCACCTGTCAGAGGCACGATTACGACCCACACAAAGATCTGCAGCACACTTGCACAAGCGTTTCACATGTAGCCTCCCCAAGTATTAGTTAGTATATCGCAAAACGATAGGCCACCGAAAACCACGGACAGGACAAGCCCGACTACGTTCTTTCAAGTCTTTCTGCTTAACCTTGCAATATTAACAAAATACTTGGTTTCAGCTTATTACACTCTTACAATTGCGGCTATGTGCTTTTATCTACAAGTGTTCCTTCATTTTACCTCTGGCGCCAGATGGCCAGAGGTCACACCTGTTTGGACTCCTCAGGATTTTTATGCTTAAATTCTTATTTTATGCATGCGGTCATTCATTGCAGTCAAGGAGCATCATATCTGTCATTCTTCTTGCACACACTTTTTCACATGCGTATAACTTCAGAATGTTAGTAGCATGAAACCAAAATCACATGGCATGTGTTTTCAGTAAAACATCGACGGTAACAAGTTTCAATTACAAATCTGAGTTCCTTCATTGCCGTGGGACAAAGCAATTCTCCAGATGCACCAGTTGCAAATCTAATTTTTCTTAACACTTGCTCAAGTGTAAATCCAACACTTCTCCCTAATGGGATATACAAGGGCTGGCTAGCTGCTGTTATCCCAGGTGGCAGTCCACCTTGCCCAGCCAGGCAACAGTGAGGAGCGGGGGAAAGGGGGTGCTGCTGGTGCAAGATGAGGAGTCGGGGGGGTTTGTTTGTGTTTGTGTTTCTCACCTTCCAGCTGCCTCCGCTCCAGTCCCAGGTCCCGCAGCGCGCAGCCTCTCAAGTTTGTGCGGCCGCTGCGCACCACCTAGCGGCCGCTTTCCCTGGAGTGGGCGGCCCTAAACTAGCACTGTACCACTGGCCTGGGGGGAAAATGCCACTCTGCCACCCGGGTCAGTCCGCCACTGGGGATATAGTGAGAATTGATCCTCACTTCAACAACCCTCCAGCCTCCTTCCTGGGTAAACATTGATTCCCAACCTATGGGAGCAGTTAGGACCGGCAAGACATTAAACAATCTGATCACTGGTTCATCTTGCCAGCCTGTGTGCCAATAAAATACCAAAGAGCAAGCACATCCGCTGCACGGCATAGCATTAAAGGGAACCAACCACCTCAGATCACCCTAATACCCAGTTAGTACATGTCCCTGCACCCTAAGGATACCTTTCCAGCACTGTTTTTGTGTAAAATCTTGCATTAGTATAACTCATATAAAGAGTTTATAAACTTACTAGCCTGGAGACATCTGGGCGTATCCCTCCTTCTGTTATACTTCAGGGCTGTGCATTCATTGCATGGCTGTGCTCCCCCTCCCTCTGTGCAGAGGAGATAACGATCACACCCATCAGGGCAGGGCAGCAGGTACGGAGGGAGGGGGAGCACAGACATGCAATGCACAGCCCTGAAGTATAACAGAAGGAGGGATACGCCCAGAAGTCACCAGGCTAGTAAGTTTATAAACTCTTTATATGAGTTATACTAATGCAAGATTTTACACAAAAACAGTGCTGGAAAGGTATCCTTAGGGTGCAGGGACATGTACTAACTTTGTATTAGGGTGATCTGAGGTGGTTGGTTCCCTTTAACACTAGAAGTCCCAGAGATGGGTCATTTAACATTTCTACCTTTGAAACCCAGAGAAGGGTCAAATGACCTAAAGGATTTTATCTACATCTTATCTTATCTCTAATTACTGTCTTTTGTTCTGTTATTAAGGCCATTACTGTCACACCACAGGAGGTTGTTTGCTGTTTTCCATCTAGTTTAAGTAGTTCTATTCAGTCTATTGTATTTGATAATATAAAGACTATACATATTGAATTTAGTTTAGTTTTATTTGAGCAAAAAAGCACTGAAACAATGAATCATTTTTTATATATTTTAAATAAAGAATTAGACATTTTAGAGCAAGGTACAGCTGTGAGTAATGAACAGAAGCATTTGTGTCTAAAGGTACCGTTACACGTTACGATCTCGTCGACGATATAGTAAGAAATGTCACGTGATCACATATTTCGTGCAATCTGTTTCACATCATCCAAGAGGCCTCACACGCAACTATCTTAACGATGTAAATTTTGGCACCGCGCCAGCCTCATCGCAAACATTTGCAGAACGATATTTCACAATGGCAGGAATAGGAGAATTTAGACCGACATCGTTCATCTCGGCGTTACACTGAATGATGCTGCACATCTTCTGACACATAATTGGACGAGGATTGTCAGATTTGAGATCCTGACCTCAAATCTGCGATCAGCGATCCAACGATGTGTTCGTCCGATATCTTCACGTTACACGCAACTATGTGAAAACAGCATCGCATGAACGACGTGATCACGTGACGTTTTCAAACGATATCGTCAACGAGATCGTAACGTGTAACGGTATCTTTAGGCCTCAAGCACACTAGCGAATAAAAGAAAAAAAAAACGCAGCATGTTCATTCTTGTGCAAATTTTGCGCGAAAAAAATTCACACAAGAGGACTGAAATTTTAGTATGAAAAATATACAAAAGAACAACTATTATTATTTGTTTCCATGCTTTTTATTTTTTTTTTTAAAAACCAATAAGTTTTTTTTTCACTACAGGGTTATTTCACACCAACATCAAACAGTCATATTTTCAAGATGAGCAGTGTATTAGCGGCATGGCCAAACAACTGTGATAAGACAGGGGACAAGAAAACAATGGCCGCCTGAGAATGGACGCATGTGAGAGGGCTCCGGGCTTGTAGGACTCAATCCACCCCATCTGTCCACGCCTGGGCCCCTGACACAGCCACACCACTGCTGTCGCTGCCCCATATATAGCCCGCATTCAGCCGAGCCCTCCATTGTGCCCAGATTCGGCAGGGCGAGAGCAGAGCCGCAGCTGAGGATGGGCGACCAGAGGCCCGACCTGGGTCCACCAGAGGAGGTGAGCGCAAGGGCCGCACAGCCACAAGGGGACCCCCTGACCACAGGCACCCGACCGGGCACCCCCGGCTGTGACTAGCGGCGTGGACCCGAGATCCGTGAGTGCCTGACAGCTGGCGGGCGCCGAGGAGACCGCAGCCGCACAGACTGTACCGCCTGCCGGCTGGTCCTCCCCGCCACTGAGCGCCAGATCCCCCCCTCTCCTGGCTCTTAAATCAGAGCGGGCGATAGCAGCAATCTATGCCTCCCAACGCCGCTCGATGAGCCAGGGCTGCTGACGCACACTGTGTGCAGCCTCTCAGGTCCTGTCCCCGGCTTTGAGTGCCTGTCAGCCCTGGAGAGCCGACGTGCTACAGAGCAGCAGCAGAGCTCTGCTTTGATTTGCCCGCGCTGCCCGGCCACACACATCAATGACTGTCGGCACCGCGGCGGGCATAGCTGTCGTTGATCCAGCGCTACCCTCCTGGCTCCTTCCCACCCACAGCTGCATCACATCACTGGCTGTTCCACCTCAACCGTGGCTGCATCTCATCCCACCCATGGCTGCATCTCATCCCACCCATGGCTGCATCTCATCTCACCCGTGACTGCATCTCACCTCACCCGTGGCTGCATCTCACCTCACCCGTGGCTGCATCTCACCTCACCCGTGGCTGCTTCTCATCTCACGCGTGACTGCTTCTCATCTCACACGTGACTGCTTCTCATCTCACCCGTGGCTGCTTCTCATCTCACCCGTGGTTGCTTCTCATCTCACCCGTGGCTGCTTCTCATCTCACCCGTGGCTGCACCTGCATCTCTACCTCATCCTGTGCCGCATCTCATCTCACCCTGTATCACTGACCTCGCCCTCTCTTGGATCTACTCATACCTTACAGACCGCACTTTCAGCGTCACCCACTCCCAGACCTCTTCCTCGTCCTACCCCCTCACTGTTGGCATCCCCCAGGGATCGGTCCTGGGGCCATTTCTCTTCTCCATCTACACCCTCGGCCTAGGGCAACTCATCGAGTCCCATGGTCTCCAGTACCATCTCTACGCCGACGACACCCAGATCTACCTCTCCGGCCCCGACATCACCTCCCTCCTGTCTAAAATCCCCCAATGCTTGCCCGCCATTTCATCTTTCTTCTCCGCTTGCTTCCTCAAGCTGAACATGGACAAAACAGAGTTCATCGTCTTCCCCCCCAGCCACCCTCCTTCTCTACCGGACCTGTCCATCTTAGTCAATGACTGCTCCCTCTCCCCGGTCCCCCACGCCAAGTGCCTTGGGGTCACCCTCGACTCCTCCCTCTCCTTCAAACCCCACATCCAAGCCCTCGCCACCTCCTGCCAACTCCACCTCAGGAACATCTACTGGATCCGCTTCTTCCTCAACCATGACACTGCCAAAACTCTTGTTCACGCCCTCATCATCTCCCGCCTTGACTACTGCAACCTACTACTCACTGGTCTCCCTGCTTCCTCCCTTGCACCCCTCTGCTCTATCCTAAACTCCGCTGCCTTCCTAATCCACCTGCCTCCTCACTATTCCCCTGTCTCCTACCCTCTGTCAAGCCCTTCACTGGCTCCCCACCCACCAGAGATCTCAATTTACAGTCCTAACCCTGACATACAAAGCCATCAACAACCTGTCCCCCCTTACATCTCCGACATGGTCTCCCGATACCTACCCACACGCAACCTGCGCTCCTCACAAGAACTCCTCCTCTCCTCCCCCCTTATCTCATCCTCCCACAACCGCATACAAGACTTCTCCCGCACCTCTGCCATACTCTGGAACTCTCTCACCCAGCACATCAGACACTCACCTTCCCTTGGGAGCTTCAAAAAGAACCTGAAAACTCATCTATTCCAACAAGCCTACAACCTATGATGAGTTCCAGCGCCACACCACCACACGCCTGGCGCTTCCCCTCCTATCGTGTCCTCCCCCACCCCTGTAGACGGTGAGCCCTTGTGCACAGGGTCCTCTCCCATCGTGTATCAGCAGCCTTGATCGTCCACATGTAGTGTATTTGTCCTTGTTACCCCCCACTTTTAATGTAAAGCGCCATGGAACCAATGACGCTATATAAATAAATAATAATAATATCATCAAATTATACAACAGGGAGGGATGTTGGGGGAGGAGAAGTGGGAAGAGGGGAGGGGGGAAAGGGTAAAGACAAATACATGGGGGTAGGGGAGTAAAAGGAGCACGCATCAAAGGGTGCTTTTTATTTTTGTTATAAAAATGATAAAAAAAATACAAGGAATAAAACAATTCCACACATATTTACAATAGGCTGCAGTGGGGGGCTGCGTGTGTGTGTGTGAGTGGCATGTCCTTGTGTGACTAGCATTTCAGCACTCACTCAGTAGTCTGTCTGAACATGTCGGAACATACTTGGCACTGCCTGGGTATGTCCCTGGTACATTTGCCACACGTGTATTTGTAGCAGTCAACACATCTCTCAGTTGCAAAATTGTTCGTGCATCGATGGTTGACCTGACACTTCGCCCTTTTGCCAGGGCTGGGTGTGGAAGGTAGTTGCCAAAGGAGTTTCTCCTTGTGTGCCTTCTTTTCAGTCACATGAGAGTCACCTAACTCTTTTGCAAGCTCAACCAGGAAGTCCACCCGTCTCTCCTGCACCCCAGTGCATGCCTGATAAAGAACATGAGCATTGAGCGCTGCCATGTCATCTCCGTGTTCCTGCACACACGCTGTACTCCCGCACCATTTGGTCCATTACATCCACACCGCACTTTGTGTGGTTGTATTGTGTGACCGTGTTTGGCTTCCTTTTGTTGGTATCCTCAGTCTCAACCACGCAGTGCATGCTGCTAAGAATGTAGACGGCCTTCTTTCGTTTGGGTGCATACACTGTCAATGTGGTACCAGTGGTTGAAAACACCTGAGTGGTGAATTCAGTGCGGTCCATCTGTTTAGCGGATTGAGGAATTTCCCGGCGACTCTTGTTGACTGTGCCGAGGATAGTGGTTTTCCGGCTAAGCAGTTGTTGTGCAAGTGACAATGATGTAAAAAAATTGTCCGTGGTTACAGTTCTGCCCTTGTCTATGAATGGTTCCATCAGCCCCATCACTACAGTTTCGGACAGTCTCTCCCCGCTGGGACGACTGGGGTCCTTGCCAAGATATGGGAAGACATTACAGATGTACTTTGTTTTCAAGGCCCAAGCCACCCAAAACTTGATGCCAAACTCGTCTGATTTTGTTGCAATGTATTGCAGAAAACAGCAGCGAGTCTTTGACAGGAAAAGCTGTTCATCAATAGTGATGTGTCGACCAGGGTTGTAGGATGCGATGCAGTTGGTGACAAACGATCTCCACACATCGGAGATTGCAGCAAACTTATCGGTCTCCACTCGCTCACTGCGTGTGAACAGGTCATCAAAGCGTTGGTGTTGCATGATGTCTTGGAAGTGGTTTCAGGTCATAGTTGCAATGATCCTTGGGATTCCCAGGTTTGCTGACTAGCTGTCATGTAGTGATGGAACCTTGGTCACCCCCCACAAGATAATGACTGAAATAAATGCCATTAGTTCCGGGAGAAACCCATGAACCAATCCACCTGCTCCGTGTGACGTGCATGTTAAATAGTCCATTCTTCAATGCTACGAAGCATGTCAAGAGTGATAAAACAGAGGAGGCTCTGAAGGCGACTCCGGACACTTCGTCTGGCCTTAGCACTTTGCTCTCCATCTGTAGGGTATGGTTCTATTGGGTTGAAATGGAGACGTTTCCCCACTTGTACTTCATGCCACACTGTGCTATCTTTTGCGATCTCTGTCGGCTCACTCGCCAACTGAGCTCTCTTTTTTGGTAGAGGCGGAGTCTCCTCATCTGCAAGATAAATCATTTCAAATTAACATTTTGTTTTGGTTCTAAATAAAAAAGATAGGAAATAAAAATAGGTAATTCACACTGCCTTTTTTGGCATCCTGTTCTGTCCGTTTTTGAAACTAGCAGAACAGGATCCCTTTTGGCCCCCATGCACCATGGGTGATGTCCGTGTGCTATCCATGAATCCACAGATAGCGCTGTCTGCTGTCACCACATACTCACCTGCCTCCAGCACCGCTTCTCCTCTCACTTCCGGTTTGCTCTTGGGCTCAGTGAAGTGAATATTCATAAGCCTAATGAGCGGCACCGGAAGTGAGAGGAACTGTCAGTGCTGGACTGAGGTGAATATGAAATTCTTTATTTTTAGGCTTTTCACTTTCCTCCGTGGTCCGTGCACACGGACGTCACACGGATGACATCTGTGTGCATGGACGTTTTCGCCAAAAAGCGTTCCATGCTTCCGCAAAACAACGGACATGTCTCTGTGTGGAGCAGACGGACACGCATGTGCTCCACACAGAGACACAGTTCGTGTGGAATGAGGCCATAGGGGAACATGTGTCCCGTATGTCGTGCCTATGGCATGTGTCAGCACAGACCCCACATGTGTCGGAGGCACAGATGTGTGAATGAACCCTAAGAGGGAGAACCGGGGATGAAACAGCCAGAGAAGACAGATAAGACAGGGAAGACACAGAAAAGAGAGAGACACAGGAGAGAGACAGAAAAAGAGAGCCACATAGGAAAAGACATTAACCCAGCACCACACCGACCCCACACAGCACTGACCCTGCACCACACCGACCCTGCACCGCAGCGCACTGCCCACGCACCACACCTGCCCCGCACCGACCCTTATCTGCACCAACCCCTGCAAAACACAGGATCCAAATGAACAGGCAAAAAAGGGAGTGTGAAGCCAGCCTAACCTGAAGACAGCTCAGAGTCCGAATCCAGTTGAAGGACTATGTCTTCTCCATCTGAGTCAGAAAGGTTTGTGTTGCTCAGAATTAGTTCCAATGCCTCTTCAATGGTGTGCCTTCTCTCCATTTTCTTTCCTGTGAACAAAATAGATTTCTCCCCCACAGCACATAAAGCTGCATGCAAATTTGCTAATGCAATGCAGCTGGGGGGGAAGGGCAGACACTCAGGAGCAGCTCACATTCTTTGGGTAGGGACACACTTCAGTTCCTGATCAGTTTTCCTGATCAGTGTCCATCCAGTTTGTTTGCCAAAACCAGGAGTGACTCCAAAACCCAGAACAGGTGTCAATCTTTCAAAATTTCAGCAAAAAGCGGTCTGTGCTTCTGCAAAACAACTGACATGTTTCTGTGTGGAGCAGACGGACACGCATGTGCTCCACACAGAGACAAAGTTCGTGCGGAAATATAGACAAGTGAATGGGGCCATTGGGGAACATGTGTCCCGTATGTCCGTACCAACAGCATATGTCAGCACAGACCCCACATGTGCCGGAGGCACAGATGTGTGAATCAGCCCTAATGGGGCCGTCACACGGGGAGATGATTCCCGGTGACGTGCGGGCGATCACATGACACACGCGGACATGTCACCGGTGAACGTCTGAAGGATCACCTCAGAACCAGTCTGTAGTTCAGAGGCGATTCCCGGGCGAGGCAGGGAGCTATACTTTCTATAGCTCCCGTCACCTGAGACATCGCTATTGCCGCGTCACACACGCATCCCAGGCTATTTGGGAAATCTCTGAACTGAGAAACACTGAATCATCGCCGAACGATCGCCCTGTTACACATTGTGACGCTCAGGCGATGTCGCAGTATTTCTTTATTGTTTATTCCATAAAAACAGGCGGTTATGCAGGGGTGGTGGAGGGAGGATTGGGGTCAAAACGGCCCGTTGTTGCGACCCCCATCCTCCCTCCACCACCCCTGCATAACCGCCTGTTTTTATGGAATAAACAATAAAGAAATACTGCTGAAACTTGCCCGGTGAGTTGCTGCCATTCTCTGGATTACTGTATCTTCTCTGCACCATCCCCTGCAAACCACAGGATGCAAACGAACAGACGAAAAAAGGCACTGTGAAACCAGTATCTCTTTCTTGTGAGCGGCATCCCCCACACTCAGGAATAGCTTGCATTCTTCTGTTTACACACTCCCCCCTGCAGATTCCTCAGGCAAGAATACATTTACAAATGAAAGGATGCTAATTGAGGTGTCAATATGGACTGAGGGTCATTTGACCCTCTCTCAGAACTTCAGGGGGGATCTTGAAATTTGCGGGACTTCTAGTGTTAAACCATATACAGTTGAATAGCTGCACTCTGGCTGACAAGCGCTAAGAAGCAGGAAGAAGGGAGGGGGAGCAGGGTCAAAGGTGTTGTAGCTGCAAATTTCTCACTCCAGCCCGCTCGTCATGCACACAGAACGCTCAGTGAGAAGCAGTGAGAAGAGAACAACAAAACAGATATCAGGAAAGTACCGTGCTGTTCTGTGCAAGACAAGAACAAATTATTCTAATGTAATTACTGGGCAGTGAAAGATGCAAAGTACCAGTATTTAAAACAAACAGTTTATTGCACAGTTATCACTATATAAACAGAAAACAAACAACAGTTAGAAATTAAGCAAAAATGTAATATTAAAAATAGCAAAAACCAGTCTACCTGAGAATTTCCCGTTTCGTGTTCCCCTTAGACTGATGCATGCCACCCCTCCCAGAGAGAAAGACACTGAGTCAATGGCTCAACTTACTGTGGTTCTTGCACCTTACCATCCGGGGGGGTAGGAGTATTCAGTCCAGGGTAAACATAAAGTGGAAAGATAAATCTCACTGGGGCCTCCAAGTGATAAAGCCGAGAAATTCTAGCTAACCAGATTAGACTGATTAATAAAAGAAAATAAAACAGGATTGGCACCGGTATACCGTGTTCTGAAGACAGTCAAGAAAAGACACAGCACTCAGGTCTTTAAGAGAGAGAATCACACCATTTAGTCATGGGCGAGGTTTTTATATCATTTTCAAAGTCCCTAATGGGTCATTCCATGTCAAGTGAACCAATGATTATTACCTCTATATTTTTAATTCTTTTGAGATTTTGTTATTTGATAATAGCATGTCAGACAATGCAAAATGTGAAGAGAAAAATTTTTAAAAAAAATTTATTTTTTTTTAAATGATTTTCAAAGTTCGGAAAAAGTGCGAATTTCGCGGTTGCCTGCCTTTACGTTTCTCCTCATAACTAAGGCTAGGAATAAGATACAGGGACAAAATAAACACCATTCTACTCAGAACTATACAGGCTTTCACCAGATATGTCACAAGAGGATCTTTGTTAATATTTTACCCATGTGATCGCAAGCGCAAAACTTTAAAATGCATTTCCGAAAAATCGGCGCGCTTTAAATATTTCAAAAACTGCCCATGTGTCTGCTTTGCTCCTAGCTACATCTGTACCAAATTTCAAGTTGGGATCGCGATGGGATCATATTTTAAAATATTTTACTATTAATAGCGTCAATGGGTCATTCCATATCAAGTGATCTAAATATGAATATTTTTTTTTACCTGACGTCTTTAGATTTTTTTTATTTTTTTTCCTTTATGAAGTACTACTTTAGTTAATTACAAATTAAAAGTTTAGAATTTTTTTCTTTATCAGTTAATTTTTTACAGATTTTTAAAGTTTAAAAAAAGTGTGAATTTTGGCCTGGTATGACTTTACATTTTTTTATCTTGGGCTAGAAATAAGATAGAGAAACAAAATAAACACCATTCTACTCAGAACTGTCCAGGCTTTCACCAGATATGTCACAAGAGTATATTTGTTCATTTTAATTTTTTACCCATGCGAACGCAAACGCAACATTTTGAAACGCATTTCCGAAAAAACGTTTTAATATAAATTTTCCAAAACTGCCCATGTGTTTTTTATGCTCTTAGCCACATCTGTACCAAATTTCAAGTTGGGATCGTGATGGGATCATATTTTAAAATATTTAACTATTATAGTGTCAATTCAAAAATCTTGAATTCAGATCTGTTCAACCTGTGGTCTAAAAGCGTGGGGTCTATATTTATCAAATCCATTATTTTTAGACATTACTGTATTATTTTGATATGTTACAGCTTAGAAGCAGGAGAGGACATATAGGAAAAAGCTTTGTTAGGGCTCAACCTGAGAAAGCACAGGGATAGACAGTGAATGCAGAGCAGATGATAGGCCAGCAGCTCTGTCAATCATGTTAAGTGTCTACCCACTGCATTCAGGAAGTAAGACAGCTCGTTCAGACCTTTCATGTCCTGACATGTCTGGACATCTTCACTCCTGAACAAACAATAGTCTGTACAAAGCCATCAAGGCTGTGTACTAAAATATGGGTGAGTAAATATATTAATAGTTTAATGCTTTTATTATTAAGGGCCAATACACACAGTGCTATTCTTAGGGATCATCATTCAGAAAAACAGCCCCATTGATTTCTAAGGGTTTCACAACATGCAGTGTTTTTGGAAAGACTCAAGAGTGAGTAAATCACTGCTTGAACTACTTTTTAATCGCTGCAATAAACGCAGCATTTATCATTTATATAAAAAAAGCTGCCATTTTTTTCACTAGCGATTAAAAAAAACTAACGCATATGTGGTAAAAACTTGGAAGAAAAACAAGCTGCCAAAACTGCAGCATGTATCTGCAGACAGAAAAAACTGTGCGCACTAGCCCTAAAACTCACTTTATAGTAATACAGTTCTATCTCAAGTGTACTGTAAATCTTTATTTTTATCACCTATCTTCCTTACTTAATATTAACTGTATTTTTCCCACACAGCAATGGCTGCTACTTCTCAAGAAACAGCATTTTATCATAGACACTGTTGCAATCCTTTTGAAAAAATATGAATATGATTGGCGCTGGTGGCTGGCTACTGTACTCTCCAAAGATTGTGAAAATGAAGAAGTAGAATTTACTTTATTGCATCCTTCCGGTCCAGCGCCATCCTTTGTGTATCCAAGAAAGCCAGACATTTTAAAAGTGCACAAAAATCAGATATTAACTCAGGCGGAGCCTAACACCGTGACAGGCCGGACATACTCTTTGACACACAAGGAAATGGCGATTGCTAGTAAGCGTTTATGGACAAGATTACATTTCACCCACTAGAAGGGACAAATTGATAAAATGCCACTTTAAAAACATACTATTAATTGTTTGATTAGTTCATAATTTATAGAACGATGATTTAACTACTGTACTATTCTTATTAAACACTTCATAAATCACATGTTTAGTGATAGAATAGAAAACAAATTTATATGTATAAATAGGGGTTAACATTTTTGGTTCTTTTAATCTTGTTTAATCAAACTTGAGGATATGATCACCTTTCTTCTTTTGGTTTGTTCAATACATTCAAGTTGAAAATGCTGAGCGTTGTGTTCTGATGATTAAGATGTATTTATCCTGGCACTTATGGGATTTGTTTTTTGTGTTTCTTTTTTGTTGCATATAAATGTTTTATTCAATAAGTTGTGATAACTCATACAACCATAAAATAAAAAATATATAAATTTGACAGGTCCCAAGTTGAATCTCTGCACAAATATAACCAAGAACACAATCAGTAATTTTTTCACAATTGCCCGTCAATAGTTTGAATTTGATATAAAGAAACATAGTCTTGTAACATATCAAATGAAAGCTGTTACCGTTCTGAGTAAAATGATGCCTCTCCCACTTCATTATCTTATTTCTAGCCTGAGATAAAAAAAATGTAAAGTCATACCAGGCCAAAATTCACCCTTTTTTTAAACTTAAAAAATCTGTAAAAAATTAACTGATTAAGAAAAAAATTCTAAACTTTTAATTTGTAATTAACTAAAGTTGTACTTCATAAAGAAAAAGAATTAAAAAAATCTAAAGACGTCAGGTAAAAAAAATATTAATATTTAGATCACTTGATATAGAATGACCCATTGACGCTGTTAATATTAAAATATTTTAAAATATGATCCCATCGCGATCCCAACTTGAAATTTGGTACAGATGTGGCTAAGAGCAAAGCAGACACATGGGCAGTTTTTGAAATATTTAAAGCGCGCCGATTTTTCGGAAATGCGTTTTAAAGTTTTGCAATTGCGATCACATGGGTAAAATATTAACAAAGATCCTCTTGTGACATATCTGGTGAAAGCCTGCACAGTTCTGAGTAGATTGGTGTTTATTTTGTTTCTCTATCTTATTTCTAGCCCGAGGTATGATAGAAAATGTAAAGCCATACCAGGCCAAAATTCGCACTTTTTAAAAACTTTAAAAATCTGTAAAAAATTAACTGATAAAGAAAAAAATTCAAAACTTTTTTTTTGTAATTAACTAAAGTTGTTCTTCATATAGAAAAAAAAATTAAAAAACATCTGAGGACGTCAGGGATATGTTTGATATGTTACAGCTTAGAAGCAGGAGAGGACATATAGGAAAAAGCTTTGTTAGGGCTCAACCTGAGAAAGCACAGGGATAGACAGTGAATGCAGAGCAGATGATAGGCCAGCAGCTCTGTCAATCATGTTAAGTGTCTACCCACTGCATTCAGGAAGTAAGACAGCTCGTTCAGACCTTTCATGTCCTGACATGTCTGGACATCTTCACTCCTGAACAAACAATAGTCTGTACAAAGCCATCAAGGCTGTGTACTAAAATATGGGTGAGTAAATATATTAATAGTTTAATGCTTTTATTATTAAGGGCCAATACACACAGTGCTATTCTTAGGGATCATCATTCAGAAAAACAGCCCCATTGATTTCTAAGGGTTTCACAACATGCAGTGTTTTTGGAAAGACTCAAGAGTGAGTAAATCACTGCTTGAACTACTTTTTAATCGCTGCAATAAACGCAGCATTTATCATTTATATAAAAAAAGCTGCCATTTTTTTCACTAGCGATTAAAAAAACTAACGCATATGTGGTAAAAACTTGGAAGAAAAACAAGCTGCCAAAACTGCAGCATGTATCTGCAGACAGAAAAAACTGTGCGCACTAGCCCTAAAACTCACTTTATAGTAATACAGTTCTATCTCAAGTGTACTGTAAATCTTTATTTTTATCACCTATCTTCCTTACTTAATATTAACTGTATTTTTCCCACACAGCAATGGCTGCTACTTCTCAAGAAACAGCATTTTATCATAGACACTGTTGCAATCCTTTTGAAAAAATATGAATATGATTGGCGCTGGTGGCTGGCTACTGTACTCTCCAAAGATTGTGAAAATGAAGAAGTAGAATTTACTTTATTGCATCCTTCCGGTCCAGCGCCATCCTTTGTGTATCCAAGAAAGCCAGACATTTTAAAAGTGCACAAAAATCAGATATTAACTCAGGCGGAGCCTAACACCGTGACAGGCCGGACATACTCTTTGACACACAAGGAAATGGCGATTGCTAGTAAGCGTTTATGGACAAGATTACATTTCACCCACTAGAAGGGACAAATTGATAAAATGCCACTTTAAAAACATACTATTAATTGTTTGATTAGTTCATAATTTATAGAACGATGATTTAACTACTGTACTATTCTTATTAAACACTTCATAAATCACATGTTTAGTGATAGAATAGAAAACAAATTTATATGTATAAATAGGGGTTAACATTTTTGGTTCTTTTAATCTTGTTTAATCAAACTTGAGGATATGATCACCTTTCTTCTTTTGGTTTGTTCAATACATTCAAGTTGAAAATGCTGAGCGTTGTGTTCTGATGATTAAGATGTATTTATCCTGGCACTTATGGGATTTGTTTTTTGTGTTTCTTTTTTGTTGCATATAAATGTTTTATTCAATAAGTTGTGATAACTCATACAACCATAAAATAAAAAATATATAAATTTGACAGGTCCCAAGTTGAATCTCTGCACAAATATAACCAAGAACACAATCAGTAATTTTTTCACAATTGCCCGTCAATAGTTTGAATTTGATATAAAGAAACATAGTCTTGTAACATATCAAATGAAAGCTGTTACCGTTCTGAGTAAAATGATGCCTCTCCCACTTCATTATCTTATTTCTAGCCTGAGATAAAAAAAATGTAAAGTCATACCAGGCCAAAATTCACCCTTTTTTTAAACTTAAAAAATCTGTAAAAAATTAACTGATTAAGAAAAAAATTCTAAACTTTTAATTTGTAATTAACTAAAGTTGTACTTCATAAAGAAAAAGAATTAAAAAAATCTAAAGACGTCAGGTAAAAAAAATATTAATATTTAGATCACTTGATATAGAATGACCCATTGACGCTGTTAATATTAAAATATTTTAAAATATGATCCCATCGCGATCCCAACTTGAAATTTGGTACAGATGTGGCTAAGAGCAAAGCAGACACATGGGCAGTTTTTGAAATATTTAAAGCGCGCCGATTTTTCGGAAATGCGTTTTAAAGTTTTGCAATTGCGATCACATGGGTAAAATATTAACAAAGATCCTCTTGTGACATATCTGGTGAAAGCCTGCACAGTTCTGAGTAGATTGGTGTTTATTTTGTTTCTCTATCTTATTTCTAGCCCGAGGTATGATAGAAAATGTAAAGCCATACCAGGCCAAAATTCGCACTTTTTAAAAACTTTAAAAATCTGTAAAAAATTAACTGATAAAGAAAAAAATTCAAAACTTTTTTTTTGTAATTAACTAAAGTTGTTCTTCATATAGAAAAAAAAATTAAAAAACATCTGAGGACGTCAGGGAAAAAAAATATTCATTTTTGGATCACTTGACATGGAATGACCCTAATACGAAGCAAAAGTGATATGTGGCAAAATGACAGAGATGTGGTAAAGAGAAAATATGTGAACTATGCTCCATAAACAGGTTTAAGTCATTCAATGCAGTTTAACTAATCTGCATTGCAAACAGGTCTAAATCAATCAATGCGGTTACTAATCAGGATGTCTGCCTGGCGTCTACATGGTCATGGACCAGTGGCCTCAGGACCATTATTCTTGTATGAGAAGACAAGGAAGGAAATGTTTTCTCATGCTTCTAACCTCCAACTATTGTCACGTAGCATTCTACTTCAGAGTATCTAAAGTTCAGAGCGAATAGACATGATAAACTAAAAGTGGTTCATAGTGAGACAAGGTGGCTGCCTGTGTTCAGTACATATGATAACTTCTTTAACAAAGTCCAAAATCTGCACCAGAAACTAAAGGCCACGTTACATGTGCTTAGTAACCCGATGTGTACCCTGGTTGCCAGCGAACTGTGTTTAGTAATCCGATGTGTACCCTGGTTACCAGGGAACACATCGGGTTAGAGGGGCATCATACATGCCGATGTACAGTGTTGGCCAAAAGTATTGACACCCCTGCAATTCGGTCAGATAATACTCAGTTTCTTCCTGAAAATGATAGCAATCACAAATTCTTTAGTATTATTAGCTTCATTTAATTTGTCTTCAATGAAAAAACACAAAAGAGAATGAAGCAAAAAGCAAAACATTGATCATTTCACACAAAACTCCAAAAAATGGGCCAGACAAAAGTATTGGCACCCTCAGCCTAATACTTGGTTGCACAACTTTTAGCCAAAATAACTGCGATCAACCGCTTCCGGTAACCATCAATGAGTTTCTTACAATGCTCTGCTGGAATTTTAGACCATTCTTCTTTGGCAAACTGCTCCAGGTCCCTGATATTTGAAGGGTGCCTTCTCCAAACTGCCATTTTTAGATCTCTCCACAGGTGTTCTATGGGATTCAGGTCTGGACTCATTGCTGGCCACCTTAGAAGTCTCCAGTGCTTTCTCTCAAACCATTTTCTAGTGCTTTTTGAAGTGTGTTTTGGGTCATTGTCCTGCTGGAAGACCCATGACCTCTGAGGGAGACCCAGCTTTCTCACACGGGGCCCTACATTATGCTGCAAAATTTGTTGGTAGTCTTCAGAATCTATAATGCCATGCACATGGTCAAGCACTCCAGTGCCAGAGGCAGCAAAGCAACCCCAAAACATCAGGGAACCTCCGCCATGTTTGACTGTAGGGACCGTGTTCTTTTCTTTGAATGCCTCTTTTTTTCTCCTGTAAACTCTATGTTGATGATTTTGCCCAAAAAGAGAGAACATTCTTCCAAAACGTTGTAGGCTTTCTCAGGTAAGTTTTGGCAAACTCCAGCCTGGCTTTTTTATGTCTCGGGGTAAGAAGTGGGGTCTTCCTGGGTATCCTACCATACAGTCCCTTTTTTTTCAGACGCCGACGGATAGTATGGATTGACACTGTTGCACCCTCGGACTGCAGGGCAGCTTGAACTTGTTTGGATGTTAGTCGAGGTTCTTTATCCACCATCCGCACAATCTTGCATTGAAATCTCGTCAATTTTTCTTTTCCGTCCACATCTAGGGAGGTTAGCCACAGTGCCATGGGCTTTAAACTTCTTGATGACACTGCGCACGGTAGACACAGGAACATTCAGGTCTTTGGAGATGGACTTGTAGCCTTGAGATTGCTCATGCTTCCTCACAATTTGGTTTCTCAAGTCCTCAGACAGTTCTTTGGTCTTCTTTCTTTTCTCCATGCTCAATGTGGTACACACAAGGACACAGGACAGAGGTTGAGTCAACTTTAATCCATGTCAACTGGCTGCAAGTGTGATTTAGTTATTGCCAACACCTGTTAGGTGCCACAGGTAAGTTACAGGTGCTGTTAATTACACAAATTAGAGAAGCATCACATGATTTTTCTAAGGGTGCCAATACTTTTGTCCATCCCCTTTTTTATGTTTGGTTTGGAATTATATCCAATTTGGCTTTAGGACAATTCTTTTTGTGTTTTTTTAATTGAAGACAAATTAAATGAAGATAATAATACCAAAGAATTTGTGATTGCAATCATTTTCAGGAAGAAACTAAGTATTATCTAACAGAATGGAAGGGGTGTCAATACTTTTGGCCAACACTGTAGGTTCTGGGTGACAGACTAAAAATATATATATTTTTTTCTCCTCTCGGAGGAAGACCAAACCTTGAACCATGTTGAATATCATCCCCAGATATTGTGGCCTTCGCACTGGGACCAAAGAGGACTTTGTTCTGCTGACAAGCAATCTGTAGTGGGCTAAGGAGTGTAAGACAATCAAAATGTATGGGCCTAAAAAGATATTTTTCTTCCTCTGCCCTGAGGGGCTCCAGTCCTAACCTAACGCTTAGAATCCTCTGGTGCTGGGAACTGATGAAAGAGACAAAAACTGAAGAGGTCCACGTCTATGAAATGACCGGCTAGCCTCAGGCTGGGGAAGAAGAAAATTCTTCCCCCAGTGGTATCAGCAATAATCTTGTCCAATATCGTTCCAAACAAGCGAGAGACTTGGAAGGGCTGACCTGTAACCAAATTTTCAAGACAATATCTGCCCTCCACACCTTAAGCTATGTTATTGCATGTTGCCTGAGAGGCACATTCAGCTGCATCATGGAAAGCAAAACATAAGTACATGACTAAGCTCCCCATCCTGAGAACTGGTAGGGATACTTTGCAGTGTTTGGCGCAAGCAGTAACTGTCTTAGCCAGCCAAGTGGTGGCAAAAGCTGGGCACAAAGTTAACCTGCTTCCTCAAAGGCTGATTTGTCCATAACCACTATACACCATCTGTAGAAACTCTTAGTTAAGTAAAGAAATCCGCTGCACACTAAACACTTAAATGAATGTGAATTAGCATACTGGCTATCAAATGAATAGCAAGGCAATGTGTAAAGCTAAAGCAATGTGTATATGGAAAAGGACATAGCAGAAACTGCTTCATATAATAGAGAAAATTGAGAAACCCTTTTTAAGCACTGGCCATTGCATATACGCCTGATAACCATATCAAGGTGTTCTTTTCCAAATACATATTGCTTTGCTATTCATTTGATAGCCAGTATGCTAGTTCACATTCAATTTCGTGTTTAGTGTGCAGCAGATTTCTTTACTTAATTATAATGTTTTGTCTTGCTAGCACCTTCACACGTAGGTGTTGTCAATCAATTTTTAATGTTTTGTAGAAACTCTTAGGGCCACAACCTCAGAAAGAAGTAAGTTGGTCAACCTGGACAGATGAGAAACATGAGTGTCTACCACAGAACCTCTACAGACACCTCATGACCCGAAAAGGATCTGGCTACACGTTTACTACTTCTGGAGAAGCCCAGTCCTGAAGAAGGAGGGTGGTCTACTGTGGCACCCCAGAGCCCGGTTGCCATGATAGCATTGCCTCCCTCAGGGAGTCATGCCATGCTTTGAAGCAAGGGAAGATAGCCGCAACAGGTAAACACACACAACACCTTCCTAACTCCAGACCAGAAGGGGAAGCTCTGAAACCCAAGTTCAGGGGAGTCTATATCGTTTATGACCAGCACTCAGTGGCGGGAGGTTGATGGTGCTGTGTAGGAAAGGATCTGGTGATCTCTATCGTAGTTATAATAGAATCCAAGCACTCATCTGGTTCAGTTTCAAGTGATTTATTGTGAAGCACACATGGATGGTGAGGTGACAGCAGCAATAACGTTTCGGCCCCCAATTAGGCCTTTCTCAACACGTCACTGCTAATGATGTTAGGGGAGTAAACATCAGGTATGGAGCACTGTATGGTAAGAAGAGAGCCCCCTGCACCATGGAACCGTACATCTGTTGCAGGCCTATTAGGCAGTGTATCTGTGCAGGCTTTGTGCTGTACCCATAGGTATGTGGAATGTTCCAAAATGCTGGAGAATCGTCTTAGTATGTTTCTGATAGCCCCTGATGTGGTAGCTCCCAGTGTGTGACTCCTGGTCTGGGGAAGTACCGTTAGTATCGTAGTCTTAGATAATGATGGGAGTGCTGGTGTGTCACGGTCTGCGCTGCTGTGGCATGAATAAACTCACCAAAGAGACAGCAGTTATTCCATCCTTTTATTTCCTCCTCTTTCCTACGCGTTTCAGCGCCACACCCGGCATCTTCCTCAGGGAGTGGCGCTGAAACGCGTAGGAAAGAGGAGGAAATAAAAGGATGGAATAACTGCTGTCTCTTTGGTGAGTTTATTCATGCCACAGCAGCGCGGACCGTGACACACCAGCACTCCCATCATTATCTTGGATTCAAACCACTATCCAGTGGTCGGTGGAGGTCCTGCAGCAGCTGGAACACTGATTCCAAAACGCCTTCAAACCAGTTGTGGGGATCACAACTGGACCAGGTGAGCAGCTTCATAGCACCACCACCTTACACAAGTGTCATCAATGATAGGGCACTATTGCGTCTCTTGTCCCCCTCCCTATTTTCTTTTCACAGTATCGTAGTCTTGGGAGAGCCAGCACCGTCCGTGCCTGGGCTGAGAGTCCAGGGGAGCTCCCCCTATTAATTCTGGCCTGGGGGCAGGGTTAGTTAGTTCAGTTCCTATGAGGACTGTGAAGAGGTCCCGTGGACTGGAGCAGAGCAAGGCTCATCCAGGATGGAGACTAGCCAGCATGAGGGACCCATAGGAGAGGGTCTGAGGAAGTGGAGAAGCAGGACTAGGGAGTGGAGCCGGTTGCCAGGCTCACCGCAGTGCAGAGCACCAGAAGCGGACACCGGAGTTCGAGTTTGTGAGGGACAGAAGCCAAAACCGGAGGGCAGGAGATTCAAAGTCTCTCGGCCACAACGAAGCTCAGGAGGCAGAGCAGCACCAGAGAGCTCAGGGACAGTAGTCAAGGAGTGTAACTCGGGAAGGGCTCAAGGTGCCTATCATATGGGCAAGAGACTCTATGCAAGAAGAGAGTATCCCACGGCCCCGGGGCACGTCAGTTTCCTGGTGTCATGAACAGGATCTCGTGCCCGATTCTAACGGGTACTGTGTGTCATAGACTTTATTGAAATGTCGCCATTCTTACCCCACGTGGCGCACCGGAAAGCGAGGGGCATGCCATCATGGGCAGGATCTCGGGAAGAGCATTTAAAAGAGACAAAAGCACGCGCTCCAATGTCAGCCAACGCAACGTAGGAAATCCTGCGTCGGAAATCTTGCGCCGGAAATCCCCTGCATGCTAAACTTCCTGCAGGAGGAGCAGGAGACTACCCACCAATAAAGGCCAAGGCCGGGCTGCAGTTCACTAAGGGGGAAAAAGATGTTCGATCCGGAGGAAGAGCAGCCCATGGTGGAGCAGGCTGCAGCTCCCAACAATGCCACCGCTGAGAACGAGACCGTGGCCGTGATGCCTGCGGCCGCATCCATCCTACTGTTCACTATATTGTACATCCCGAGAGCAACTTGGCTACCACAATATTTAGGGGAAGCCGACACCCTGAACGACTTTAAACAGCAGATGAAAAGTGTATTTGGGGTGTACTCCATGACGGAGGAGCAAATGGGACAATTGACTGGCACGGTCCAACCGTTCCTGCCTGTCGTGTTGGATGGCATTCCCATGAACACTTTATTGGACTATTGGACACCGGCTCAGAGGTGACAACGATGCCTTATTTCCTTTCTAAAAGGTACTGTGCTGATTATGTTATTACCCGCTGCCAAGATGACAGTTTTACCATATTTGCTAGTAACGGTCAACCCTTACCACAAGTGGGGTTCAAAGAAGTAACTATTAAGGTTGGGCATGTAGAACTGAGTGCCCTGGGTATGGTATTTGTTGATGTAGACCAGGGGTCCCCAACCACCGGTCCTCGGACCAGGACCGGCCCGGGGGGGGGGTCTTTGTGCCGGTCCACGGCATGCTGTCGGCTTCCCCGCCCCCCTGTCATGTCCCCGCCCCACGCGCCCCTCACTTGCAGCATTACACTACTGAGCTGAGGTCTCTGCCTCAGCTGCTTAGTTATAAAAGGGGAGCTGTCGGCCAATCAGTGCAGCAGACATGCACTGATTGGCCGACTGCTTCTCTCGTATAACTAAGCAGCTGAGGCAGAGACGTGGCCGGAATTTCATATCTCGCGCTATTTCCAAGCGCATCACGTGACGCGCTTGGAAATAGCGTGAGATATGAAAAAACACCGGCCACGTCTCTGCCTCAGCTGCTTGTACTGCCTGCAGGAGAGATGAGTTTCAGCTGAAGAGCCGCTCTCTCTGTGTGTGGGCAATGACTGAGTGAGGCGCGTATTCAGGGGTCAATGTGTGTGTGGGAAATGACTAGGTGAGGGGCGTATTCAGGGGTCAATGTGTGTGTGGGCAATGATCGTGTGTGTGTGTGGGGGGGGGGATGTTATACAAGGGGCAATGACTGAGTGAGGGGGTATTCAGGGGTCAATGTGTGTGTTGGCAATGACTGTGTGTGTGGGGGTTATACAAGGGGCAATGACTGAGTGTGTGGGGTATTCAAGGGTCAATGTGTGTTAGGGCAATGACTGTGTGTGTGGGTGTGTGTGTGTGGGGGGTTATACAAGGGGCAATGACTGAGTGTGTGGGGTATTCAGGGGTCAGTGTGTGTGGGGTTGTACAAGGGGCAACGTCTGTGTGTGGGGAGTATTCAGGGGTCAGTGTGTGTGTGGGGTGATTGTACAGGGGGCAGTATGTCTGTGTAGGGATTATACCAGAGCAATATGTGTGTGTGTGGGGGAAATTTATGCTATATGGAGGGATATGACGCTGCATTAAACTATGAAGAGCTGTGATGCTGCATTATATTATATGGAGGGATATGAGGCTGCATTATATTGTATGGATGGATATGAGGCTGTATTATACTTTATGGAGGGCTGTGATACTGCATTATACTATATGGAGGGCTGGGACGCTGCATTATACTATATGGAGGGATGTGAGGCTGCATTATACAATGGAGGGCTGTGACGCTGCATTATACTATATGGAGGGATGTGAGGCTGCATTATACAATGGAGGGCTGTGACGCTGCATTATACAATATGGAGGGCTGTGAGGCTGCATTATATTATATGGAGGGCTGTTCGGGGATATTGTAGGCTGCATGGGGTTGATAGGGATATTGCGGGCTGCAAGGGGATGATGGGGATATTGTGGGCTGCAAGGGAATGATGGGGATACCATATTGGGGGATAGAAAAATAAGACATCCCCTGAAAATAAGATATAACGCATCTTTCGGGGAAACAAGGTACTAAACCCCACCCCTTCTTCATAGCCCCACCCCATAAGTTCAAAGCCCCGTCCTGCCGGGCCCTGGAAAAATGGTCTTGCATGAAGGCGGTCCCCGGTGCAAAAAAGGTTGGGGACCCCTGATGTAGACCGACAAGCAAGTAATCCAATGCTTACCATAGGCACTATTATCATTGAAAATTGTCTGGGCGAAATTATTGTTTTGTTGCAACAGGTTGCCGAGACTAAACAAAAACCGAGGTGCACCACTAAAGATCAATTATCCCAATAAGGGCTAGGGGTGCTGCTTTGTCAACAGAAGAACAGTGCACCGTAGAGAAGGAATTGACAAATCGGATAGCAGCACACCACTGTGAACAATGTATCAAATACAACTAAGTTTATTTAAAGGACCAAACATCATATATCTAAAAACAATTAAAACATCAGAACCACATTCCAAAGGAGAAGGGTCCCCTCTAAACATATCTACAATGAATTTACATATCAAGCAACCCCCAATAACAAAGTTAAATGCAAAGTATCAATGGCACGGCGGCACTCAAAGACAAAATCATAGATCAAAAACAATCAATTTGAATCATGTGAAAAAATTATATGTAATTATCTAATGACAAGAAAAACGTGTGTCGCCCATAGATACAAACAGGGCACTTGTATGTAATCTCCCCAGCTGCAAGGCAGTCAAATAGGCACCTAGCCCATGTGATTAATGATTTCCCTAAAATAGGGAGGAAGTTCCCAGGAAAGGAACGGTTTCTCACCCAGACCTATATGTGTCCGTTGTGGGAAGATAAGAGACTGCCAATTTCAGGCAGCAGAAGGTCCTACAAAAAGAAATAAAGGCCCTAATGCAGAGGCAGCAGGTGGAGCTGTCTGGTGGAGAAGTCGGCAGTGTAAGAGTAAGTGACTCAACTCTCATTGTAATACCCCCACTAAGTGAAATGTTGATCTGGTGTAGCATGGCAATAGGCCTTAGTGGGCAGGATTACCAAGCCTGGATAGAGCCCGTGTATTCAGACAGTAGGTCCACCATCCTAACAGCGAGGGGGAGAGTTGATGTCCGCAAGGGGAGGGTACCCATACGTATCCTGAATTGTGGGGAAGAGGTCAAACTGCCATGGTATGCTACCATTGCTAAGCTGTACATTGTCAGTAGTAACCCCATCACATCCGCGGGACCCTTGAAACCTGTCTGATCAGGCAGAGGGCAACGACTGCGAGGGGAAGCTGGAGGACTGGTGCCAGAAACTGCACCAGAACATCCTTTTGTTGTGCCAGGGATAGATATTGATTATCTTACCGGTTTTTTTCCCTTTGAGCACTCCACCTAGTGGTTGATTATATAAGAAACTGCATGTAGGCACCGCCTCCACCCCTTCACACCAAAAGCATGGAGTTTACAGGGTAGTTCAAGATTACGAGCAGGTCTTAAACAAACATTCTTTAGACTTTAGGCAGGTAAAAGGGGTACAACATCACATACCCACACGTGACCATCCACCCATCAAAGAGAGATACAGGCCTATACCACCAGCTCACTATCAATGTGCCAAAGAGATGTTAAGGGAAATGAAGGAGGCTGGGTGAGCAGAGATAGTTGTAGCCTCTGGGCAGCTCCACTAGTCCTGGTAAAGAAGAAAGATGGTACAATGAGGATGTTTGTTGACTACCGGCAGGTTAATCGCATTACACATCAAGATGCTTACCCACTACCCAGAAGTGAAGAGTCATTAGCTGCATTGAGAACTGCTAACTATTTTTCCACCTTAGACCGCCTTCATGATGCCAATGGGCCTCTGTGAGTTTAACTGCATGCCGTTAGGAATCTGCAATGCACCAGGAACGTTCCAGAGGCTGACGAAATGCTGCCTGGGGCACAGGAACTTTGAAACCATGCTGCTGTACCTAGATGACATTATAGTCTACTCGAGGACGTATGAAGACCACCTGAAACACCAGGCAGAAGTATATGAGGCACTGTCCAAGTGTAGCATGAAAGTCAAGTCGTCCAAGTGCCACCTACTGAAGCCCAAGGTAAAGTACCTAGGACACACTGTGGCCCCAGACCCCGACAAGGTCACAGCAATCAAAGACTGGCCAAGGCCCACCACCCTCAAAAAGATGCGACAGTTCCTGGAACTGTTAGGCTACTACCGAATGTTTATCAAGGGCTTCACAAAGATGGCCACGCCTTTGCAAGTACTCCTGTTGGCCAGTCCAAGAAAGCAAAGGGCCCGAGTCCCCCATTGAAATGGGATGACAGGAAGGAAGACTCGTTCAAGCAGTTGAAGTGGGTCCTGACAGGGGAAGAGATCCTGGCCTACCCTGACTTTGTGCTGTATACAGATATTAGCAATGTGGGATTGGGGAGCCGTATTATCCCAGGTGCAGAGAGGAAAGGAAAGAGTGATAGCTTATGCCAGCAGGAAGCTCTGTCCTACAGAAAGGAACCCTTACAACTATAGCTCGTTCAAGCTAGAGTTCCTACCTGTGGTCTGGGCCATAATAGAACACTTCAAGCACTATCTGGCTGCAGCCAGGTTCACCATCTACATGGACAACAATCCACTAACCCATCTGCAAACGGCGAAGCAAGGTGCACTGGAGCAACGCTGAATGGCCCTTTTATCCAACTACAACTTCACCATCAAGTACCAGGGCAGGGCACAAGAACGCCAATGCTGATGCACTGTCCAGGATGCCCCACTTGCCAGATGTGGAGGAAGACCCGGAAGAGCTGGAAGAGATAGAGCTACTGGCTTTTCACCGCAACAGTGCGTCCCAATGCTCCCATGAGGTGGGAAGCAAGAGGCCTGGGATGCAGGAAGCCACGTTTGACCCATTGCCCCACCATAGTTGGGCGAAGATGAAAGACAGTGACCCTGCCATCAGCCTAGTCAAAGAATTGCTTCATCAAGCGGACGCATGCCGTAGTCAAGATGCCCTGCCAGGGGCACAGCAGCTGCGGAAAGAGAAGGGCAGACTATTCATCTCTTCGGGTAAGCTGTGAAGGCAGCACATCAACTCACAAACCCATGAATTAGTGTGGCAGATAGTAGTCCTGAAGAGAAACGCCCAGATGGTCATGGAAGCCTACCATGATGGAGCAGGGCATTTCGGGTGGAAGAAACCGGAGGTGCTTCTATGTTAGAAGTTCTACTGGGTAGGCATGAGAAAGGCCATTGAGAGTTGGTGCAGAAACTGTGGTCCATGCAACCTGCGAAAAAAGGATCGTGACAGTCAGCGAGCCCCTCTCCAGCCCATTATAACCAAGCAGCCACTTAAACTGGTAGCCCTGAACCACGTGAAATTGACCCCGAGCTGGTCAGGCTATGTTTACACCCTCACCATTGTGGACCACTACTCACTCTTCTTGGTTGTGGTGTCAGTGAAAGATCGAACAGCAAGAACAGTGGCAAGAGCCTGCCAGACACACTTCTGCAGACCTCACAGTTACCCTGAACAGGTGCTGACAGACTAGGATCCAGCATTCGAGGCTGAGGTGTTCCAGGAGTTCTGCAACTTGTACGGGTGCAAGAAGTTAAGAACAATGCTGTATCACCCACAGACCAATGGCATGTGTGAGAAAAAGAACCAGGTAGTGACAGACCTGTTGAAGACCCTGGCCACTGGAGGAGAGAAGCATGTGGCCAGAGAAGTTGCCAGACCTGGTAGACCTGTACAACCACATTTCTGTGAATTCCATCAATTACACTCCTGCCCATTTGATGCAAGCAAGACCCCGGCAAACTGCCTATTGATTTAGACATGGGAGATTTGACCCCTGAAGACAACCTACCAGATGCAGACTACGATGTAGAATGCCAGCAGAAGTACTGCCGGGTGCAGGAATGCATTGGGAGAAACTTGTCACAGGCTCGAGAAAAGCAAGATAAAGCCTATAACAATCATGCCCCTGCAGTACCCCTGACAACAGGAGAGCAAGTCCATAAGAGGAAACAGCAGACCAACAAACTAAATGACCAGTCTGAAGCTGAACCCTACACCGTGTCGCCCTCCCACTTTGACACTAAAGTCTGTCTAATCAGCAAGCACAGAGGAGAGACCTCAGTGGCATTTTCCAGAGACCACCTAAAGAGATGCCCTGAACAGCTAAAGCACCAAGAAAGACCCCTAGAAATATCTGAACCCGAACCAGTGAAGGAAGAAATGATATGCACCATGCTGGGAGACTTTCCAAAGACATGGACTCATCAATGGATATCAATGGAGCCATCATAGTCGCAGTATTGACCTTCCCCCAAGTGGTCATGCCAGAACCAGTACAGACTCCAGAGAGAACTGAAGAACCACCACCAGCAGCAAAACCAGAAATTCAGCCCCTTGCTATTGGTGAGTCTGTCAGTCCCATGATGAGTCTAAGACAGTCTGTCATACCCATGCTACGTAGTGTCACACCACCAGAGGCAGACCTGACTAGTGGACCCACTAGACCACAGAGATATCGTGGAGGATGATACCAGAAATGAGCCGGACAAGAGAGTCAGATAATGAACAGAGTTTATTGAGTACAATAAGGCATTGATCCCCAAGGAAAGTCCTCAGGGCCAGAGCACAAGAAGGGTTACCCTTATACAGGGATTCCTTAAAGTGCAATCAGAGAGAGTCCAATGAACCAGTCAAAGCTGTGGGTCCAACGCAAAGCAGAACAGGACAAGTAAATCAGGAAACCGGAGGAGAAGGCAGGGACGGAACTTTGTGCAGCCAACTGGGTTCGGCAGGTAGCCATGAACCAGCGAGAGTGGTAAAGATCTGCAGGTGAACAGGCAGGAGGGCTCCATTACTGAAATCAAGAGAAAAACATGGAAGGTTCTCAGAGGACATAAGAAGCTGCATGCGCTGCTAGGGACCTGAGCTGGCAACTTAGACTAACTAAGAAGTTGCCCAGGCACCTCCCATATAGGAAGTGGGAGCCATACAGTTGTGGCCAAAAGTATTGACACCCCTGCAATTCTGCCAGATAATACTCAGTTTCTTCCTGAAAATGATTGCAATCACAAATTCTTTGGTATTATTATCTTCATTTAATTTGTCTTCAATGAAAAAGCACAAAAGAGAATATAGCAAAAAGCAAAACATTGATCATTTCACACAAAACTCCTAAAATGAGCCAGGCAAAAGTTTTGGCACCCTCAGCCTAATACTTGGTTGCACAACCTTTAGCCAAAATAACTGATGGTTCCCGGAAGCGGTTGATCGCAATGAGTTTCTTACAATGCTCTGCTGGAATTTTAGACCATTCTTCTTTGGCAAACTGCTCCAGGTCCCTGATATTTGAAGGGTGCCTTCTCCAAACTGCCATTTTTAGATCTCTCTACAGGTGTTCTATGGGATTCAGGTCTGGACTCATTGCTGGCCACCTTAGAAGTCTCCAGTGCTTTCTCTCAAACCATTTTCTAGTGCTTTTTGAAGTGTATTTTGGGTCATTGTCCTGCTGGAAGACCCATGACCTCTGAGGGAGACCCAGCTTTCTCACACTGGACCCTACATTATGCTGCAAAATTTGTTGGTAGTCTTCAGACTTCATAATGCCATGCACACGGGCAAGCAGTCCAGTGACAGAGGCAGCAAAGCAACCCCAAAACATCAGGGAAACCTCCGCCATGTTTGACTCTAGGGACCGTGTTTTTTTCTTTGAATGTCTCTTTTTTTCTCCTGTAAACTCTATGTTGATGCCTTTGCCCAAAAAGCTCTACTTTTGTCTCATCTGACCAGAGAACATTCTTACAAAACGTTTTCGGCTTTCTCAGGTAAGTTTTGGCAAACTCCAGCCTGGCTTTTTTATGTCTCGGGGTAAGAAGTGGGGTCTTCCTGGGTATCCTACCATACAGTCCCTTTTCATTCAGACGCCGACGGATAGTACGGGTAGACACTGTTGTATCCTCGGACTGCAGGGCAGCTTGAACTTGTTTGGATGTTAGTCGAGTTTCTTTATCTACCATCCGCACAATCTTGCGTTGAAATCTCTCGTCAATTTTTCTTTTCCGTCCACATCTAGGGAGGTTAGCCACAGTTCCATGGGCTTTAAACTTCTTGATGACACTGCGCACGGTAGACACAGGAACATTCAGGTCTTTGGAGATGGACTTGTAGCCTTGAGATTGCTCATGCTTCTTCACAATTTGGTTTCTCATGTCCTCAGACAGTTGTTTGGTCTTCTTTCTTTTCTCCATGCTCAATGTGGTACACACAAGGACACAGGACAGAGGTTGAGTCAACTTTAATCCATGTCAACTGGCTGCAAGTGTGATTTAATTATTGCCAACACCTGTTAGGTGCCACAGGTAAGTTACAGGTGCTGTTAATTACACAAATTAGAGAAGCATCACATGATTTTTCTAACAGTGCCAATACTTTTGTCCACTCCCTTTTTTATGTTTGGTGTGGAATTATATCCAATTTGGCTTTATGACAATTCTTTTTGTGTTTTTTCATGTAAGACAAATTAAATGAAGATAATAATACCAAAGAATTTGTGATTGCAATCATTTTCAGGAAGAAACTGAGTATTATCTGACAGAATTGCAGGGGTGTCAATACTTTTGGCCACAACTGTAAATACTCACCAGTCTCTCAGCAATTGGCTGAGTGGTGAGGTCAAAAAAAGGGTGTACTGGTCCTTTAAATTAGCAATGAGTGGTGTGCTCGCCCTATGCGCGTTCCCCTGGAAACCAGGAAGAGAGGAGGCAGGAGAGAGATGCCATGGAGCCACTGCAGACTGAGCGGGTAGCGTGGCACTGCGGACCTAGTAAGTATGTCTGCGGTGCACAGGGGGGTGCCGGCGGCCAGCTGGGACCCGATCCTCCTGAACCCTGAGAATGGGTCCCGTTGGCCGTTGGGTGACACGTAGGTCCACACATAGACCAGCGGATAGTACACACACTCCACCTGTGGTAGACAATCCAGTTTAAAATAGACCATCAGAGACACCTGTACTGCATAGATCCACACGTAATAATCTAGGTCAGCCCCCAGCCCAGTACAGGGACTGTTAGCAAAAGCAGTGGACAAGTGTAATCAGTGTAAGGTAGCGAGCCGGGGGACTCGCTTGCTGCGTAATGACGCCAACACGTGTATATCATTTTTCACATGTCTACCCGTTTATTTCTCACAAGCATCAATAACTCGGGTAGTACATTAAACATATCAAAAGAACATCACATAATACATTACTTTCCACAATACATTACATAGAATATTGCACATATACAATTATAGTAACCCTGGACCGGTAACCACCTCTCTTTCCCCATTGGAGCTCTAACAATCGCTCCCGTGGTGGCTACAGCCTCCAGCCTATCTACACGTTCCATACACATTTCACAGTACATAAATTACCACATATATCAACGGGCCCTATAGGTCCCAATGGCGGAACCAGCCGCCTGGCTTTATTTCTCCAGCTCCACACTACCCTGGAATACCGGCACCAGCCTGACCGGGTTCATTACACACTGTATGTGATTCATCCTATAAGCATCCGTGGATCACACACATCCTTTCATACGCTCACAGCACATCATATACACCTCCATGGACTGTGGCACCTCTGGGTTCAGAACAGGGATTGGCAAACCGTAGTAACCCGTGGGGTGAACCACACGTTACCCACTATAGAAGCCCATGTAACCCCTGCTTCTGACCTGTCGTACACACATTCCGGTTCATCGGGTCCCTTCATCGACTATCCCAGTCAGACCCAAGGGCGGCTATGCCCACCTGGCACAATACATACATTCGCTGGGTCTTTTACATAAGCCATACAATATACATACACTTCAACAGGTCCTTTAATTGACTACTTAGTCGGACCTAATGGCGGCTCTGCTCGCCTGGACAATTTACGCACAGGGTATACAGTTCACTCAAACATACGGGAACTGCCTTCTTACCGGGCACGGATCCGGGTCTCGCTACCTGAGTCACAGGTCCACCATGCATCACCACGGGCTCCTTCCCGGACGTGGGGCGAACCACGTTCAGACCAGCATCCATCTGGTTCAGCCATGGCTTCGCCATTCTAGATGCTGTAATGACGCCGATCCTGGCTACCGGTATGGAGCTAGCATGCTCCCTTCACCATCTCGCATAATGGTGGTCTGGACTATCTGTCTCAGTCCCTCACACAGACTGGATCTACATCTTCTGGATGTCTCAGGCTGAATGACTCTCAGAAGTCTGTGAACTCTTACTCACTCAGCTGGCAGGCTCTTATCGTGCCTGCCACGCCCACACGGCCACACCCACTTGGCTGCTATTAATCAGCCTCCTCTTGTTCCTATACAGCTGCTCATCTATGTGCCTGATCTCTACAGCACTCACACAGCTTGTTTAACTCCCTGTGTTCCGGGTAGGTTCACACAGTACACACAATGCTCTCAGCCGCTCATTGGTCTCATGAATCTTTCAGCCATTGACACACTGGGTGCTAGACATGATTACACAGCACACATACGGTACAAACCATATCATGTGCACAGGATCCTATACTGATCCTGCATGTGATGCGCCCCGGCCATGGGGACATGCCGGCGGTGCCTCACACCAGGTTTACAATGTAAATATATTTTGTTTTCTTTTTATACAGCTGTGTAAATATGTGTGTTTTCAAGTAACTAAGGGTGGTTTCACACTGGTGTATGCAAACGCAGCACACCGAACGCAGCCAAATGCTTGCACACTGCGTTCCTATGTTTAACATGGGAACGTATGTGCCTGCATTTGGCTGCATTCGGTTGCATTTGTATTCGGATGCGCATAATTTGTGCACCCTCCGAGCGCCCTCTGAATGCAGCCTGTTGCATTTTTTGTGCGTTCGTGGGCGCTTGTTTAATATACAAGCGTCCGCAAGCGCACAAACCACGCATTGAAGTCAATGGGTCCGCAGTGTCCTGCGCATGACAGCGCAGGAGAACGCTGCGGATCACATTCAAATCTCTCCCGGTGGCCACCGCTGATCAGCGGCAGCCACCGGGAGATCATCTAGAGCCGCCACTGATCTCCCACCGGTGTCGGCGCGGGAGATTTGAAGAAACAGCTGATCTGACAGCTGTTTAAATCTCCCGCACCGACATCGAATAGGTGATGTCGGTGCGGGAGATTTGAAACAGTGATCAGCTGTTTCTTATCTCCTGCACCAATATCACCTATTCGGTGTTGGCGTGGGAGATTTAAACAGCAGTCAGATCAGCTGTTTCTTCAAATCTCCCGCACCGACACCGGCGGGATATCAGCTGTGCCCGGGAGGTGGAGATCACTGCTGATCTCCGCCTCCCGGCCTCCGCAGAGACAGCTGATTGGCTAGCCGGGCTGCATACTAATGTAACGCATGCGGAGATTCTCCGCTATGTTCACATCAGTATGGCTGTGTTTGCACTGCGTTTGTGTCTGCATGCCATACGCATGCAGACACAAACGCCAGTGTGAAACCAGCCTAAGTGACAATGCAACCACCGTGCAGCATACCGTGCCTACAGGACTTACTGTATGAACTTTTGTATAATCTTGAACTTTTACCTAATAATGGACCAATAAACCACAGGACTGGTTGTGGTAAAGACAATTTATTAAATAACTTCATCAGCCATCGGTGAAAGGATTAAACACTGTAGTGACTGTTTTTCCAATTTTTCTTGGTTTTTGTACTTTTTCATTTTTGAGACTTTGTTCATTATTCACTGTTATTGTCATGTAATGTTTTTGTGTGTACAAAAGTGTTTCCGCAGTCCAGTAATAAGGAATACTGAATTTAACCAATGTGGCACCCCAGAGCTCAGTTGCCACAATGGCATTGCCTCCCTCGTGGGGTCATGCAGTGCTTGGAAGCAAGCAAAGGTATCCACACCAGGTAAGCACACCACACATAACACCTTCCCAACTCCAGACCAGAAGGGGGAGCTCTGAAACCCGAGTTCAGGGGAGGTCCCCCTATAAATACTGGCAGTCTGGGGGCGGAGTTAGGAAGTTCAGTTCCTATGAGAACTGTGAACAGGTCCTGTGAACTGGAGCAGAGTAAGGCTCGTCCCGGGATGGAAACTAGCCAGCAGAGAGACCCATAGGAGAGGGTCTGGGGAAATGAAGAAGCAGGTCTAGGGAGTGGAGCCAAGTGCCAGGCTCACCCCAGTGCAGAGCACCAGAAGCGAACACCAAAGTCTGAGGTTGTGAGGGGCTCTAGGCCCAGCAGCCAAACTGGAAAGTGGGAGATTCCAATTCTCTCAGCCACAATGAAGCCCAGGAGGCACAGCAGCGCCAGAGAGTTCAGGGACTGTAGCCAGAGGAGTGTAACCTGGGAAGGGTTCGAGTTGCCTGTCACACGGGCAAGAGACTCTATGTAAGAAAAGAGGGCCGTAGCTAGTTATATGCAGCCAGGACCTGCCAAGAGTAGCGTAACAGGGAGGCCTCAGAGCTCACCGGGTGAGGAGAACCCAAACTTGCTTCCAGGCCACCCGGACTCCCACCATTTTTCGTGGCCGGTATACTGGTCGAACTTGCTATTTCTACCTGTAAAGGTAACGGAGACTTCAACCCATGTGTCTGTTGGTCATTCTGCACCCTTAGTCCTGCACCCTGAACAGCCTACCACCGCTATAGACTTCCACCGGTTGCCCTGGGGATCTGCTCCACCTGTGGGGAGCGAAGCCATCACTGTTGCACTCCCATCATCTCCAGAGGTCCTGCACTGCAGCCGCGGCCACTAATAGCCATGGGTGCCATCACGACAACCATCCCTAAATCACTACCCCCAGAACTTTTAAACTCAACCCCCAGGGCCATGAGATCGGGCCTCCACCCCCGTGACTCCAGCAGAACAGCAGGCCCTGGCGCCGAGTACCCCACGGCCCCAGGGTGCATCACTGCCGCTTTAACACCCAAAGATGAATCTACAGCTGTGACCAGACTCTAAACCTGGAAGGTGTCTAGGACCGACTCCGAGCTGGAGCTAAGTAGTGATAAATTTTGAGAATGATCCTGCCCACCTCCTCCAGGAGGCAGGAAGAAGAACCACATGATTAAGAAAATTGAGGTTGCTTTTATTGTAATCCATACTAGCCATGTTGCTGTGGAGTAACTGATGGGTCACACACACACACTCGAAGTTGCAACGGGAGTCCCTGAGGTGGTAAAGCAATCAAGTAATGAGAGTCTTGAACTTCCTAGTTAACTCCACCACTGACTGAACAAGAACTCAGCCTGTAAATGTGAGATAAATGTGAGATAAATGCGCATAGGGTCTTATCCTTTTTACAAAGGGTTATAGCGGTGTATATTAGGAACTGCTCACCTGGCTCGGTTGTGTCACCCACAACCGGTATAATCGCCTGTAAGATGGCTTGTAGGATGGCGGCTAATGTTCCCTGAGGAAGGAGCTCATCGGATAGAGGCTCCGAAACGCGTAGGATAAAATAAAGAAAAATCTGCCCAGTAACTCTTCGTTTCCTGGTGATTCCTGGTGGCAGCGCGGGCATTCCGGCATTTTGTCCCATTACAGCATTCCTGAACAAGAACCCCGGCACCTTCTCTTCATAAACAACTACAACTCAAAAGTATTTCCTGTATCGTACATTACTTGACCTAGAAACTGCAAAAACACTCGTGCATACCCTCATCATACCCTGCCTCAACTACTGGAAACGCTGACTGTGAAAGCAGACTCCATTTTGTATATCTCAGCCATGATAGTTATCATCCTTCATTCTCAACACTAGCCTGATCTTTGAACAAGTGTTTGACTTTTAGGATATGGACACACTGGCGTGAAAGTCAGACGACTGCAATGCGAGTTTTTCTCCCATTGCAGTCAGACCAATGTTATTCAATTTCCGAAAGCACATTTGAAAGTGTCGGGCATTTTTTTCTCATCCGATTGATAGACGAGAAAGCAGTCGTAACATGCTGCTACAGTATCTGATTCACACACGAGACTCGCCAATGCAAGTCTATGGGTTTAACAAAATCACGGACCGCAGTGATAGATGCAGTGGCAGAACTCATCTGATAATGTGCTGGACAGGAACAACACCCACCAGCCAGCATCACCATCAGCCTCATCATCCTCACAGGCCTCGCATAGTCTTGGGAGATCTCCAATGCTGTGTCCACTGTGGCCCCCAATTTAGGCAAATGCTAAATTTGCCAAATGCCCCTCCAGTCAGCCTCATGCCACCCACCGAACATGTTTCCAAAGAAAATACGAGTTCAACACCCTACCAAGCAGGTATGTTGCCCACCGATCACACAATCTTGGGACCAACAAGGTCTGGCAACCACTTCAAACAACCCAGATTGTTACACTGGCCAACAGTATGGGGCAGCATGCCAGCCACCAACTCAGCTGCAACAGGGTGGCCATATTGCGCAGCAGAGGGGGGAGTTTGTGCGCATGCCACAAACCATGACACAACACACAGACGCAGCTGTAGCCAGACATTAAGAAGATCACATGGGGCACACTTTGGAAAGAAATAGGCCTTCATATGTTGGCAACAGGCCCTTATGAGAAGAGCTACACCAGGATCTAGATGTGCTAAATGCACAGGGTTGCCAGGGAATTGGACAAAGGCCAGACACAAACCCAGAACACAGCCCCTAAACCAACCTGTAGACTTTGTTTTTGGTTAGTGTACCCCTTTGGACAGGGCTTATGTTCATATACTGTGTGTTTTTTTTGTTCTATTGTACTCATGTCAAAAAACGTAACATATGCCCAAAGTATGTTTCTCTTGATATGTTTTTATTCGTATGAATAACATTTTCTCAAAAAATCTAAAATAGGGGTGAGTATGCGCAAAATAGGGTCTTATCCTTAGGAGACAGGTTTTGAAATGGTGAAATCTAGGAACTGCTCACCTGATAGAGTTGTGTAGCACACAACTGGCGTGATCGCTCAGAACAATACAGCAGCTGCCAGTACCGTACCTCCACAAGTCACTGTGGTCACGATAAACATCTGCAGGACAAAATACCTCATGGTCCGAGCTGCTGAGTTCGTATGATAGAAAGACCAGATAAACTAGCTACTACTATATCCAGACATACCGTTGTATCTGGTCTTTCTATCATACGAACACAGCAGCTTGGACCACGTGGTTCTTTGTCCTGCAGACGTTTATTTTCTCAAAAAAAATCTCTACAATATCTGTGTTTTATTCACACGCAGGGCCAGCGTCAGCACCCAGCATACCCAGCCAAGTGCCGGGGCCCTGCACAGCTGGGGGGGGCCTACTGGCCATGAGGAACAGGCAGCCCTGAAAGCCAGGGACCCATTAGCGATAGACAGCCCTGTGAACAAGGGGTAGACTCCGCAAGGAGCTGAGTGCCCTCCTGAGCTCCCAGTGCACATGGCTAATTTGCATGCGATGCAGGTTAGCCATGTGCTGGCTCCAGGGAGCAGTGGAGCTTCCTCCTTTGCCTACTGTAGCATAGTGATGAGTCATCACCCTGCACCTCATCACACTGCTGCAGGAAGGAGGTGGAAGCTCCACAGTTCAGGGAGCCTGCTGTTATAAGGATGTGGTGGGGAAGAATCTGAGGAGGACACAACCCCGGGGGAGTGGATGGAAGGTGAGTATGATCAGTATTTTTTTTTTTTTACTGTGAGCAGCAAGATGGGGGGTTATATGTATCATGGAGGCTGTGCTGACTGTATATAGAGACTGTGCTGGGGTATATAGAGGCTGTGCTGACTGTATATAGAGGCTGTGCTGACTGTATATAGAGGCTGTGCTGACTGTATATAGAGGCTGTTCTGACTGCATATAGAGGCTGTGCTGACTGTATATAGAAGCAGTGCTGACTGTATATAGAGGTTGTGCTGGGGTATATAGAGGTTGTGCTGACTGTATATACAGGCTGTGCTGACTGTATATAGACACTGTGCTGGGGTTTAGAAAGGCTGTGCTGACTGTATATAGAGGCTGTGCTGACAGTATATAGAGGCTGTGCTGGGGTATACAGAGGCTGTGCTGGGGTATACAGAGGCTGTGCTGGGGTATACGGAGACTGCTGTTGTGCTGTATTTATAATATGGAAGCTGTGCTGGGCTATATATACTATTTGGAGGCTGTGCTGAGCTATATATACTACTAGCTGTACTACCCGGCTACGCCCGGGTTAATAAATAACTGATGTTAGCTATAACAAAATAGAATTTGAATATGTCATATTAATGACCTGTAAGAAAATAGAAGCTGAGCTTTGATTGGTTGCTATAGGCAGCCTGATAAATCTCCAGCCAACAATAAACCCTCCCCCGGCCGGGCAGTATATGTTACCTCACACATACACATAATAGACAGCTCATGTGACTGACATCTGTTTTAATTCCCTATATGGCACATGTGTTGCATATTGGCTGTTTTTAATCAGATGTTTATGTTTGAAAATTAATGATAGCACACGTATGAGGCAAGTTGTGTGAGGTGATTTGTACACATCTGTGCCTGTGTGGTGTGTGTGTCCCTGGGGTGTGTGTGTCCCCGTGGGGTGACTGCATATATTCCTATAGGGTGTGTATGTGTGTGTGTCCCCGTGGGGGGGGGGGAGTCTGTGTGGTGTGTGTCTCTGTTGTGTGTGTATCTTTGTGGTGTGGGTGTTTCCCTGTGGGGTGAGTGCATGTGTCCCTATAGGGTGTGTATGTGTGTGTGTCCCTGTGGGGGGGGTCTGTGTGGTGTGTGTGTGTGTGTTGTGTGTGTCTGTTTGTGGTGTGTGTGTCCCTGTGGGGTGAGTGCATGTGTCCCTATAGGGTGTGTATGTGTGTGTGTCCCTGTGGGGGGGGTCTGTGTGGTGTGTGTGTGTCTCTGTTGTGTGTGTCTCTTTGTGGTGTGTGTGTGTCCCTGTGGGGTGAGTGAATGTGTCGCTATAGGGTGTGTATGTGTGTGTGTCCCTGTGGGGGGTGTCTGTGTGGTGTGTGAGTGTCTCTTTGTGGTGTGTGTGTATGTCCGTGTGGGGTGAGTGCATGTGTCCCTATAGGGTGTGTATGTGTGTGTGTCCCTGTGGGGGGGGGGGTCTGTGTGGTGTGTGTGTCTCTGTGTTGTGTGTGTCTCTTTGTGGTGTGTGTGTTTGTTTGGGTGCGTGGTGAGTATCCAATGTTGGGGCTGCACCTTAGCGACTATACACTTGCTGTTACTCTTTGTGTGTGTGTGGTGTGTATACATGTCCCTGTGCATGGTGAATATCCCATGATGGGGCACCACCTTAGTGACTATATGCTGGTATATGCTGTTAGTATTTGGCGCTGTCATTAAGCCCCTCTCATTCACAACTGTCAACTGGTAACTGTCACTTTTTCCCAATTATGTAGATAGGGGCAAAATTGTTTGGTGAATTGGAATGCACGGCATTAAAATTTCGCCTCAAAACATAGCCTATGATGCTCTCGGGGTCCAGACGTGTGACTGTGCAAAATTTTGTGGCTGTAGTTGCGACGGTGTAGATGCCAATCCTGGATATACATACACACATATATACATACACACATTCAGCTTTATATATTAGATTTGGAAGCTGTGCTGGGCTGTATATATAATATGGAAGCTCTGCTGGACTATATATATTATTTGGAGGCTGCTGGGTTAAATATATTATTTGGAGGCTGCTGGGCTGCCACAGCTTCCAAATAATATATACAGCCCGGCACAACCTCCAAATGATTTACTGTGCAATACACTATGATGTCACAGAGTAGATATAATACGCAGTGATGTCACAGTGTAGATATATTACACAGCAATGTCACATAGTAGATATAATACACAGTAATGTAACAGAGTAGATATAATACACAATGATGTCACAGAGTAGATATAATACACAGTAATGTCACAGAGTAGATATAATACACAGTGATGTCACCGAGTAGATATAATACACAGTGATGTCACAGAGTAGATATAATACACAGTGATGTCACATAGTAGATATAATACACAGTGATGTCACATAGTAGATATAATACACAGTGATGTCAAAGAGTAGATATAATACACAGTGATGTCAGAGAGTAGATATAATACACTGTAATGTCACAGAGTAGATATAATACACAGTGATGTCACAGAGTAGATATAATACACAGCGATATCACAGAGTAGATATAATACAATGATGTCACAGAGTAAATATAATACAAAGTGATGCTACAGAGTAAATATAATACACAGGGATGTTAATTATTATATAATACACTGTGATGTCACAGAGTAGATATAATACACAGTGATGTCACAGAGTAGATATAATACACTGTAATGTCACAGTGTAGATATAATACACAACGATATCACAGAGTAGATATAATACAATGATGTCACAGAGTAGATATAATACAAAGTGATGCTACAGAGAAAATATAATACACAGGGATGTTAATTATTATATAATACACTGTGATGTCACAGAGTAGATATAATACACAGTGATGTCACAGAGTAGATATAATACAAAGTGATGCTACAGAGTAAATATAATACACAGTAATGTCACAGAGTAGATATAATACACACGATATCACAGAGTAATATTATACACAGTGATGTCACAGAGTAGATATAATACACAGTAATGTCACAGGTAGATATAATACACAGCGATATCACAGGTAGATATAACACGGTGATGTCTCAGATAGATATAATACACAGTTTTCACAGAGTAGATACATTACACAGTAATGTCACAGAGTAGATATAATACAAAGTGATGTCACAGAGTAGATATAATACCAGTGATGTCACAGAGTAGATATAATACAAAGTGATGTCAGAGTAGATATAATACACAGTGTTGTCACAGAGTAGATACATTACACAGTAATGTCACAGAGTAGATATAATACAAAGTGATGCTACAGAGTAAATATAATACACAGTGATGTTAATTAATATATAATACACTGTGATGTCACAGAGTAGATATAATACACAGTGATGTCACAGAGTAGATATAATACACAGTAATGTCACAGTGTAGATATAGTACACAGCGATATCACAGAGTAGATATAATACACTGTGATGTCACAGAGTAGATATAATACACAGTGATGTCACATAGTAGATATAATACAATTAATATCACAGAGTAGATATAATACACAGTGATGTCACAGAGTAGATATAATACACATTAATATCACAGAGTAGATATAATACACAGTAATGTCACAGAGTAGATATAATACACTGTGATGTCACAGAGTAGATATAATACACGTGATGTCACAGAGTAGATATAATACACATTAATATCACAGAGTAGATATAATACACTGTGATGTCACAGAGTAGATATAATACACAGCGATATCACAGAGTAGATATAATACACAGTAAAGCAGGCCATGGAACCCATAAGGTGTAGGGGCCACATGACATTCGGGGAGGTAGGGAGTTAATTGGAGAAGGAAGGAATGGGAATATGTGATTGGGGCATGGGTGCTGACTAAATGAAAGAGGGGGTGGTCAGGGGGAGGAAGAGGGGGAGCTCAAGGGAAGATACAGGGGACAAAGAAGGAAGTCCCCTCATTCCACTTCCTGGGGACAGCCTGTGAAGTTTCCTGCTCACCTTCTCTCCTGCAGTAATGGCGGATTTGGCCTCTCTGGGGGCTTTGATTCAGGCAGCAGCAGCGGTGCATGGGGCACAGGCAGTGCAGGCCTAAATTCAGGCTGCCTGTGCTTCCCCATCGGCACCGGCCCCCTCCACTCCAGCACTGCGATGGCCGACGCTCCAGGCCACCAGAGCGCTATTCCCCGGGGGCTGGAGGTGCGAGGAGGGCCCGTTCGGGAAGCCCCGGTGGGGACCCTCAGCGGCGGGGAGGGCGCCCTTCCACCCCGGGGCCCTCTCCGGCTGTTGGGAGGAATTCACGGCGCCGGAATGCGCTCCGGAAGTGGGCGGAGCCGGCTCGCGGCCGACTTCCGGTCGGCGGTCCGGGAACAGGAGCGGGAACGCAGCGGCGGCTCCCGGGGGAGCGCGGATGAGGGAGCGCGCCGAGCAGCCGGGCGCCAACGGAAGGTACCCCCTGCAGGCGGGGGGGGCGGAACGGCTTCCCGGGCGGGAGGAGCCACGGGCGACTAGGGGAAGAGCGGCGCAGAGGCGAGGGGCTTCTCCCACTGGAAGGGCACTGGCTGTGGCTGGTGGAGGGCGCAGTAGTGGGGAGTCCCTGGCCGCACGGCTGGACGGATCCGGACAGGTCCTGCAACGGTGCCCCTTGGATCCTGTAGGGGGCGTACCCAGCGGGCATCCACGGATGCAGGGCCCCAAGGGGCTGTAGCGGGTCTCCCCTGTGTAGCAGGGGGGGAATCCCAGCGGCGAGAGGATCGGGAGCAGCCCGCCTGCAGTCGGCTGGACGGGTTTAGGGAGAGGGGCCCCTGTGGTCAGAAGAGACTCGGGGGGAGTTGGCGGGTGAGACTTTGGAGGTCGCAGGAGCGGTCTCAGAGGAAGAAGCAGTGCTCGGCTGGGGGTGCTCCTGCAGCCGCGGAGGCCAGGGGGAGTTGCGGCAGCGGCAGGCACACTCCCGACGGAGCACCCCTGGAGGGCTTGGAGGACGACATCAGCGCAGAGGAGGGACAAGTATCGGAGGATTCGTCTGGGGAGGATCGGACGGAGGAGGACTGCGTTGCGGCTGCCCCTCGGCAGCCTGGTGAGAACCCTAGTTGTAATATTATGCATATGTCGGGATCGAGCGGTGATGTGGGTGTAGGGCCGATTCCAGTGGGGGGATAGCGTCTGGGGTTACAGGGGGAGGTGATGTAATGGGACAGTTGCTCGGTTTGTTGCGGAGCCTGGTGGCTCAGGGGGGCTTGAATTCCGTTGCGGGGTCGCCAGTGGGAGCTTGGGTCAGGCCGGCTGGGGTCGAGCCCAATGTGGGAAGCGAGGCTGCGGTGCAGCAGAGTGTTGAGGGGCAGCTTTCAACAAAGCCGGTTGCGGCAGTTGAAGTGGAAAAAGAAAAGGAGGAGGAAGTGGTTAGGCTGGATGATAGGGCAAAGAGTGAGGTGTACGTTTGCTTTGAGAGCCCCTTGGGGGCGCATTTGAAGAAGGAAGTCAGGGAAAAGATTTGGAAAGGGGAGTACGTAGAAATATTTTCGCTGCTCCCGTTGGAAAAGTTTAATTTGGATAAGGTTCGCCCGAGTGATTCCAACAAAGAAAAGGAGGACGATGAGAAGCGCGGTATCGTCTGATACCACGGACGTTTATGAATTGGTTGCAGGCCTTTGCGATATTGGCGAGCGTAGTAGGGGAGAAAGAGCTGGGGAGCACTCCTGCGTTGTTTGGATATATGGATTCAATAGGAGAGGCTTATAGGGTGTATGGTGGTTTGTCATGGCTTCGATATGATGAGCAGTTCAGGCAGCGTAAGGCTTTACGGTCGGATATGCGTTGGGACCACAAGGATATTGCTTTATGGTTGCGCTTAATGACGGCGCCGGCACAGCCCTTTCGGAGTGGGGCCGGGGGATCAGGTTCGGGATCGGGTGCGGGACCAGGTACCTCGGCTGGGTTCAAAAAAGGTTGTTGTTGGCAATTTAATGAGGGGCAATGTAAGTTTGGTTCCGCCTGTCGATTTAAACACGAATGTTCGGGATGTGGAGGAGGGCACAGCTTTGCCCGTTGTTTTAAGAAAGGAAAAGGAAAGGGAGGAGACGGTGCTGACAAAAGGGAGGACACCAGTGAGGGTAGAGGCAATGGAACCGTTCTTAAGTAGGTATCCGGATGTTGAGGCTGCCGAGTTATTGCGTTCAGGTTTTTTGTTCGGTTTCGTTATTCCGTCTGAGGCAGTAGAGAGGGGCTTGTTTCGCCCGGGGAATTTACGCTCGGCTAGGGAGCATCCGGAGGTTGTGGACGAGAAGTTGAGGAAGGAAGTTGAGTTGGGGAGGATGGCAGGCCCCCTCTTGATTCCCCCTTTTCCGAATTTACGGGTATCTCCGCTGGGAGTTGTACCGAAAAAAGAGCTGAATAAGTTTCGGTTGATACATCATTTGTCATACCCAGCTGGGGCTTCGGTAAATGATGGTATAGCGCCGGAGTTGGCAGCGGTTTGTTATGTCTCTTTTGATAAGGCGGTGGAGTTGGTAAAACGAGCGGGACCGGGGGCACTGATGGCAAAGTCGGATGTGGAAGCGGCATTCCGTTTGTTGCCGGTGCATCCTGAGAGTCAGCATTTGTTGGGTTGTATGTGGAGGGAGCGTTTTTATGTAGATCGTTGTTTGCCAATGGGGTGTTCAATTTCTTGTTCATACTTTGAAGCTTTTAGTTCTTTTGTTGAATGGGTTGTAAGGGATGTGTCGGGTATGGAGTCAATCATTCATTATTTGGATGATTTTTTCTGTGTGGGGCCGGCGGGTTCCCCGATTTCTGCAGGTTTGTTGTTTGCTTTGACTGAGGTTGCCAGTCGTTTTGGGATACCCCTGTCTCCCGAAAAAACAGAAGGACCGGCCACGGTCATGCGTTTTTTGGGGATCGAGATTGATTCATTGGCTAAGGAGTGTCGGCTTCCTGCTGACAAGATTGTGGATTTGAGGCGGTCGGTTGCTGAGGTGATTAAAGCGAAAAAGGTGCAGCTTAAGGTGGTTCAGTCTCTGTTGGGCAAACTTAATTTTGCTTGCCGATTATGCCAATGGGCAGGGTGTTTGCCAGGCGGTTGGCTGTGGCTATGTCCGGCAAGACGTGTCCGATGCATTTTGTTCGGATCACCAGAGACATTAAAGAGGATTTGAGAGTGTGGGATATATTCTTGCAGGAATATAATGGGCGCACGGTTTGGCTTGAGGATGTGGTGCCGAACAGGGTGTTGCAGTTGTTTACAGATGCGTCGGGTGCAATAGGTTTCGGAGCATTTTTTATGGGGCACTGGTGCATGGCGGTTGGCCAGAGTCCTGGAAGGAGCGAGGTCTGGTGAGGAACCTTGCGTTGTTGGAAATTTTCCCCATCGTGGTGGCAGTGGAGTTGTGGGGCCAGGACTTTGCGGACAGGAAGGTTTGTTTTCATTGCGATAACATCGCTGTGGTGTATGCGATTAATGCCTTGTCTGCTAAGTCTTTGCCGGTGGTGGCCTATCTTCGGCATCTGGTGCTCAGATGTCTGCAATGGAACATTCAAATTGTGGCTAAACATGTACCGGGAGTTACTAATTCAGTGGCTGATGCACTTTCTCGGTTTCAGTTCCACAGGTTTCGGGAGTTGGTGCCTTGGGCGGACGAGATCGGTCAGCCCTGTCCGGATGGTTTATGGAACCTGGTAACTTGATTGTGGGTACCTTGATTCGGAGTTCAGTGTCGGAGGCTACTTGGTGCCGATATGGGAAAGTATGGCAGGAGTGGGAGGAATTTGTGCGGGATCAGGGCATGACTGGTGGTATGGATGATGTGCAAAAGGTGCTGACATTCATAGGGAATGATTTTGTGTCTGGAAGGTCCGCTACGGCTGGAGCACAGAGGGTGGCAGCGATTGCATTTTGGTTTCGGCTGTTGGGCAGGCAGGATGCGACTAAAGATTTCACAGTGCGACAGGCTTTGAAAGGTTTCCGGAAAGGTGTGCGGACAAGGGATGTTCGACACCCGGTGTCGGTGACATTACTGGGAAGAATGGTAGCGAAGTTGGAGGGGATTTGCAGGTCCAACTACGAAATGATTTTGTTTTCCACAGCTTTTGTGTTGGCCTTTTTTGGAGCTTTTAGGCTAGGGGAGTTAGTGAGCCCAACTCGGTGTAGGGCGGGAGGCTTGGCTTTGAATGACGTGCTAATTGTAGAAGACAGGGTGGAATGCTGGCTGCAGTATTCAAAAACTGACCAACTGGGCAGAGGGAGGTTGGTGGTGTTGTATGCCATGGCTGGGAGCCCATTGTGTCCGGTGGGGATGGTACGACGTTTCCTATCTCATAGGGGTGGTGGTCCAGGACCGTTACTTAGGCATGCAGATGGTTTGTTTTTGTCCAAATTTCAGTTTCGGGCAGTTTTCCGGGAGTGCTTGCTGAGAGTGGGCGAGCGCCCGGAGGAGTTTGGCACGCATTCATTTCGCATCGGGGCGGCCACGGAGGCGTCTCGTTGAGGTTTGGGGGATGATGTAGTGCGGCGAATTGGGCACTGGGAATCGAATCGTTTTCGATTGTATGTACGTCCTCACTTGCTTTCTAGGTAGTGGCTGGAGGGGATTACCCAGGCTACTGAAAAAGCGGGTGGGCATTGCGGTATGGTTTTCGTTAGTAACTGGTTAGGATGCACGCTGGTTTTGGTCAATTGTTAACTTTTCTTTTGTTTGTACAGGCCGCTGCTTGATCTGGATACTCGGCCATTCGTACGTGTATTGGGGGGCTCTTCGAGCGGATGTTCGCCCGGATGGTCGGCAGTTGGGACTCGACAGAGGTGCAGCGTCGGTCAAATGGTTGGGTTTGAGGGGTATGCAATGGGGCAGGGTGCTGCCGGAAGTGGATTATTTTTGTAATGTGAGTAGACCCCCTGATATCTTAGTTCTGCATGTTGGGGGAAACGATTTGGGGGTGCGTGCGTCTCGGGAGTTAATACGGGACATCAAGTGTGATTTGTTGCGACTGTGGTGTTCCCACCCCGGTGTGATTGTGGTATGGTCGGATATGGTGCCAAGGGGACGATGGAGGTTTGGGAGATCGGTGGATAAAATTAATAAAGCAAAGGTGAAAGTCAATAAAGCGGTGGGGGCATTTGTGGCACGTAACGGGGGGATTGTGGTACGGCACAGAGAATTGGAGTCAAGGTCGAGAGAATATCTGAAGTCTGATTTGGTGCACTTGACGGAGATTGGCTTGGATATGTGGATGTTGGATTTGAGAGAAGGTGTGGAGCAAGCGTTTGGTGTGTGGCGGGTCCAGGCCAAGTAAGGGGTCACTTGCCCTGTCCTGTGGCGGGGGTAGGTCTGGTCCAGAGGCAGGTGATTTACATTTTGAAGGGGGAGATGAGCCACCTCAAAGGTTGAGGGGCTCAGGTAAAAGGTACCTTGCAGGCACGGGGTTCTGCAAGGGTGAGGTATTGGTTCTAGGTAACCAATACCTCGTCCCTGGGGCCGGTGTTATTGCGGCCAGGGGCAAAAAGTTAGAGCTTATGGACCGGGCCTATCCATGGGTAAAATGATGGGAGGGCCTATTGTTTAAGTTGAGACGCCCGTTGGACGGTGTACCCTGTTACATTATATTAGTATGTAAACAATAGGCAATAAAGGCTGCTGTGGCCAATTTGTTAAACCAAGTCACTGCAGTACGTGTGTTATTTTAAGTCTACAACGGTTGGGGGATAGTAATTAATCAACCAATTTACGACCGGAGATCCTCCCTCGATTGTCATGTCACAGAGTAGATATAATACACAGTAATGTCACAGAGTAGATATAATACACATTAATATCACAGAGTAGATATAATACACAGTAATGTCACAGAGTAGATATAATACACAGTAATGTCACAGAGTAGATATAAAACACAGCGATATCACAGAGTAGATATAATACACAGTAATGTCACAGAGTAGATATAATACACAGTAATGTCACAAAGTAGATATAATACACAGCGATATCACAGAGTAGATATAATACACAGTAATGTCACAGAGTAGATATAATACACATTAATGTCACAGAGTAGATATAATACAAAGTGATGTCACAGAGTAGATATAATACACAGTGATGTCACATAGTAGATATAATACACAGTAATGTCACAGAGTAGATATAATACACAGCGATATCACAGAGTAGATATAATACACAGTAATGTCACAGAGTAGATATAATACACAGTGATGTCACAGTGTAGATATAATACACAGATAATCACAGAGTAGATATAATACACAGTGATGTCACAAGTAGATATAATACACAGTATGTCACAGAGTAGATATAATACACAGTGATGTCACAGAGTAGATATAATACACATAATGTCACAGAGTAGATATAATACACAGTGATGTCACAGTGTAGATAGAATACAAGTATGCACAGTGTAGATATAATACACAGTGATATCACAGAGTAGATATAATACACTGTGATGTCACAGAGTAGATATAATAACAGTGATGTCACAGAGTAGATATATATACAATGATGTCACAGAGTAGATATAATACACAGTGATGTCACAGAGTAGATATAATACAATGATGGGCACAGAGTAGATATAATACAATGATGTCACAGAGTAGATATAATACACTGTGATGTCACAGAGTAGATATAATACACTGTAATGTCACAGAGTAGATATAATACACAGTAATGTCACAGAGTAGATATAATACACAGTGATTCACAGAGTAGATATAATACACAGTGATGTCACAGAGTAGATATAATACAATGATGCACAGAGTAATATAATACACAGTGATGTCACAGAGTAGATATAATACACTGTGATGTCACAGAGTAGATATTAATATACAGTATGTCACAGAGTAGATATAATATACAGTATGTCACAGAGTAGATATAATACACAGTGATATCACAGAGTAGATATAATACAAAGTGATGTCAGAGTAATTAAACAGTGTCAAAGTAGTAATACACAGATGTCACAGAGTAGATATAATACACAGTGATGTCACAGAGTAGATATAATACACAGTGATGTCACAGAGTAGATATAATACACAAAGTCGATGTCACAGAGTAGATATAATAACATTGTCACAGTGATATTCACAGTAGCACGAGTAGATTATATATACAACAGAGTGATGTCACAGAGTAGATTATAATACACAGTGTTGTCACAGAGTAGATACATTACACAGTAATGTCACAGAGTAGATATAATACAAAGTGATGTCACAGAGTAGATATAATACACAGTGATGTCACAGAGTAGATATAATACAACACAGTGAAAGAGTAGATATAATACACAGTGATGTCACAGAGTAGATATAATACAATGATGTCACAGAGTAGATATATTACACAGCGATATCACAGAGTAGATATAATACAATGATGTCACAGAGTAGATATAATACACAGTGATGTCACAGAGTAGATATAATACAAAGTGATGCTACAGAGTAAATATAATACACAGTGATGTCATAGAGTAGATATAATACACAGTGATGTCACAGAGTAGCTATAATACACTGTGATGTCACACAGTAGATATAATAAAAGTGATGCTACAGAGTAAAGATATATATACACAGTGATGTTCAAGAGTAGATATAATACACAGTGATGTCACAGAGTAGATATAATACACAGTGATGTCTCAGAGTAGATATAATACACAGTGATGTCACAGAGTAGATATAATACACAGTAGATGTCACAGAGTAGATATAATACACAGTGATGTCACAGAGTAGATATAATACACAGTGATATCACAGAGTAGATATAATACACAGTGATGTCTACAGAGTAGATATAATACACAGTAAAATCACAGAGTAGATATAATACACAGTAATGTCACAGAGTAGATATAATACACAGCGATATCACAGAGTAGATATAATACACAGTAATGTCACAGAGTAGATATAATACACAGTGATGTCACAGAGTAGATATAATACACAGTATGTCACAGAGTAATATAATACACAGTAATGTCATAGAGTAGATATAATACACAGCGATATCACAGAGTAGATATAATACACAGTATGTCACAGAGTAGAATAATATACAAGTGATATCACAGAGTAGATATAATACACAGTGATGTCACAGAGTAGATATAATACACAGTAATTTCACAGAGTAGATATAATACACAGTTAAAGTCACAGAGTAGATATAATACACAGTGATGTCACAGAGTAGATATAATACACAGTAGATGTCACAGAGTAGATATAATACACAGTGAATGTCACAGAGTAGATATAATACACAGTGATGTCACAGAGTAGATATAATACACAGTAATGTCACAGAGTAGATATAATACACAGTGATGTCACAGTGTAGATAAATACAAGATGCACAGAGTAGATATAATACACAGTGATATCACAGAGTAGATATAATACACAGTAATGTCACAGAGTAGATATAAATACACAGTAATGTCACAGAGTAGATATAATACACAGTATGTCACAGAGTAGATATAAATACACAGTGATATCACAGAGTAGATATAATACACAGTGATGTCACAGAGTAGATATAATACACAGTGATGTCACAGAGTAGATATAATACACGGATAGTCACAGAGTAGATATAATAACAGTAATGTCACAGAGTAGATATAATACACAGTAATGTCACAGAGTAGATATAATACATATCACAAGTAGATATAAACAAGTGATGTACAGAGTAATATAATACACAGTATGTCACAGAGTAGATATAATACACAGTGATGTCACAGAGTAGATATAATACACAGTGATGTCACAGAGTAGATATAATACCAGCATGTCACAGAGTAGATATAATACACAGTATCACAGAGTAGATATAATACACAGTGATGTCACAGAGTAGATATAATACACAGTCGATAGTCACAGAGTAAGATATAATACACAGTGAATGTCACAGAGTAGATATAATACACAGTGATGTCACAGAGTAGATATAATACACAGTGATGTCACAGTAGTAGATATAATACACAGGATATCACAGAGTAGATATAATACACAGTGATATCACAGAGTAGATATATACACAGTGATGTCACAGAGTAGATATAATACACATGATGTCACAGAGTAGATATAATACACAGTGATGTCACAGAGTAGATATATAATACAAGTGATTCACAGGAGTAGATATAATACACAGTATGTCACAGAGTAGATATAATACACAGTGATGTCACAGAGTAGATATAATACACAGTAATGTCACAGAGTAGATATAATACACAGTAATGTCACAGAGTAGATATAATACAAAGTGATGTCACAGAGTAGATATAATACACAGTGATGTACAGAGTAATAATATAATACACATTGATGTCACAGAGTAGATATAATACACAGTGATGTCACAGAGTAGATATAATACACAGTATGTCACAGAGTAGATATAATACACAGTAATGTCACAGAGTAGATATAATACACAGTGATTCACAGAGTAGATATAATACACAGTGATGTCACAGAGTAGATATAATACACATAATCACAGAGTAGATATAATACACAGATGTCACAGAGTAGATATAATACACATATGTCACAGAGTAGATATAATACACAGTGATGTCACAGAGTAGATATAATACACAGTGATGTCACAGAGTAGATATAATACACAGTGATGTCACAGAGTAGATATAATACACAGTAATTCACAGAGTAGATATAATACAGTAATGTCACAGAGTAGATATAAACACAGGATTCACAGAGTAGATATAATACACAGTATGTCACAGAGTAGATATAATACACAGTAATGTCACAGAGTAGATATAATACACAGTGAATTCACAGAGTAGATATAATACACAGAGATGTCACAGAGTAGATATAATACACAGTGATGTCACAGAGTAGATATAATACACAGCGATATCACAGAGTAGATATAATACACAGTGATGTCACAGAGTAGATATAATACACAGTGATGTCACAGAGTAGATATAATACACAGTGATGTCACAGAGTAGATATAATACACAGTGATGTCACAGAGTAGATATAATACACAGTGATGTCACAGAGTAGATATAATACACAGTAATGTCACAGAGTAGATATAATACACAGTATCACAGAGTAGATATAATACACAGTGATGTCACAGAGTAGATATAATACACAGTGATGTCACAGAGTAGATATAATATACAAGTATGTCACAGAGTAGATATAATACACAGTGGTTCAAGAGTAGATATAAACACTGGATGTCAGGTTGATTAATAACGTAAAGTACAGAGTAGATAAAATACCAGTAAAGTTACAGAGTAGATATAATACAGGATTCAAAAGTAGATATAAAACACGTGATGTCACGAGTAGTTATTAATACAATTTATGTCACAGAGTAGATATAAAACAACAGTGATGTACAGATTTGAATAAAACGTGATGTCAAAGTAGATTAATACACGTGATTGTACAGAGTAGTATAATACAATGATGTACCAAGAAAATATAATACACAGTGATGTTAAAGTTTTAAATAATACACTGTTTATGTCCCCCAAATAGATTAATACACAGTGAAGTCCAGAGTTGATATTAATACAATAATGTCACAGAGTAGATATTTTACACCCGGATTCACAAGTTTGATATAATACACGTGATTTACAGAGTAGTATAATACACAAAGCCGATATCTCTTTAGCTTTGGCTAGTTTAATAACGTGATGTCACAGGGGTAGATATAAAATACAATGATGTCTCAGAGTTAGAAATAATCACAGGTATCACGAGTAGATTAATAAATGGAAAGTCACAGAGTGATATAATACCGTTATGTACCCCGAGTAGATATAAAACAAGTGATGTCAGGAGTATATATTAACAAGTGTGTCATAGGGTAAAAAATACACAGGTTTTCCCCAAAGTAGATATAATAAAAGTGATGTAGGAGTAGATATAAAACACGTGATGTACTAGAGTAGATTTAATAACGTGATGTTAGAGTGATATAATACAAGTGTGTCAAGAGTAGAAAATACAAAGGATGTCAAAAGTAGATATAATACACGTATGTACAGAGTATTTTAATACACAGTGATGTTACAGGAGTGATATAATACAGTGATGGTCACTCGTGCTGGTCTTTCACACATTAAGATTTTACAGAGTAGTAGTATAAAAATCATGGTGGCCCCACTGTCTAGTATAATAACAGGTTTCACGAGTAGATTAATAAAGTAAAGTCAAGAGTTGAATATAATAACCGTAATGTCAAGGGGTTAGATATAAAACGTAAAGTCACAGAGTAGATATAAAAACTGTGATGTCACAGAGTAATATAATAACAGGGATTCACAGAGTAGATAAAATACACAGGATGCAAGAGTAGATTTTAAAACATTAATTCACAGAGTAGTTAATATCAGGATTTAAAAGAGTAGATATAATACACAGTAAAGTACAAAGTGATATTTAATTACATTAAAGTACAGATTTGATTAAACACAGGATTAAGATAGATATAATACACGTATGTCAAAGTAGATATAAAAAAAAGTGATGTCACAGGAAAATTATAAAAAGTTAAAGTCAATTGAATATAACAGGGTGTCAAGAGAAAATTAATACACAGGGTATGAGTTTGTTTTAATACACGTAAAGTACCCAATAGATTTAATAAGTAAAGTCACAAGTAGATTTTAATACAAGGATTCCCGAGTAGATTATACACAGTAAAGTACAGAGTAGATATAATAAGAATGGTCACAGAGTAGATATAAGAGACGGATTATCACGAGTAGATATAATAAAGTGATGTACAGAGTGATATAATACAAGTAATGTCAAATGGGAAATCATAATACAAGGATATACAGAGTAGTTTTAAAAACACAAGTGATGTCACGAGTAGAATAATCCAAGTGAGGGCACAGAGTAATTTTATACAATGAGTCAAGATAGATATAATAACGTATGTCCAGGTAGTTAAACAATGTGCAAAGTGATATATACCCAGTGATGTAAGAGTAGATATAATAATGTGATGTAAGAGTAGATATAATAACAGTAATGTCAAGAGTTTGATATAATACACAGTAATGTCACATGAGTAGATATAATACACTGGGGATGTCATAAGTTTGATATAATACACTGTGATGTCCCTTAGGTATATATAATAACTGTGATGTCATAGAGTAGTATAATACACAGTGATGTCACAGGGTAGATATAATACACAGTGATGTCACAAAAGTAGATATAATACACTGTGATGTCACATGATAGATATTATACCAGTGATGTCTAGAGTAGATATAATACACAGTGATGTCATAGAGTTAGATATAATACAGTGATGTCAAGAGTAGATATAATACGTGATGTACAAAAGTGATATAAGACATAGTGATGTCAGAGAGTAGATATAATACACAGAGATGTCACAGAGTAGATATAATACACTGTGATGTCACAGAGTAGATATAATACACGGTGATGTCACAGAGTAGATATAATACACAATGATGTCACAGAGTAGATATAATACACTGTGATGTCACAGAGTAGATATAATACACAGTGATGTCACAGACTAGATATAATACACTGTAATGTCAGAGAGTAGATACAATACACTGTGATGTCACAGAGTAGATATAATTCACAGTGATGTCATAGAGTAGATATAATACACTGTAATGTCAGAGAGTAGATATAATACACAGTGATGTCACAGAGTAGATATAATACACTGTGATATCACATAGTAGATATAATACACTGTGATGTCATAGAGTAGATATAATACACAGTGATGTGACAGAGTAGATATAAGACATAGTGATGTCACAGAGTAGATATAATACACAGTGATGTCATAGAGTAGATATAATACACTGTGATGTCACAGAGTAGATATAATACACAATGATGTCACAGAGTAGATATAATACACTGTGATGTCACAGAGTAGATATAATACACAGTGATGTCACATAGTAGATATAATACACAGTGATGTCACAGAGTAGATATAATACACAGTGATGTCACAGAGTAGATATAATACACAGTGATGTCACAGAGTAGATATAATACACTGAGATGTCACAGAGTAGATATAATACACTGTAATGTCAGAGAGTAGATATAATACACAGTGATGTCACAGAGTAGATATAATACACTGTGATATCACATAGTAGATATAATACACTGTGATGTCATAGAGTAGATATAATACACAGTGATGTGACAGAGTAGATATAAGACATAGTGATGTCACAGAGTAGATATAATACACAGTGATGTCATAGAGTAGATATAATACACTGTGATGTCACAGAGTAGATATAATACACAATGATGTCACAGAGTAGATATAATACACTGTGATGTCACAGAGTAGATATAATACACAGTGATGTCACATAGTAGATATAATACACAGTGATGTCACAGAGTAGATATAATACACAGTGATGTCACAGAGTAGATATAATACACAGTGATGTCACAGAGTAGATATAATACACTGAGATGTCACAGAGTAGATATAATACACTGTAATGTCAGAGAGTAGATATAATACACTGTGATGTCACAGAGTAGATATAATTAGTGATGAGCGAGTACTAAAATGCTCGGGTGCTCGAAGCTCGGGCCGAGCATCCCGAGATACTCGTGTACTCGGCCCGAGTAACGAGCCCAATGTTATCCTATGGGAGACACGAGTATTTTTATGAAATGACTGCCGGCTGCCTGGAAAAACCCTAAAAATGTCACAAAAGTCTCAGAAGAGTGCTGAAATGACATGGCAACACCATGGGGAAGACCCCTGGAAGCATTTCTCACTCAAAAGTCACAGCTGTGAACAATGTTGTCTGAGTTTCACGCCAATTTTACGGAGTGTCCAGAAAACCTTCCAAAATTACACCAAAATGAATATTTAGGGTGGAAATGTTAAGGGCACATACCCAATAGTGAGATACAGCTGGTGTATGTTACTTTTTGTGATTACATGAAAGATTTTACGTGAAAACATTGTGCGGCACTCCGATGACCCTGACAAGAGACGTACATGAAGCCCTGTCTAGAAATAATGTGCCCATTTTGAAGAACTGGGTCTATTGTAGTATCTTCCTTTGCCAGGGCAGTCCAAAATTGGGAGGTTCACCAATGCCCCTGGATACAGACATGCAGGATGGCCTGTAAACAAGAACTGGGTGTATTGTAGTATAGCCCATTGGCCAGGGCAGCCAAAAATTGGGAGGTTCAACAATGACCCATGCTTACAGACATGTAGTAGGGCCTGTAACCCTCAAGTGGGTGTATTGTAGTATAGCCCTTTGGCCAGGGCAGCCAAATATTGGGAGGTTCAACAATGACCCATGCTTACAGACATGTAGTAGGGCCTGTAACCCTCAAGTGGGTGTATTGTAGTATAGCCCTTTGGTCAGGGTAGCCAAAAATTGGGAGGTTCAACAATGACCCATGCTTACAGACATGTAGTAGGGCCTGTAACGCTCAAGTGGGTGTATTGTAGTATAGCCCTTTGGCCAGGGCAGCCAAAAAATTGGGAGGTTCAACAATGACCCATGCTTACAGACATGTAGTAGGGCCTGTAACCCTCAAGTGGGTGTATTGTAGTATAGCCCTTTGGTCAGGGTAGACAAAAATTGGGAGGTTCAACAATGACCCATGCTTACAGACATGTAGTAGGGCCTGTAACCCTCAAGTGGGTGTATTGTAGTATAGCCCTTTGGTCAGGGCAGCCAAAAATTGGGAGGTTCAACAATGACCCATGCTTACAGACATGTAGTAGGGCCTGTAACCCTCAAGTGGGTGTATTGTAGTATAGCCCTTTGGCCAGGGCAGACAAAAATTGGGAGGTTCAACAATGACCCATGCTTCCAGACATGTAGTAGGGCCTGTAACCCTCAAGTGGGTGTATTGTAGTATAGCCCTTTGGTCAGGGCAGCCAAAAATTGGGAGGTTCAACAATGACCCATGCTTACAGACATGTAATAGGGCCTGTAACCCTCAAGTGGGTGTATTGTAGTATAGCCCTTTGGCCAGGGCAGACAAAAATTGGGAGGTTCAACAATGACCCATGCTTACATACATGTAGTAGGGCCTGTAACCCTCAAGTGGGTGTATTTTAGTATAGCCCTTTGGTGAGGGCAGCCAAAAATTGGGAGGTTCAACAATGACCCATGCTTACAGACATGTAGTAGGGCCTGTAACCCTCAAGTGGGTGTATTGTAGTATAGCCCTTTGGCCAGGGCAGACAAAAAATGGGAGGTTCAACAATGACCCATGCTTACAGACATGTAGTAGGGCCTGTAACCCTCAAGTGGGTGTATTGTAGTATAGCCCTTTGGCCAGGGCAGACAAAAATTGGGAGGTTCAACAATGACCCATGCTTACAGACTTGTAGTAGGGCCTGTAACCCTCAAGTGGGTGTATTTTAGAATAGCCCTTTGGTCAGGGCAGCCAAAAATTGTGAGGCTCCTCTTTGTCCCTGGATAGAGACGTGCTGGAGGGCCTCAAAACATTTTTCACATAGAAAAGATGCGGGTATCCTGTCTTTGTAATGCCCATTCAAAAAGAATGGGCGTAAAAATTTACCACTGTGGGTATACCTGAAACTACAGCCAAACTATTGTAACGGTCATCATGGTGCCACATGAGGAGAAGGAGGAGCAGTCCAGCGATTAGCCAAGGAATAGGAAGACAACGTGGTGGATGATCCAGTAGCTTACCCAACCTGGCAGGAGTATATGCAGAGCGAGGACAGCAGTGCACAGGGGGAGGGAGGCATAGCATCCCAACAGGCAATACGAAGCAGGGTCGGGTACGCAGGCATAAGGCAGGCAACCGTTCCCCGGAACAACAACACGACACAAGGTGCCTGTGCAAATGTTAGGTCTTCCCGAGTCTGGCAGTATTTTCAGTTGGCTCCAGATGACTCTAAAAAGGCCATTTGCAACACCTGCCATGCCAGCATCAGCAGGGGTACGAAAAGTAGCAGCCTGCCCACCACTAGCATGATCAGGCACATGTCAGCCAAGCACACGACTTTGTGGAAACTACAACAGAGTCGAGAAGCGGTGCTTGCTGATGTCACTGCTACGTCTTTGCCTGTTGTGCGTGCGAGCCAATCCCCTGTCCAAGCTGGCCGCGAACAAGCCTCCGTCCCTGCACCTGAAGTTGCCCACGTCCAAATTACACCACCATCAAGCACGTCCTTTTCCCAGCGCAGTGTTCAATTATCCATTCAGCAAACATTTGAACGCAGGCGCAAATACGCTGCCAACGCCCCACATGCCACAGTCCTGAATGATCACATTTCGCAACTCATTGCGCTACAAATGTTGCCTTTCCGGCTGGTGTAGACGGAAGCATTCCGCGACCTGATGCCGGCTGCTGTCCCACGTTACTCGGTCCCCAGCCGCCACTATTTCTCCAGATGTGCCGTCCCCGCATTGCATAACCACGTGTCCAACAGCATCACACGTGCCCTGAACAACGCTGTTTCAGCCAAAGTCCACCTAATAATAATAATAATAATACAGCTTTATTTATATAGCGCCAACATATTACGCAGCGCTTTACAATGTAGGGTTAGAGTACAGAAAATATAATACAGTAAGTAATTACAGTACAGAACAAATACAGTAGAATAATTGGATACAAAACAATAGGCATAGAATCAATGTAAAAAAGAAAATACAAAAAATAAAGCAAGAAATGAAGGTGACCCTGCTCAAAAGAGCTTACAATCTACAACGGGATAGGGGTTGCACAAGGTACAGGGGCTTATTGCACGGATGGTCCAGGCATCTTGAGGAAATGGGGCATAGAACTAAGCTTACATGGATGGTCATTATACAGTCTGTGTAGACCTTTTTGGTTTGGTGGAGTTTGTAGAAGAGTAATGTCCAGAGGGATAGCCCACTATCTACAGTACAAAGGACTTCTATAAGGGAGTATGATAGGCCGCCTTAAAAAGATGCTTTTTTAGGGATCGTCTGAAGCCATGCAAGTTGTGGATAGTCCTGATTTCTTTTGGTAAAGCATTCCAGAGGTTTGGTGCAGCTCTGGAGAAGTCTTGGAGCCGGTACTGGGAGGATCGGATTATTACCGATGTCAGTCGAAGGTCATTTGAGGAACGTAGAGGGCGAGTGGGGTGATAGACAGAGATGAGGGAGGAGAGGTAGAGGGGTGCTGCACTGTGAATAGCTTTGTGGGTGATAAGAAGCAATTTGAATTGGATGCTGTAGTATACGGGCAGCCAGTGCAATGACTGGCACAGAGCAGAGGCATCTGAGTAACGATTGGCCAGATGGGTGATCCTGGCTGCTGCATTAAGGATGGACGGGAGAGGAGAAACTCTGGTGAGGGGGAGGCCGCTTAATAGAGAATTGCAATAGTCAAGGCTGTAATGGATTAGGGCCACGGTGAGGGTTTTTGTTGTTTACAGGGTGAGAAAGGGACGGACTCTGGAGATATTCTTCAAGTGTAAGTGACATGAGCGGACGAGACATTGTGTGTGGGAGGAGGAGAGATCGGTGTCAAACATAACACCCAGACAACGAGCCTGCTGCCTAGGCATTATCGTGGTGCCACAAACTGAGAGAGAGATGTCCGATTTAGGGAGGTTAGTGGATGGGTGGAGCAGAAGAAGTTCAGTTTTGGAAAGGTTTAGTTTCAAATAGAGAGTGGACATGATATTGGAAACTGGAGGTAGACAGTCATTGCTGTTCTTTAATACCGCAGGGGTAAGGTCAGGGGCTGAAGTGTATAACCACAGACACGTGGACAAGTGCTTGTGGGCAAGGCCGCTACATCTCCTTGACAAAACACTGGGTTAATATTGTGGAGGCTCTGACACAGTCTGATCGAGGGACGGAACACGTCCTTCCCACACCAAGGATAGCAGGCCCTACCTCTGTCAGGGTTTCACCGACACTCTACAGCTCCGGAATGTCATGCTCTTCAGCGTCCTCCTCCTCCTCCTGCTCATCCTCATCCACTGTACCCTCCACACCAGTCCCAAGCTGGAAGCACTGCAGCACTGCCTCTGCGAAGCGTCAACAGGCTGTGCTGAAGCTAGTCTGCATAGGTGACAAACCCCACAATGCAGAAGAGGTGTGGACAGCTCTGAAACAGCAGGCAGATCACTGGCTCACACCTCTGAACCTAAAGCCAGGAAAGGTCGTGTGTGACAATGGACGGAACTTGGTGGCAGCTTTGAGGCGAGGCCAGCTGACGCATGTTCCATGCGTGGCCCACGTGCTCAACCTGGTGTTTCAGAGGTTTCTAAAGTCATACCCAGAGCTGTCTGAACTGCTGGTAAAAGTTCGCCGTCTGTCTGCACATTTTCGCAAGTCACCTGCTGCTTCAGCCGACCTTTGCGGATTTCAGCGCCGTTAGCGTCTTACGGCCCACAGACTGGTGTGTGATGTCCCCACGCGTTGGAATTCAACTCTGCACATGTTGGTCAGGATATGTGAGCAGAAGAGGGCAGTTGTTGACTACCTGCATCACCTAAGCCGTCGGGAAAATGGTTCAAACTCCACACATAACACCTGAGGAGTGGAGATGGATGTCGGACCTATGTACCGTCCTCCAAAACTTTTAGGACTCCACCCAGATGGTGAGCTGTGATGACGCCATTATTAGCGTCACCATACCACTACTCTGCCTTCTAAAATGGTCTCTGCTGAAAAACAAAGAGGATGCATTGCAGGCCGAGCGCGATGACTTGGAGCAAGAAACAGTAGTGGGTGTGGGTGAAAACACAGAGTCCAGCCTCATCTCATCAAAACGTGCAGTGGAGGACTATGACGGGGAGGAGGAGTATGAAGACATGGAGCAACTCTCTGGCCAAATTGAGGATATGACATGCACACCAGTGATACCCTCGATTCAGCGTGGCTGGGCAGAGGACAGGGGAGATGAGGAGGAGGAGGAGGAGGAGGACAGCATGTTCAGTCATCGTGTTGGTCTGGATACTAAAGTGATGGGTGTTAAGAGTCTGGCGCACATGGCTGACTTTATGGTAAGCTGCCTGCCTCGTGACCCTCGCGTTCAGAACATCTTGGCCGACAATCAGTACTGGTTGGCAACACTGTTAGACCCACGGTACAAGGAGAAATTAATGTCTGTCATTCCTGAGGCGGAGAGGTCAGCCAAAACGCAGTAGTTCCAGAAGGCCATAGTCACGGAAGTAGGCTAATCATTCCCCTCACAAAACGCTAGCGGCATAGGTGAGGAATCGGTGGACAACCAAGGCGTTCGGCCGAGAGGGGCACAAGTCCAATCCGCCAAAGGTAGGGGAACAGTCTTTAGGAGGTGGGACAGTTTTCTTAGCCCCTCACGTACCAACAGCCCCTGAGGTGCGGGGTAGTGCCACAAGAAATGCTAAGTTTGGTCAGATGCTGAAGGAGTACCTTGCCGATCGAACAACTGTACTGCGAGATTCCTCTGTGCCTTACAATTATTGGGTCTCCAAGCTGGACACGTGGCATGAATTGGCTCTCTACGCCTTGGAAGTCCTGGCCTGCACTGCCGCTAGCATTTTGTCATAGCGTGTTTTCAGAGCTGCAGGTGGAATCATTACTGATAAACGCAACCGCCTGTCAACTGAAAATGCTGACAGGCTGACTGAGATCAAGATGAACAAGGGTTGGATTGGGCCAGACTTCACCACACCACCAACAAATGACAACTGAATTTAAATTTTGTAATGGGAATTTGCCATGTACCTCCACTGACCCATTTGTACACACTTCTGGACTTCCGAGTGTCCAAGTGTGGGATCAGTAATGTCCGTGGACGTGCACTCAGCCAGTTGGTAGGAAGGAGGATCAGGTTGGGAAATGTGCAGTGCAGTATCACGGCTACTGACAATTGACCGTGTGGAAGACAGGGTGTTTGTGGAGGTGCCAATCAGACTTGAAGCATTATCCGCTATCCAAGTAACAAGCTGTTGACACTAGTGTTGGTTCAAGAGCGTAGTACTGCAGCGGGCCCCAACAATTTGGGACAGGACGTGTGAGCGAGTAGATGTGCCACTTTATTGTTGCGAAATTAGTGCTTGCACACGACCTCGGCCTCTGCCTGCACCACCATCACGTTCACCTCCTTGTTCCTTGCCAACGCCCTTGCGCATTTTGCTTGTATACTGCGACAACAGTCACATGAGAGGATTTTAGTCCCTAACCTGTATCAAGGTATGACGTACACCAGTCTGGTGACTGTTCAGATCACAAGAGATTAGGATTTTAGTTCCCTAACCTGTATCAAGGTAATCAAGGTATGACGTACAACAGTCTGGTGACTTGAATGGTTTTAGGAGAGGATTTTATTCCCTAACCTGTATCAAGGTATGACGTACAACAATCTGCTGACTTGAATGGTTTTAGGAGAGGATTTTAGTCCCTCACCTGTATCAAGGTATGACATAGAACAGTCTGGTGACTGTAATGCTTTCAGGAGAGGATTTTAGTCCCTAACCTGTATCAAGGTATGACGTACAACAGTCTGGTGACTTGAATGGTTTTAGGAGAGGATTTTAGTTCCCTAACCTGTATGAACGTATGACGTACAACAGTGTGGTGACTGTTGAGATGCCAAGAGTTAGGATTTTAGTTCCCTAACCTGAATAAAGGTATGACTTACAACAGTGTGGTGACTGTTGAGATGACAAGTGTTAGGATTTTAGTTCCCTAACCTGTATGAACGTATGACGTACAACAGTGTGGTGACTGTTGAGATGACAAGAGTTAGGATTTTAGTCCCTAACCTGTATTAAGGTAGTACGTACACCTGTCTGGTGACTGTTTTGATGACAAGAGTTAGGATTTTAGTTCCCTAACCTGTATTAAGGTACTACGTACACCTGTCTGGTGACTGTAATGGTTTGAAGAGAGGATTTTAGTCCCTAACCTGTATTAAGGTAGTACGCACACCTGTCTGGTGACTGTTTTGATGACAAGAGTTAGGATTTTAGTTCCCTAACCTGAATAAAGGTATGACTTACAACAGTGTGGTGACTGTTGAGATGACAAGAATTAGGATTTTAGTTCCCTAACCTGTATGAACGTATGACGTACAACAGTGTGGTGACTGTTGAGATGACAAGAGTTAGGATTTTAGTCCCTAACCTGTATTAAGGTAGTACGTACACCTGTCTGGTGACTGTTTTGATGACAAGAGTTAGGATTTTAGTTCCCTAACCTGAATAAAGGTATGACTTACAACAGTGTGGTGACTGTTGAGATGACAAGTGTTAGGATTTTAGTTCCCTAACCTGTATGAACGTATGACGTACAACAGTGTGGTGACTGTTGAGATGACAAGAGTTAGGATTTTAGTTCCCTAACCTGAATAAAGGTATGACTTACAACAGTGTGGTGACTGTTGAGATGACAAGAGTTAGGATTTTAGTTCCCTAACCTGAATAAAGGTATGACTTACAACAGTGTGGTGACTGTTGAGATGACAAGTGTTAGGATTTTAGTTCCCTAACCTGTATGAACGTATGACGTACAACAGTGTGGTGACTGTTGAGATGACAAGAGTTAGGATTTTAGTTCCCTAACCTGAATAAAGGTATGACTTACAACAGTGTGGTGACTGTTGAGATGACAAGAGTTAGGATTTTAGTTCCCTAACCTGAATAAAGGTATGACTTACAACAGTGTGGTGACTGTTGAGATGCCAAGAGTTAGGATTTTAGTTCCCTAACCTGAATAAAGGTATGACTTACAACAGTGTGGTGACTGTTGAGATGACAAGAGTTAGGATTTTAGTTCCCTAACCTGTATGAACGTATGACGTACAACAGTGTGGTGACTGTTGAGATGACAAGAGTTAGGATTTTAGTCCCTAACCTGTATTAAGGTAGTACGTACACCTGTCTGGTGACTGTTTTGATGACAAGAGTTAGGATTTTAGTTCCCTAACCTGTATTAAGGTACTACGTACACCTGTCTGGTGACTGTAATGGTTTGAAGAGAGGATTTTAGTCCCTAACCTGTATTAAGGTAGTACGTACACCTGTCTGGTGACTGTTTTGATGACAAGAGTTAGGATTTTAGTTCCCTAACCTGAATAAAGGTATGACTTACAACAGTGTGGTGACTGTTGAGATGACAAGAATTAGGATTTTAGTTCCCTAACCTGTATGAACGTATGACGTACAACAGTGTGGTGACTGTTGAGATGACAAGAGTTAGGATTTTAGTCCCTAACCTGTATTAAGGTAGTACGTACACCTGTCTGGTGACTGTTTTGATGACAAGAGTTAGGATTTTAGTTCCCTAACCTGAATAAAGGTATGACTTACAACAGTGTGGTGACTGTTGAGATGACAAGTGTTAGGATTTTAGTTCCCTAACCTGTATGAACGTATGACGTACAACAGTGTGGTGACTGTTGAGATGACAAGAGTTAGGATTTTAGTTCCCTAACCTGAATAAAGGTATGACTTACAACAGTGTGGTGACTGTTGAGATGACAAGTGTTAGGATTTTAGTTCCCTAACCTGTATGAACGTATGACGTACAACAGTGTGGTGACTGTTGAGATGACAAGAGTTAGGATTTTAGTCCCTAACCTGTATTAAGGTAGTACGTACACCTGTCTGGTGACTGTTTTGATGACAAGAGTTAGGATTTTAGTTCCCTAACCTGAATAAAGGTATGACTTACAACAGTGTGGTGACTGTTGAGATGACAAGTGTTAGGATTTTAGTTCCCTAACCTGTATGAACGTATGACGTACAACAGTGTGGTGACTGTTGAGATGACAAGAGTTAGGATTTTAGTTCCCTAACCTGAATAAAGGTATGACTTACAACAGTGTGGTGACTGTTGAGATGACAAGTGTTAGGATTTTAGTTCCCTAACCTGTATGAACGTATGACGTACAACAGTGTGGTGACTGTTGAGATGACAAGAGTTAGGATTTTAGTTCCCTAACCTGAATAAAGGTATGACTTACAACAGTGTGGTGACTGTTGAGATGACAAGAGTTAGGATTTTAGTTCCCTAACCTGAATAAAGGTATGACTTACAACAGTGTGGTGACTGTTGAGATGCCAAGAGTTAGGATTTTAGTTCCCTAACCTGAATAAAGGTATGACTTACAACAGTGTGGTGACTGTTGAGATGACAAGAGTTAGGATTTTAGTTCCCTAACCTGTATGAACGTATGACGTACAACAGTGTGGTGACTGTTGAGATGACAAGAGTTAGGATTTTAGTCCCTAACCTGTATTAAGGTAGTACGTACACCTGTCTGGTGACTGTTTTGATGACAAGAGTTAGGATTTTAGTTCCCTAACCTGAATAAAGGTATGACTTACAACAGTGTGGTGACTGTTGAGATGACAAGTGTTAGGATTTTAGTTCCCTAACCTGTATTAAGGTACTACGTACACCTGTCTGGTGACTGTAATGGTTTGAAGAGAGGATTTTAGTCCCTAACCTGTATTAAGGTAGTACGTACACCTGTCTGGTGACTGTTTTGATGACAAGAGTTAGGATTTTAGTTCCCTAACCTGTATTAAGGTACTACGTACACCTGTCTGGTGACTGTAATGGTTTGAAGAGAGGATTTTAGTCCCTAACCTGTATTAAGGTAGTACGTACACCTGTCTGGTGACTGTTTTGATGACAAGAGTTAGGATTTTAGTTCCCTAACCTGTATTAAGGTACTACGTACACCTGTCTGGTGACTGTAATGGTTTGAAGAGAGGATTTTAGTCCCTAACCTGTATTAAGGTAGTACGTACACCTGTCTGGTGACTGTTTTGATGACAAGAGTTAGGATTTTAGTCCCTAACCTGTATTAAGGTAGTACGTACACCTGTCTGGTGACTGTTTTGATGACAAGAGTTAGGATTTTAGTTCCCTAACCTGTATTAAGGTACTACGTACACCTGTCTGGTGACTGTAATGGTTTGAAGAGAGGATTTTAGTCCCTAACCTGTATTAAGGTAGTACGTACACCTGTCTGGTGACTGTTTTGATGACAAGAGTTAGGATTTTAGTTCCCTAACCTGAATAAAGGTATGACTTACAACAGTGTGGTGACTGTTGAGATGACAAGAGTTAGGATTTTAGTTCCCTAACCTGTATGAACGTATGACGTACAACAGTGTGGTGACTGTTGAGATGACAAGAGTTAGGATTTTAGTCCCTAACCTGTATTAAGGTAGTACGTACACCTGTCTGGTGACTGTTTTGATGACAAGAGTTAGGATTTTAGTTCCCTAACCTGAATAAAGGTATGACTTACAACAGTGTGGTGACTGTTGAGATGACAAGTGTTAGGATTTTAGTTCCCTAACCTGTATGAACGTATGACGTACAACAGTGTGGTGACTGTTGAGATGACAAGAGTTAGGATTTTAGTTCCCTAACCTGAATAAAGGTATGACTTACAACAGTGTGGTGACTGTTGAGATGACAAGAGTTAGGATTTTAGTTCCCTAACCTGAATAAAGGTATGACTTACAACAGTGTGGTGACTGTTGAGATGACAAGTGTTAGGATTTTAGTTCCCTAACCTGTATGAACGTATGACGTACAACAGTGTGGTGACTGTTGAGATGACAAGAGTTAGGATTTTAGTTCCCTAACCTGAATAAAGGTATGACTTACAACAGTGTGGTGACTGTTGAGATGACAAGAGTTAGGATTTTAGTTCCCTAACCTGAATAAAGGTATGACTTACAACAGTGTGGTGACTGTTGAGATGCCAAGAGTTAGGATTTTAGTTCCCTAACCTGAATAAAGGTATGACTTACAACAGTGTGGTGACTGTTGAGATGACAAGAGTTAGGATTTTAGTTCCCTAACCTGTATGAACGTATGACGTACAACAGTGTGGTGACTGTTGAGATGACAAGAGTTAGGATTTTAGTCCCTAACCTGTATTAAGGTAGTACGTACACCTGTCTGGTGACTGTTTTGATGACAAGAGTTAGGATTTTAGTTCCCTAACCTGTATTAAGGTACTACGTACACCTGTCTGGTGACTGTAATGGTTTGAAGAGAGGATTTTAGTCCCTAACCTGTATTAAGGTAGTACGTACACCTGTCTGGTGACTGTTTTGATGACAAGAGTTAGGATTTTAGTTCCCTAACCTGTATTAAGGTACTACGTACACCTGTCTGGTGACTGTAATGGTTTGAAGAGAGGATTTTAGTCCCTAACCTGTATTAAGGTACTAAGTACAAGAGTGTGGTGACTCTAATGGTCACAGAAAAGCTTGGATTTCAATCTGTATCACCCTGCCTATATCCTCCTAGATTAGTCCTGAGAAGGACTGTTCTGGTCACTGGAAATCTTGGACTCCGATCTGGATCACCCTGCCTATGTCCTCCTAGATTAGTCCTGAGAAGGACTGTTGTGGTCAGCAGCAGTTTGCAGCCCTGATCCGGATCTACCTATGAGGGCCGCAAATCTGTCCCTAATCAGCAGCAGACACTCTCCCTACACTCACTGTCTGGAAGGCTGTGTGCCGAGCACAGCGCGCCGGGACTTATAAAGGCTCGGTGACGCTGTGCAGGCCGGCCAATCACTGCTATACCACAACGAACAGGGCTGTGGCATTGCAGTGGTCTGTCAGCCAATCCCTGCACGTGGGCTGGCTCTCAAAAGAGCGCCAACATGGAGAGATGACGACCATGAGCACAGCACGAGTATCGCGAGATTACTCGGTGCTCGGCGAGTCGCCCGAGTACAGTGATACTCGTGCGAGTAACGAGTAGTGCCGAGCATGTTCGCTCAACACTAGATATAATACGATGATGTCCCAGAGTAGATATAATACACAGTGATGTCACATAGTAGATATAATACACAGTGATGTCACAGAGTAGATATAATACACAGTGATGTCATAGAGTAGATATAATACACTGTAATGTCACATAGTAGATATAATACACTGTAATGTCAGAGAGTAGATATAATACACTGTGTTGTCACAGAGTAGATATAATACAATGATGTCCCAGAGTAGATATAATACACAGTGATGTCATAGAGTAGATATAATACACAGTGATGTCACAGAGTAGATATAATACACAGTGATGTCACAGAGTAGATATAATACACAGTGATGTCACAGAGTAGATATAATACACAGTGATGTCACAGTAGATATAATACAATGATGTCCCAGAGTAGATATAATACACAGTGATGTCACATAGTAGATATAATACATAGTGATTTCACAGAGTAGATATAATACAGTGTAATGTCACATAGTAGATATAATACACTGTAATGTCAGAGAGTAGATATAATACACAGTGATGTCACAGAGTAGATATAATACACAGAGATGTCACAGAGTAGATATAATACACTGTGATGTCCCAGAGTAGATATAATACACTGTAATGTCAGAGAGTAGATATAATACACTGTGATGTCACATAGTAGATATAATACACAGTGATGACAGAGTAGATATAATACACAGTGATGTCACATAGTAGATATAATACACTGTGATGTCACATAGTAGATATAATACACTGTGATGTGACAGAGTAGATATAATACAGAGTGATGTGACAGAGTAGATATAAGACATAGTGATGTCACAGAGTAGATATAATACATTGTGATGTCACAGACTAGATATAATACACAATGATGTCACAGAGTAGATATAATACAGTGATGTGACAGAGTAGATATAATACACTGTAAAGTCAGAGAGTAGATATAATACACAGTGATGTCATAGAGTAGATATAATACACAGTGATGTCACAGAGTAGATATAATACACAGTGATGTCACAGACTAGATATAATACACAGTGATGTCACAGACTAGATATAATACACTGTAATGTCAGAGAGTAGATATAATACACTGTGATGTCACAGAGTAGATATAATACAGTGTAATGTCACATAGTAGATATAATACATTGATGTCACAGAGTAGATATAATACACAGTGATGTCAGAGAGTAGATATAATACACTGTAATGTCACAGAGTAGATATAATACACAGTGATGTCACAGACTAGATATAATACACTGTAATGTCAGAGAGTAGATATAATACACTGTGATGTCACAGAGTAGATATAATACAGTGTAATGTCACATAGTAGATATAATACATTGATGTCACAGAGTAGATATAATACACAGTGATGTCAGAGAGTAGATATAATACACAGTGATGTCACAGAGTAGATATAATACACAGTGATGTCACAGAGTAGATATAATACACAGTGATATCACAGAGTATATATAATACAATGATGTCATAGAATAGATATAATACACTGTAATGTCAGAGAGTAGATATAATACGCTGTGATGTCAAAGAGTAGATATAATACACAGTGATGTCAGAGAGTAGATATAATACATTGATGTCACAGAGTAGATATAATGCACAGTGATGTCAGAGAGTAGATATAATACACTGTAATGTCACAGAGTAGATATAATACACTGTGATGTCACAGAGTAGATATAATACGATGATGTCCCAGAGTAGATATAATACACTGTGATGTCACATAGTAGATATAATACACTGTGATGTCACATAGTAGATATAATACACTGTGATGTCATAGAGTAGATATAATACACAGTGATGTCATAGAGAAGATATAATACACTGTGATGTCACATAGTAGATGTGGAGACCCAGGGGTCAGTGGGCGCTCTCGTCCGCAGGCCCAGCCGCCTTTACAAAGACAGCGTGGACCAGGGCTCATCCCCAACTGAACGCCCGAGCTCCTTAACCGTGGGCGGAACACTACTCAGACAACACAGGGTGAGGGAATCACAATATCAAGGCTTTATTGGATCCCCCAACAGTTAACAGCATATAACGCATAACCAAGCAAAACACAACATGTAACAGGCAACAGAGTCTCACCCTTCCGCTGGCTCACCAGGGATTAGAATGTAGCACGGCAAAGTCTGTAGCCAGGTGACTGTATCGTCCCAACCTGGGTTGCTTCCTTATCCTTATGTATCTTGTGCAGTCTTTATCACAGCCGAATCCGATAATCCGATACTGAAGTCCTTGTGGTTCTTTTAGTCCGTGTTCTGAGCCCCTTGGTCGGCACCGAAATGCCTAGGCCTAGGGTTATGGCTCGCTAACCGGATCCGAAGACCCTCGATTAGCTGCCTGTATCCAATCCAGTGACCTCTAGCCGGGCCCGAAAATCCCTAGACTGAGGCCACTAGACAGAATATAACTCCAAAACTGCTGGTCAAAGTGAACAGTCCTCCTTATATACCCTCAGCCCTCATTGTAGGATATTGGGGACGTCATGATTGGTGCAATAACATAGTCTTTTCATTGGCTGAACTCCAATCCTCATTTAACATATTTTAGTCCTATCTCAATCCAAATGCTAGAAGTGATACAATGGAATGTTAGTCTGAGACATTGAGTCTGCAATCAATGACACTTAGACAATCGTGGCTGGGCCCCCTGTACATGGAATCAACATTCACAGGGTAATAGACAATGGACGATTAGCATAATTAAGTTCTCTGGCCTGCTATGACAAACAAGTTAGATAATTACATTACCAAGCTAAACTTACACCAGTCATCTATGAAAATACTGTAGGAAATTCTCCTTGGCCATTACCAGTTTACAAACCTATATACAATATGATATGTCTGGATGAAAAAGAAATCCTCCTACATTATATATTAAAGGGTCCATTTCGTCACAGTAGATATAATACAGAGTGATGTCATAGAGTAGATATAATACAGAGTGATGTCATAGAGTAGATATAATACACAGTGATGTCACAGAGTAGATATAATACACAGTGATGTCAGAGTAGATATAATACACAGTGATGTGACAGAGTAGATCTAAGACATAGTGATGTCAGAGTGTAGATATAATACACAGTGATGTCACATAGTAGATATAATACACAATGATGTCACATAGTAGATATAATACACAGTGATGTCACATAGTAGATATAATACACAATGATGTCACATAGTAGATATAATACACAGTGATGTCACAGAGTAGATATAATACACAGTGATGTCACAGAGTAGATATAATACACAGTGATGTCACAGAGTAGATATAATACACAGTGATGTCACAGAGTAGATATAATACACAGTGATGTCACAGACTAGATATAATACACAGTGATGTGACAGAGTAGATCTAAGACATAGTGATGTCAGAGTGTAGATATAATACACAGTGATGTCACATAGTAGATATAATACACAATGATGTCACATAGTAGATATAATACACAGTGATGTCACAAAGTAGATATAATACACAGTGATGTGACAGAGTAGATATAATACACAGTGATGTCACAGAGTAGATATAATACAAAGAGATGTCAAAGAGTAGATATAATACACTGTGATGTCACAGAGTAGATATAATACACTGTGATGTCACAGAGTAGATATAATACACTGTGATGTCACAGAGTAGATATAATACACTGTGATGTCACAGAGTAGATATAATACACTGTGATGTCACAGAGTAGATATAATACAATGATGTCCCAGAGTAGATATAATACACAGTGATGTCATATAGTAGATTAATACAATGATGTCCAGAGTAGATATAATTTCAAGTGATGTCAAAGTGTTAATACACAGTGAGTCCAGGTAGATATAATACCAGGATGTCACAGATAGATATA